>JAOUQZ010000039.1:27079112-27090967 GCA_028564935.1 Neosilurus hyrtlii
TATGAGAGAAAGTCTTTGAGAAAGTCAGTGGCCTCAGGAGGCAGTGCCAGAAACTGTTGGTGTTTTGGAGTCTGTCTATGACTGGAGATCAATGTGGCACATGATGTGACAATAAAATGAAGTCACCTGATGATCTGAATGTAGTGAATGAACAGGTTGCCACATCAATGGACTTTTTCTTCCCTGATGGCACAGATATAAAATTGGGACTCAAATAATGAGCGAGTGGTTCAGGAAGGATGAGGAATCATTTTCACAAATGTATTGGCACCACAGAGTCCTGACCTTAACCCTATTGAAAGTTTTGGGGATGTGCTGGAGAAGACTTTATGGAGTGGTTCAGTTTTTCCCTCATCAGTTCAAGACATCAGTGAGAAATGAACCCGACACTGGATGGAAATAAATGTTTTGTTGAAACAATGGCAAGACGATCACGTGCTGTAAGCAAGGCTGAAGGTGAATCAACAACATATTTGTGTGTGCGGCTTATTTTTGGTCGGGCAGTGTATATATATATCTCATTTTCTTTCATTACTAATCATAAACAATGAAATATGAATTATTTTATATTTTTTTGAATGTTTTTGTAAACACACTTTTACCTCTAATAGTGTAAATCGTATATATCATATAATTTGCTTTTAAACAGTAAGTAGATTTATAAAGAACCAAAGAACCAATGATCATAGTACATAATCATAATTTTACATTTTTAATTATTTTTATTTCAGGGGACTTTTTTTTGCTTTTTTTTTTTAGTACTTTTCTAGTCATAACTTCATCTTAAATGTCAATCAGATGGAGCGTATGAACTTGGGACGGCAGGCAGGAAAATGGAAGAAATGCCAAATTTTTGTGTTTTACCTTAAGGGACTCAGTGTGACATTTCTGTTTGATCTTTTTGAAATTCAGGTTTTGTTTGGAAAGTCCAATGGTGGCCTGTAGGTTCAAAAATACATTAACAAATTTCAGCATGATTAACAAAAAATAAATAAATAAATAAATTACGGCAAAGCAAACCCAATCCCCAAAAGCAAATTAAGAAACATCGTCCTTTAACTCCCAACAGAGAGTTTTACTTGTCAATGGTTGGATAGTTATATTTATAGCACTTAGCAGATGCCCTTATCCAGAGTGCATTAAATTTTTTATATCATTTAAATTTAGCAGTTGAGGGGGTTATGGGCCTGGCTCATGGGCCCAAAAGCAGCACCTTGGTGGTACTGGGGCTCGAACCCCTGACTTTCTGAGCAGTAACCCAGAGCCTTAACCACTGAGCGACCGCCCCACATTTCCTCTTAAAATTCGATAATACTTTATTATAGCACCTGCGAGGTGACAGTGATAAACACTGAAAGTTTATTGTTTTTTGTTTTTTTTTTGAGATGGAGTTTTTGCCAAAAGTCAGAACGATGATGGACAGTTTTAAAAGCAGATCTGGTATTGCTGAACATTTAAGCCATCTATAAAATATCCTTTTCAGTGGACTTTTAATCATTAGGTGAGTGTGTGAACAACAGCACTCAGCACTATTGTTCCTGCTGCATCTGCTTGCACACATCAAGTTCAGCTCTAAGTATAAACCATACAACCAACAAGCCTTTTATGGTAGCCAATCAACAACAAAGTTCCCCTGTACAATAAGAAATGCCCCTTTCCATTTAGGTTTAGTATTAAAATGTGGTATTTTTCTTTTTGAAAACATTTATTTATATAGCTTTTTTTAATTTATTTGGTTTTGACAGTGTATCCTTATTTTTTTCCCTTAAGATTTTGTTTGGTTTGTTGATTTTTTTTTCGGCTTTTGGTTTTCCTGTTCGAGCTCTTGCACTTTGAATTTCTTTTTGTCTTTTTCTTTTTTTTTCCTTTTGGTTTTATTATAGTTTTATGATAAATATATGGTTTCGTGGTTATATTGACACTATAGCTTTTTTGCTTTTGCATTATTTGTTTGTTTGTTTGTTTATTTATTTCATGGTTTCATTGTGATGTGTTTATTTTTGTTTGTTAATTTTTTTTACTTGATAGTTGTTTTTGGTTTAAGCAGGCACATTTTTTTTCAAAAACAATTTTTGATGCATCTTTAGAAATTATATATTAATTTTTTAGAAATTATATATCGATATCAAATAATTATAATAAAACCTATATAAAAAAATCCACAGAGTTGTAAAAAGCCTGTCCAATCACTTCATTCATTTTGAATAAAATGACTGGATGGCCTCAGGAAAGTCTCAGAAAAGCTTGGATCAGATGGTAGATTGCAAGGCCAAGTGTTTCACAGCAGAACACGCAACTCACGAGATGCAATTACAAAGCACAGCAGCACTTTGTGTGTTTTCTACTGCGCTTGGTTCATGACCTGCTCGAGCTGAAACCTTTTCTTTTCTCCTGGAAGTCAGTGCTAAGTGTTTACTCTGGCAATTACACACTGACTCCCTTCATCTTCTGTATGGCACTGTGGCTGCTTGGGAAAAAAAACTAACAAAAAATAAGCAAAAAAAAAAAAAAAAACCCAAAACAAACTAGTAATAATCCCATTAACGAAGGTTTTTATTAAAGATGCTTGTCAGGAGAACTGTGTACCTTCAATTCCTATATTACAAAAGAAGATAGAATGAAAGAAAAAAAGAAAAAACAACAGAGAAAGCAAGAAGGATAAAAATCAGTTCAGTTAATGAAATGAATATCAATCCATATCGCACGCACGCACACGCGCACGCACACACACACACACACACACACACACACACTGTATCACCTTCAACACATTTAAAATCACTTTGCACACTATAATAATAATAATAATAAGAAGAAGAAGAAGAAGAAGAAGAAGAATGGTAAGAATAATGATAATGATAATATAGATATTAACCAATGTCTGCATTAACACTTAAATAAATATTTATTAATCATACTTATTACTATGCTATTATTATTATAATATTATTATAATTATGAATTATATAATATTATTGTTATAGCTTATTTATTTATTTCCTTATTTATTTATGTATTTATTTATTAAAATGTATTTGATTTTCTTATATTTGATATTTCTAAAATAATTTCTCACCTCAGGATTGGTAAATACCGCTGAATAGTCCCTGTGATGTTCCGTCTCTGGGACTATTCAGCGACATCCAGCTTGCCTTTGGTGAAGAATTAAGTATTTAATAGATCCGGGCTCTAAAACGAAGCACAGTGAAGAGACAGATACATTCCATACCATAAGTTGAGCTCCATTTCAATAGGATGGATAATTAAATCTTGTGAGGCGCCAGTCTCACACCCCTAATACATATTCACCCCTTCAGATCCACAGGAATCAGAGCCTCGTCCAGCTCTCAGAGGAACTGAGGCCATAATGGCACTTTTATCATATGCTTATCAGACCGACCTCTACGCCTCGCTTTTTAGTGCCCGATCTTTTCTCCCTTTCAATCAGGGAGCATATTACTCCTGTGTCGGAGCAAAGCAGTTCCTCCCGACAGCAGAGGCAGCTGGGAGAGGGGGTCGAGGCCAGCAGGACCTCTGCATTAACATAATAATCCAGCCGTGCTCCTGCAGGCCCTGGGGCCAGACAGCATATTAGCTAGGTCTCTTTTGTGAGGGTCCTTGCAAAAGGAGAAAAAGTGGCCTTATTACTTGCCTGTCAACCTGTGGAACCCCGGGTTTTCCCTTTAGGAGGCTGGACTAGGTTCTGGGAGCCGAGGAAAGATTGGTTTTGTGGGAGAGGTGTTCTCATTAATGTACTTTTCAGCAGAGGATATTTATTATTATAAAACAAACTTCAGCCCTTAAGCAGTAACAGAATCTTTGAAACCAAACAAATGATTAGAACAATTTAACTAATAAATACTATATATCATTAAAAAGTACCAGGTTTTGTACACATGATATGATCTTATCAGACAATATTCAACCAATCTTTTTATCTGCCTGGATCTGGTTTCTGTCGATGTGTATTATGTTGAATTATCTTTCTAAGATTATCTTTTTAAGGACAGCATGATGGCGTAGTGGTTAGCACGTCTGCCTCACCGCAAGAAGGTCCTGGGCTCAGCAAGAACGTTTCTGTGTGCCCCCCACCCCCACCCCTGCATGCATGGGTTTCCTCTGGGTACTCTGGTTTCCTCCCACAGCCCAAAGACATGCACATTAGTCTGATCATCAGCTGTTCCAACCCCCCCAGGGTGTAAATGTGAATGGTTGTATGTTTGTTGGCCCTGAGATGGACTGGCGAGCTGTTCAGTGTGTGTACACCGCTTTCACTGAGATAGGCTCCAGTCTCCCAGCAACCTTAGCAGGAGTAAACGGTTCGGCAAATGAATGACAAAAAAAAATGAATAAATGAACGAACCATCACTTCTACTTCCTATACATTAAATAGCTATAAACATTAATTCTCTCACTAGCCAGTGAGAGTTTCTGCTGTTATTGTTGTTGTTGTTGTTGTTTATGAGACTGAAAACTGCTTGCTATACAGTATTACCAAGAAAACTGAACATGTACGCTGGCACTGGAGACTCCTTGCAGTGATAATAAATAAAAGCCTCATTAGAAAGTAAAACTTTACCATATTTATGTATAGATAGATATGGGCAACATGGCATCTCAGTGGTAGGCACTGCGGTCCAATAGCAAGAAAGTCCTGGGTTCAAGCCCTGTGCCTGGTGAAGGCATTTCTGTGTGGAGTCGGCATTCTCTCCAAGTGTTTGTATAGGTTTCCTCTGGATATCCTGGTTTCCTCCCACAGTCCAAAGACATGCACTTTAGGCAAAATGGATATTCTTGATTGCCCCTAGGTGTGAGTGTAGATGTTTGTGTCTGCGTTGCTCTGGGATGGTCTTGTGAACTGTTCAGGGTGTACCCCTCTTTGACCTGTAGTTTTCTGGGATGGGCTCCAGCCTCCATGTGACCCTGATAAAGGATAAAGTAAAAAGATGAGAAGATATAGATTAAAAAAAAAAATCTTAGACTGTGCATTGTGTTCACTACTGTATACAGGATGTTTACTATGTTACTATGGAAACCATAATGTATTACAACAAGTGCATTAAGATAAACCAGTGATTTTGCAGTCAGAACTAATGTCCAAGTTTCTGCTAATAAAAAATAATAAGAATAAAAAAAAAAACAAAAAAAAAACAATCACCACCTTCTTAACAATCAGAATTCAATAATCCACATCCCCCGTGTATGGAGTGGAATAATCCTCAACAGTGTCATTCACACATTAATTAACGAAGGAACTCTTGCACTGCAAGCGATCACACAAATTCAGTGTAACACACAAGGCAGCGCATATTTCCTCCTCCCTGAACTGCATCCTCCTCCATCTTATTTACAGCGAGATGGAGTGAGACAGAGGCTTTGAGAGTGTGGAACAGAGGGAAGATGAGCAGCTGCGTCTCTGCTCTGTCCCGAAGGCCTTCGTTGAGGCCTGGCTTTAGCATGAACGGGACCTGTGATCTTCTCCACCGGGAGCCTCATCATGCCCCATGGCTACCTCTCTTTATTCTCTGCTAGCCTCGGCTAGGCTAGCACGGTGTCAAATGAGGAGGCGTCCGCTTCAAAAATGCACTACATTGCTTTTAACGTTGAGTTCTGTATCCGAGGCCTGAGATGAATACAGCTGGAGTGAGTTTGGAGGCATGAGGATATCTAAATAAATCGAGCTAAAACAATGCAATGCAATTTATTTTTATGTTATAAAACAATTGAGTTCATTTTTATTTGTATTTCATTTTCACAGTATTTACCATTTAGTCTCACAAAACAGCTTTGTAGAAAATGTTAACGGATTTCGTGCTGCATCTACTTGGGTACACATTGCAGTGTCAGACTGGCTTCTTCTTCTTCTTCTGATTATTTTTCTTCTTCTTCTTCTTCTTCTTCTGCTTCATGTTCTTCTTCCCCTTCTTCTACGTCTTCATCTTCTTCTGATTTTTCTTCCCCATCTTCTTCTTCTGATTCTTCTTCTTCTTCTGATTCTTCTGCTTCTTTTTCTTCTTCCCCTTCTTCTACATCTTCTTCTTCTTGTGATTCATCTTTTTCTTCTTCTGCTTCTTCTTCTGATTCTTCTGCTTCTTTTTCTTCTTCCCCTTCTTCTATGTCTTCTTTTTCTTCTTCCCCTTCTTCTATGTCTTCTTCTTCTTCTTCTTCTTTATCTTCTTCTTCTACTTCTTTTTCTTTTACTTCTTCTTCTTCTACTTCTTGTTCTTCCACTTTTTCTTCGTCTTCTACTACTTCTTCTTCTTCTTCTTCTTCTTCTACTTTTTTTTCTTCTTCTTCTTCTTCTACCTCTTCTTCTTCCATGTCTTCTTCTTCTTTTTCTTCTATTTCTTCTTCTACTTCTTCTTCTTCTTCTTTTTCTTCTTCTACTACTACTTCTACTTCTTTTTCTTCTCTTCTTCTTCTTCTTCTTCTTCCTCTTCTGCTTCTTCTTCATCTTAAGGTCCTGTGTTGGATGTAAGCCTTTCCTTTCATTTGCCAATCCATCACTGATCTGTAGTGGTGTTTTTTAAAATTCTTGAGGTCGTCCCCCCATCTTGTTTATTCGTTGACCTCTGTCTCATTTAAAGCCATACGGTGTCCATTGTCTCACACACTGCCTCCAGCGATTATCTTATATTTTATATAAGCCATTCGAGCTGGCTTATATTTGATGCAGTGTTCATAGTTGATCTAATGTGGTTTATTATTCAATATAGTCTTCCATCAGTATCGCAGTGCTTGGAGCCCCCTTGGTTTATTGCTCTGGTATTACTCCTTCTTAGTCAGACAGTTAAGTTTTCAGCCCACACTTGTATAATATAAAGTCATTTAAATTTGATGTGATTTACATCTTATTTTAGTAAAAATAAATAAATAAATTAGAAAGTCTAATTTCTAAAAAAAAGTTTGAAAAAACAAAAACTGTCAGTAAAAACTTCCAAATGTCAGTACACGTCAAGTTTCCGCCCAAAATCGAACAGCCAATCGCATTCACTTACTGCGAAAGATCAAATGGCCAATCAGGGTCACAGTGGCTTTGGATGTACGGACAGATGGGCAAACGGGTGTACAAGCCATAGGCATTAAAGATCAAGTTGATGGTTTCTTATGTACGGTGTTAGCTCTGCCAGTAATCAAATTAGCTATGCTAGATCTAAGCTATACTAGGTCTACCTAAGTCCGTACCTAAGTTTGTGTATTGTATATCTGCAGTAGACTGCTTTTTAAAATGTATCTATGATGTATTTGCACTTCATGCCCAGTGATCCTGTGATAGGCTCCAGGACCATCTTGACTGAGGATAGTGGGTCCTGGAGGTGAATACCTTAGGAGAAGGTTTCCTACCTTTTTCTTTTTTTTATTCAAAACAAAATCATATAAAAGTTAAATTCGATTTCATGAACTGTAATAAGACATGTTGATTCAGTAGGGAGTATAACGTGTAGCTATGGAGTGTGGAGTGTGAATGTGGAGTGTAAAGTGCACACGGCTGTTCGGTTTGATGAGATGGTTAAAAAGCAGTGGTGATGGAGAACCATGACTGACAGTGTGTTAGGCACAGAGGCTCCTCCACTGCATGCTCAGAAGTAAGAGGAAGACGCTGGGGAATGGAAGGAGATGGAAGGATGGGAGGATGGAAGGATGAAGGAAGCAGATGAAGGTGTGCAGTATTTTCCCAGCAGCCCCGCCCCCCCTGCCTGAACTCCCCCTGTCTAATTGGTGGAAAGGGCAGCGTGTCCGCTCTCACGCTCAGATCTCTCCGAGGATGTCCAAGGAAGCATGCTAATTACTGCCAATTGTGGGCCTCGTCACTGAGGTGCGGACAGACCTCTGCATGGAGTATGACTGGGGCACTAAGAGAATTCTGGCTTTGCTTTAAGAAGTGAGAGGAATGGAAATGGAGGAAGGACGAAAAGAAAAACATAAGTCTGCCTGATGACTGCAACAAGCGAGCATTCATTCAAGAAATTCCTACTGAAGGCAAAAAAATGTGAATGAGCCTATGGCTTAATAATAATAATAATAATAAGAAGAAGAAGAAGAAGAAGAAGAAGAAGAAGAAGAACGTGCATAGTAGTCTAATTGGCTGTTCCAAATCACCCCTAGGTATGAGTGTGAGCGTGAATGGTTGTAGGTATGTTGACCCTGCAATGGCCAGTCAAGCTCTTCAGGGTGTACCCCGCCCTTGCCTGGAGTCGGCTGAGAAAGGTTCCAGCCTTTCCACGACCATAATTAGAATTAAGCAGCTTAGAAAATGAATGAATGATGGATGATAATAATAATAATAATAATAATAATAATAATAATAATAATAATAATAATAATGCATATATAGCTGATCATACTGTATATATATTCTATACCCCAAGTCTTATCCAGCTCACCGTTTCATGCAGTGGGTGTATCTAAACACAGATGATCCTAACTGCCAAACCCCGCACTTTTCAAGCCCTCAGGTTCAGACTGTGTTTAAAGAAGGAATGGGCCATTATGCACAGCTTGCAGGGAGGTGAACGTGTATCACTTCATTCATTATCCATAAACCGCTCATGGTGGTTAGGGTCAGCGCTGGACCGCGGCCCTCCCCAGCAGGCACAGAGAGTCACACGAGGAAGATCAGCATTTCACAAGGCCCAACTACATGAGAGATGGGAAAATACAAAAAGAGAAGAATGAGGTTTTGCGAACACAATTAAAAAGTATCACACATAGTTCAGTGGAAGCCGAATTATTTTCACTTTTTTTTCTTTGTACGAATCAAAAGAAGCATGGTAATTTTATACCGATAAATTATTCAGCACACATTAATAACAGTCCAAGCACAACGGCAGGCCAGAGAGGAAGCTCTTCGAGGCATGATGAACTTCTGTTAGCTATACTCAGAGCAGTACATCTCGATAGCTAAGATATAATTTTCTTAAAGCCATACCACATATTGTTTGAAATAGACAAGTGATAACAGTGTAAAAAAATCTGTCTCTTGTTCTTCAAGTGCTTTGGATGGTTAAGGAGTCACTTAAAGAGAAAAGGTCTTACATTGTACTTTCAGTGGTTCCTCCAGTCAAAGGGTACCAGCATTAACCTTCTTCTAAGCTTCAGGTAAGACTTCCTGTATACATTCATTCATTCATTTGGATCATGGTCACAGGTAATCTAGAGCCTATTCTAATCATTCACTGAACCAGTCCACCTCCAGGCTTGTCCTTTGGGGTGGGAAGAAATCAGATGAAACCCCATATGGATAAGGACTATATGCATAAACAGGCTGAGGTTGTAGGTAGCATCTCTCCCCGATGTACCACAGTGTGAAATATATTTCCTGTTACTACATTTGTTTTCTTTATTTTCAGGCCTCTATGTTAGAAACAGAAGGAGAAGAAGGAGAACAAGAGGCACTCAGTTGTCCCAACGAAAGTTTTCTTTGCATACCAGCTTGTTAGGAAGTTGGGGTCAGGGCATGGGGTCAGCCATAATGCGGCACCCTTCGAGCAGAAAGGATTAAGGGCCTTGTTCAAGGGCCCAACAGTGGCAACCTAAGGGTTTTGAGGTCTGAACCCCTGGCAACCTGGTCTATAGAACGTGCACCATTAAGCCACCACTGTGTGCACTTCTCACCGTTTATCTCAGCAATTCTACACGTAATGTGTAGTAAGTGGCAGGAGGCAGAACACGAGCATTTATTTAAGTAGGGGTTTTATTCTAGGGTAACTTAAGGAACCATAGGTAATATTTATGTATGCAATATGCTGAAAGATGAAAAACATCCTCGAAACAGCAACAAGTGCATTACTTGGAAAAGTAGAAAATATAATTGACTGAGGGCACCTCAGTGCACGAAGGTGTGGGGTTTGAGCCCTGTGCTTGTTGAGCATGTTTGCATGTGTGTGTGGAGCTTGTATGCTCTCCCTGTGTTTGCAAGGGTTTTCTCCAAGTTTAAAGACATGGCTAACTGGGCATTCCAAATTGCCCCTAGGTTTGAGTGTACATAAATGGTTGTTTGTCTCAATTGGCCATGCAGTGGACTAGCAAGCTGTTCAGGGTGTACACCACCTTTCACCCAGAGTAGGAGCTTCCTAGTGGCATGAAGGAAAACCCAATTAATTCAGATAATCAGTGACTAACTGAATACTGAACAGGTGACGACAAGAAAAACGAGCCGGTGAAAATACAGGAAGTGGTTTGAGGCTCTGGGTTACTGATAGGGTTGGGATTCAAAGCCCCAGCTCCACCAAACTTACAGTGGTGCTGGTGCATTGGTGGTTATCCATACTGTATTATTTATAATTATAATCTTACATTTGGGTTGGTCGTAAAAGATTTCTTCTCACAGATGAAACACTGACTGTAGTCCTGTATTGTTCTGGTTGTTCCTGGGGAATAGTCTGGAAGAAAACTCAAAAGCAAGCATCCTGCAAAAAGTCTCAAAAAGTCTTCTGGGTGACATTCTATAGTGGAATAATATCCTTATACGTACATCAACCTCAGCCATGAATCAATCCTTCTCAGCCTAATATTTAATAAATCACAGGGTACACATGGTACGTCCCTTTGACCACATCCCATCTACATAATTCCAGTAATAAATAAGACTCCAAAGCAGAGCTGCAATACACAGCATGGAAATATGCATGAGTCTGTGCGAGATGAAATAGGCTAATTCCTTCTGAGAGGAAAAAGGAAGCAACAGTAGCCTTCCCATGGCGTCTGCCGAGTGAGCCTTGTTTCGTGTATCACAAAGGGGCTGGTCTACTCTAAATATTTGCCAAAAGAATACTGAAGTCATGATACGGGATATGAAGAGCATCATGAAAGCAATCCAAAGTTTAAAAGAGAAAAACAATCCCTGCAACTTTTTTAACTATCTCAAGACAAAACTTCCTCTAAATAAGACTGCAGTAGATGAAGGATTGAATCTGAAAATAAGAATTTAAAAAAAGCAAAATGAGGGTAAAATATGAACTTGATGAATTTCATAGAAGTATGCATTATTTACTATAAACCGTATTTATTTTTGAATGAATAATTTAAAAGAAAAAAGTTCAATCCTATTAAATATGTTAGGAGTTACATTTTCTGTTAAATGCTTTTATTAAGTGGTTCATCAAATACTACAATCTTATTGGTCAGTTACGAGACTAACATTTTTTAAACAGACTATTTCTATGAAACATTATATGTGGACACATTCGAGTAATTTTTACATTCATAAAACCATTTTTAATCTCAGTTTTGAGAGAAGCTCTTTAATAAGCAAGTTAATGTACAGCACACAGGTCAATGCAGTGCGATATGAAATCCCTCGACGGCGAGTCCTGCTCTCTCTGCCACGGTTTATTTCATAATCAGCTTTCTGTACCTATTCTCTTACATAGTAACATTTAAAGTTAGCAACCAAACACAATGTGAGACAGGTCATGTTATCAGTTATAGTACAGGAAGTGCGAACAATCCGAACATTTAGAGCTTGTCGTGATACTTATTTAGAATTTTCTCTGCCAGAATAAGTTACTAAAATTGGAGACCCTTTCAACATTTTTGAATATATGGCAAGAAACTTCACTATATCAACAATTATTTTCTTTTTAAAAATCTCTCATTTTATTAGTCTTAGGTTAAGTGGATCATCTGCTTCTCAAATCTCTGTGTAAGCTGTTAGTACTTTGTCCTATGTCACTAGATATTAGCGATTGTATGCTCGGATTGGTTAATCGACTTCTAGGATACCGGTTCATTTATTTTCTTCACATCTGCATGTATGACCTGAAACATTAATACAGAAAAAGTCAAGTCAAGTCAAGTCAGTTTTATTTGTATAGCGCTTTTTACAATTGACATTGTCACAAAGCAGCTTTACA
>JAOUQZ010000039.1:27105097-27115598 GCA_028564935.1 Neosilurus hyrtlii
ATAATAATAATAATAATAATAATAATAATAATAATAATAATAATAATAATAATAATAATAATTATAATAATAATAATGTATTTATTCATTAATTTGCTGAATTACTTAATCCTATTTGGGTGGTGGGGAGGCTGGAGCCTATCTCAGCCTACTCTTGGTGAAAGCGTGGTACACCCTGAACAGCTCGTCAGACCATCACAGGGCAAAACACACACAACCGTTCCCTACAGTCAATTTGGAACAGACAATTAACCTAATGTGCATGTCTTTGGATTGTGGGAGGAAACCGGAGTACCCTGAGGAAACCCACACAAGCACAGGGAGAAAATGCAAACTCCACACAGAAACACCCGAGCTAAGGAACCGAACCCAGGACTTTCTTGCCGTGAGATGGACATGGTAACCACTACACTACTATGCCACCTTCTTCAGTGATTTCTTCTTATTATTATTATTTCCCACCAGAAATGCTCTTGCCATGACTGGGACTCGAACCCAGGACCTTCTTGCTGTGAGGTGATGTGTAACCATGACGCCACCATTAATAATAATAATAATAATAATAATAATAATAATAATAATAATAATAATAATAATAATAATAATAATAAAAAGAAGAAGAAGAAGAAGAAGAAGAAAAGGAAGAAGCACTTATTGTGGAGTTCTTAGAGTTTACATAGTGAATTTTCATACATTTTTTTTTTTTATTACATCTATAAAATCATTAAACAAGTTACGACAAATACCAGGAAATGACTAAAACAAGTAAACACAATAACATAACAGCTAAAGAATTATACATAGCCCAGGTTATACACATTTATTTCAAATGCTTGGGATAAGCCATACTTCAGATCAGCAGTGCTAAAAGTTATTAGAACTAAGGGAACAAATGTTGCTTGAATTTTTGCTAATGACACACACTGCTGCTGAAACTCTAGCTTACTTTATGAGGCAGTGGGACAGCCGCGCAGGAACATGATACTGTAGTTCAGATACTGTAGTATCTACCGGCGATGAAGCATGAAAGGAAACTTGCAAGTGTTCTTTATAGTACTAATGATAGCACTGTACATTCAAATTTTTCCTTAAGGTTGCATTATCCATCAATCAATCATTGAACTCTTATCTGTCAGGGTCCTGGGGAGGTTGGAGCCAGTCCCTGCTGACTTTAGGTGAATGGTGGCGTACACCCTCAGTAGGGTTTGTATGTATTGCGAAGCTAACACAGCAACAGACAACCATTCACACTCACGTTCTCTCCTACAGGAAATTTAGAGTAGCCAGTTGCCCCAGTATGCATGCTTTTTCACTGTGGGAGGAAACCAGATTAACCAGAGGAAACAAATATAGGCATAATAAGAATATGCAAATTCCACACAGCCTAATTAGTAGCTCAAACCAGGAATAGCACAACTTCCATGATAGCACTACTGTAAAAAGAATAATAAAATATAATACTAAACAAAAAATAATAAGTGGTGATGACTGGTCATGATATTAACTGTGAGGGCTAAAGCATTTCTTGGGGCTGGTGGTGTAGTGGTTAGGAAGCTTACCATACTCCCCTGGGCAAGGTTTTAACCACGAGTGTCTCTCTGTCCACCCAGCAGAATAAATGGGTACCAGTTAAAATACTGGGAAGGTAACCTGGGATGGACTAGCGACCCATCTAGGGGGAGTTGAACTCCTAGTAGCTTCACTCTAAGGAAACTGGGGAAACATTGGGTTAATTGGCTGTTACAAATTGCTCCTAAGTGTGAAAGTGAGTGTGAATGTGTATGGTTGTGTGTGTCTTAGCCTTGTAATGGTCTGGTAAGCACTTCAGGGTGTACCCCTCCTTCGCCTAGTGTCGGCTAAAATAGGCTCCAGCCTCCCTGTGACCGCATAATTAGGATTAAGTGGTTTGGCAAATGAGTGAGAGAGTGAATAAATTACATAAAATAGCTTGAAGCACACATAAACACACTGTTCATAAATAATTAAATCCTATTAGGGTGGTGGGGAGGCTGGAGCCTATCTCAGCCAAATACATGCGAAGGCAGGGTAACCATGAACAGCTCACCGGTGAATCATGGGATCAACACACACACAGTCACTCACACCTCCAGAAATTCGCCTAATGTGCATGTCTTCGACTATTAGAGCAAGCCGGAGTACCCAGAGAAAACCCATGCAAGCACGGGGAGAACATGCAAACTCTACACAGCCCAGGACTTGAACCCATGACTTTCTTGCCGTGAGGTGGACGTGTTAACCACAACACCACTGCGCCACCCCCTTGATTATAATCTGCATGTTATTATCTTGGTGAACACTAATTTCTGGTGTTTCCTTTTCCAATCCCTTTATCCAAAGCTCTCCAGCTGAATACAGCTTTAGAATTGGATCATTATCTGTGTACTGATCTGGAACAGTTGTACGAATGAGATAAGACCATTAAAAGCGTGTGAGCTGAGCTCAGCCAGTCCTTTGCTGTGCCACTGGCAAGTTTCTTCTGGGCGCTGACCTCATACGCAATCGTGTAAAGAGGTGTGAGGAGATAAAGAGACTGAATGCAACCACGAGAGACTGTCGATCTAATCCTCTCTCCCTGCCTTTCTTTCTCTGTCCCTCCTTCTCTCTCTTTCCTTCTGTCTTTCCCTCTCTCATACATACTCACACGCTCTGTCTCTCTTTCTCTCTCTGACCCTCTTTTTCTCTCATGCTGACACACAATATTTTTCTCTATGTGACACACAACCTCAGACAAGACACTCACAGTCTGACAGCCTCTCTCTGTGTGTATCTCACTCTCTCGCATGCATAAATACACTACATACACACCTACACTTGTGTCTTTCATACATATACACTCTCAGTGCCTCTTTCTCTCTCTCTCTCTCTCTCTCTCTCTCTCTCACACACACACACACACACACACACACACACACACACAGTCTCTCAGATTTCTTCCCTTCTCTCTGTTGCATCCTTTGTCTCCATCTTCTCAAAACATGTCTGTGTTACCGTACAAAGGAGCAGTGTATATTAAACCAGCTGTCTCTGGTGGTCCAGGTATAATTGGAATTGTTAGCGTGCCCTGCTCCTGAGGGACGCTCTTGAAAATGTCTTTTCTGTAAAGCACACAAGCAGCACAGCGCTCTACCTTGATTCTGATGTACGTCAAAGAAGGCAAACAAGTCACCTGAGCTACTGTACATCAACTGAAGCTGTTATTTTTTTCTTTCACATCCTTGTTTCAGCTTGCCACTTTGCCATTTTCCTTTTGCCTTGTTATGTATGTGTAGTAAAACAAAAAGCTCTGCTGAGCCCCATTTTCACTGGGAATTCACCTGAGTGTGATTAAAGTGCAATGATTAGCTTAAAGACATTTTTTTTAATGGTATTTTTTTTTTCAAGCTCACCTATAATAAAACCCTCATGAAAAGACAGCAGTAAGGCAAAATAAAAGGAAGAGAAAGGAGGAGATGGACCAAGATGAGGGAAAAAAGGGTGAAATGGATGCAACATATCTGTGCATTATTCTGTAGTTGTCTGCACTTAGTAGTGTGTTGAAGCTCATCCTATAGGAACAAGGGTTTTGTCATCTAACTACACAGTTGAAGACACACACGCACACAAACGCATGAATATATATATATATATATATATATTTCCTCTGGAGCTGAACCCCTATTAATTAATTTGACTTTAGATGCACTTTTGCAGGGTACATCTTCAATGAAAATTTCATACACCGATTTAGGAGGGTGGTGAAATATAAATGATTTCGTTAAAGTTTCATTAAAGAACAAGTCTTTCACTATCTGGAAGGTGGACATTGATTGGAATATTTAAGGTTATGAGCATCTTTTCCGCCAGAATGGGGGTGTAGTGTCCAAGCTGGAGTTCTAAAAAAATTAATATGTCACTTCCAGAGCACGTCAGTGTCTGTCTATATGTCTGTCTATCTATCTACACTGGTTCTTTGCACAGCTGATGAAGTACTTTTGTTCAAAACACTGTTTGTGTAGAAAATGAATGTGATTCCTACAAAATACACAACATGCACAAAATAACTGAAATTCAGATCATTTCCCTGTATTCAACAGCATATCTATCTATCTATCTATCTATCTATCTATCTATCTATCTATCTATCTATCTGTCTGACTGTCTGTCTGTCTGTCAGTCTGTACACAGAAAATTCACTGCACATTAAAACTTACTTACTGTAACTGTACTGTGACGTGGCGCTCGGGTACCGAGGTAGTGGTCACCTAGGCAACAGGATACGCCCTCCTGACAAAACGTCACCTAGAAATGATATCACATGAATGAAAATATATATGCTTTAATTATTTCCTTAGGTGCATTATATGAATACTAAATGAGGCGGTGGTATAAACCCGCTTCTGGTGGAGGGTGTAATTACTGAATGAATGAATGAATGAATGAAAAATAGGCTACAAAAAAAGCTAATTATTTAAATCAGTTTGTTACTCTTTCACATTATTTGGAGTAATGTGCGGTTCCTTTTTTAATCAAGCACCCACTCCCCTGTTAACTGGTTTTATTTTATTTATTTTATTCATTTTGTTTGTTTATTTATTTTATTTTATTGTAGCACACGCCAGCTTTGTCTCTGTCTCTTGAGAGGATGACCAAAAATTCTCAAAAAGCGGAATGCAGATCAGTTTGCTGCGGTGACATCTCAGCTGCGTCACTACATTCTGGAGGGGGGGGGGGTGTTGCACACAGACGCAGATTGAATTTAGTTGCAAATAAAACAATCACAGTTTGACTGTAATTCATCTCGTATGCACTCATGACGCATTCGTTTGCAATTTGCTAGAATAACAATACAAAATGAAAAAAAGCAAAATATTTTCCCATATAAAAAAGCGAAAAAAATTCTAAATTCTTAAACACAAACAAACAAACAAACAAAAACACTAACAACCCCCCCCCCAACTCTCTCTCTCTCTCCCTCTCTGAATTCAATTCAATTCATATAACACAGAAGGTAGAAAGGGAGCAGGAAACATCATACAGACCTCTAAAAGTTTCTAGCGTTATTTTTTAACTTAGGACTAATAAGCAATGCTGCAGATCTGAGACTGGTCATTATTTTTATTTTTTAAACACCTGCTTTTGGTTTACAATAAAAAAAAGGTATAATAAAAAAAGTAAATCATCTTCAATCGTCGCCTGATATCAATTAGCCCATCCAATAGACCCAGCGAGATTAAACAAATCAGACAAGCCTGGCTAATTAAAACATGATTAAAGGTTTTTAATTATATCATTGATGAAGTAGCCTAATTAGCCCGGAGATATGATAATAGCCCGCTGCGACAATTGTGCTGGGTTGGCAATTAAATCCTGAAGAGTATTTTAAAATAATCCACTTTTTCTAGAGATTAATAATAATCATACTAATAAAGGGTTGAACGGTGGGCTGCAGTCCTGTGGCACCAACTGAGTATTTAATGTTTCCGAAACAAAAAGAAGGAAAAAGTGAATCAGATATTTCAAAGAGATAGCTAAAATGTAACATTTAATGGAGAGAGAGAGAGAGAGAGAGAGAGAGAGAGAGAATGCACTGATTTATTTTGCCTACTGACACCCCCCCCCCACAGACTTACTTTGCATAAACAACTAAATCAATGTATCACATTTCTAAATGTAGCATAGCTATCCACTGTGTCTATATTTCTTATTTCTTTATCATTTTGGTTTCATCACATCACTGGAAAGGACAACAAAGGTGCTGCCCATGCGCAGAGTCCTCAGAATAATAACACATGACAGGATGAGAGTGAGAAAAAGGTTGGGGGGTGTGTGTGGAGAGAGAGAGAGAGAGAGAGAGAGAGAGAGAGAGGGAGAGAGAGAGAGAGAGAGGGAGAGATCCTGCCCTCCTTCTCCTCAGTGCAGAGGCAGCGAGGGTCCCTGCAGCATTACCGGAGCTCTGAGGTTCTCATCCTCAAATCCAACACCGAAAGCGTCGCGTGCAGCCGGATAAGAGAGTCACATTATTTCTACACAGCGGGATTTGGAGATTTTGCACCAACAAGAGGACAAATAGTAAACTTTTTAAAAAATCTTCGATTCACAAAAAAATTGCTTGCGAGAAATAAGGAGAAACTTACCAAAAAGTCAGTTTCCACATTCCTTAAAAAAAAATTCTTAAACTATCTATGCGTAAAAATATTTGTTTTTATTTTGTGATCTTTTTAAATCATTGCTCACTAAAAGACTCCGCAGATCCGATCCGATTTGAGCTTTTCGATATTTCCGAGTCGCTTTTGTCGGGTACAGGGTTTGAATTCTTGTCCTGTCGTGACCAAGCGGATGTTTTTTTCCCCCCCGGATCAGTAAGGCCATCATTGATGTGCCATCTAGAGACTTTGCGCATCATCATCCTCATCATTCTTATCCTCCTCCTCTTCCTCTGCTCCATTTCAACGCGACTTGAGACTTCCGAACTCTATAAATCGAAGAAGGAGGAGTCTTAACTTGTTTCTTTAAGGGTGGGAACTTTGATTTCTTTTTTCTTTTTTTTTCTTTCTTTCTTTTTTTTTTTTTTTTTTTTTGGTCGAGCGAGTTGTGATGATGATGATGATGATGTCTGTGAACAGTAGTAGCAAGCAGGCGTTCGTTATGCCTCACACCTCTTTACCCGAGCCCAAATACTCTTCCTTGCATTCCTCTTCTACTCCGGCTTCTTCTTCAGCCTCATCCACCTCGTCCTCGACTTTGACTTCGGACTCGCAATCGTCGTCCTGCTCGTCCTCTCGACACAGCAGCAGCACGAGCATCATCAGCACCAGCATCAGCAGCAGTGTGAGCTCGGAGGCAATGCGCCGTGCGGGTCTCCCGACCCCACCGGTATGTAACTTCACTCCATAATCACAGCTTTAAAACCACATTTTGGCAGCACAGTTTTTTTTTCTATTTTATTATTCATGTTTTTTTTTTCTGTCTTCTCCGGAGTAAATCAGTGCAACACCTCCACCCACCTCCTCTCGTCTTAACTTTATGCATGCATTCAGTCCTGTTTGCATTTTTGAAATGAATTTTTATGACCTGGGATGCTGCATGTCTTGTAGGATTCTCTTTTTTAGCATGCTGGAAATGTTGTTAAAATCTCAGAGTGTTTGTGCGAATCCACTCCCCTCCCCTCCATCCTTGCTGACAGTTATATGTACGCCCTCCATTTTTTTTCTCTTTGCAATTGCAGAGCAACATATTCGGCGGCTTGGATGAGAGTCTGCTGGCCCGCGCCGAAGCTCTGGCGGCGGTGGACATCGTCTCACAGACCAAAAGTCACCACCAGCACCAGCAGCACCACCACCACCCTCACCACCCTCCGCATCCTCACCAGTCTCACCCTCCACCTCACCACAGCCCCTTTAAGCCGGACGCGACATACCACGCCATGAACGCGTTGCCGTGCACTTCCTCGACGTCCTCGTCGTCCTCTTCGTCCGTGCCAATCTCTCACCCCTCTGCCCTGGGCGGCGGCGGGAATGGAGGACACCACCACCATCACCATCACCATCATCACCACCACCCTCAGCCTCACCAAGCGTTGGAAGGGGAGCTCCTCGAGCACCTTAGCCCAGGCCTGGCGCTTGCAGGTGCAGCCATGGACGGGTCAGTGGTGTCCACGCAGGCGGCCCACATGGCCGGCGTGAACCACCCCATGCACCAGGCAGCCATCAATATGGCGGCCGCGGCGGCAGCGCACGCTCACGCCCACGCCCACGCCCACGCGCACGCCCACGCACTCCCGACGGCACACCACCTGGGCTGCCCGAGCGACGTGGACGCGGATCCGCGGGACCTGGAAGCGTTCGCCGAGCGCTTCAAGCAGCGGCGCATCAAGCTCGGCGTAACTCAGGCGGACGTGGGCGCGGCGCTCGCCAGTCTCAAGATCCCAGGCGTGGGCTCACTCAGCCAGAGCACGATCTGCCGCTTCGAGTCGCTCACACTCTCACACAACAACATGATCGCGCTTAAGCCCATTCTCCAGGCGTGGCTCGACGAGGCCGAGAAGTCGCACCGAGAGAAGCTCAGCAAGCCCGAGCTCTTCAACGGCGCCGAGAAGAAGCGGAAGCGCACGTCCATCGCGGCGCCCGAGAAGCGCTCTCTCGAGGCCTACTTCGCCATCCAGCCGCGGCCCTCGTCCGAAAAAATCGCCGCTATTGCCGAAAAGCTGGACCTCAAAAAGAACGTAGTGCGCGTCTGGTTCTGCAACCAGAGGCAGAAACAAAAACGCATGAAATATTCAGCGTGCGTGTAAAAAAAAAAAAAAAGAATAATAAAGTTTCACTCTTTTAAAAGACTTCACGAACTGTTTGTATAACATTTCTTATCCTCACATCTTTCTTTTTTAATTTCCCTCTGAATCATCCATGACTTGTGCACTGAAGCAGACTGTCTCTCTGACTGAAAACACCAAAATCACTCTCACGTCAAAAGAGGATGTGGAGGCATTTTTAAAGGACCGGACCAAGTAAGACATTGTTTTTCCCCTTTTGATATTTAACATGGGCAGAATTTCAGATCAGTGAGACTCTTTAAAGCCTCAATCAAACTGGTTTTTGGGCCATTTTCCCTGTAAAAACAAACTAAAGATGGACGATACATATATTAAATGGTCATGAGAAATTTGCGTCAAAAAGAGGACAAATATCCATAAATAAGACTTTTTATATTAATTATACAAATAATGATATTAGACTAAGGATGAACGCGAAATGGAAGAGGTTGAAAGTGTTTCGATTGTTGTGTTTTTTTTGTCAAAATGCTATAAAATCAAGCACACCACCTTAACGACATTATTATTATTATTATTATTATTATTATTATTATTATTATTATTATTATTATTATTATTAATAAATGGAGATAAAATGCAATACAGTTTTATTAGGTGGTTAATTGAGCTATTTTTCCCCTTTTCTTCCACCTCTTCGATTTCAATAGACCACTCATCACAGTCCTAATCAAAGAGAAAATAGTTTTGTATTTCTCGTTAAATATTAAGTGCGTAATAAAATCGAACCTGAACTTTAAGGCTAAACAAGTGTAGCTAAGGCTATGGATAGTGGAGGGGGGGGGGATTTAACTGTGTGCCAACCATGTGGATTTGTTTGAACCAAATCTCAGCTGCAATACGCCTGCGCTCTAGTTTCTTATGAACTATTTATCATGTGAGGTAATGTTTACTTCATTACATATTTATTGGGATTCCCTCCTCATCTTTTTTTTTTTTTTTTTTTTTGTCTTGAGAAAATCATCTTCTGAGTACAAAAACCGTGGTTTGTACAAGATGGGGAGGAGGGATGGGCTGCTTAAAATAAGCTATTTTGTTTATTATTGTTGATTTAATTTAAATGTTTCGTTTTAACTGAGAACGGCACAATTTAAAGAGATGATTTTTTTCCCCACCCACTCTTTTTGAATCAACCTTATGTTGTATGTTATTTGGTAATTTATTTGTACAAAATGGACGCGTATCATGATGAACTCATGGCTTGTTACCTTCACCGTGTTTGGTAGCTAAATGTTTTCTTTATGGAAAAAAAGGAAAAAAAAAAGATCCGTTTCATGGAAAGTATACGTGTATAATGTAAATAAATCATTGGGTCGAACACATAAGATATTATCCGTATTTGCTGTATTGCTGTTTTAGCTGCGGTCAAACTTCTCTTTGTAATGTCTGTTGCTTTAGGTTTACTTGTCCAATTTATTTTTTAAAATTGATTTTACATCCATGTATAGTTTAAGTTATCGTTTAATAACTGAACTGACCTGTGTTTCATTAAAGAACAAACATTTTAACATTTCATTTTAGTACCCAGTGGCTTCCTTTATCCAGTATACTGTATATAAATACTTATATTGGGTTGAAGGCTTGTGCTAAATAATGTTTAATATAGCAAATATGTCAATCCCTCTTCTTGCCTTTTGCATCCATGTCTTTAAATAGGAAGTATGTGTGGGGGTAAAGGTATCACACGTGGGTATTGTACACAGTAATTTAAAAGCTATAACGTGCATTTGATGCGAATATTTCTTTTTCCTCAGAAAGACTTTGCTTAAGGCCAACTTGCTGCTTTAGCTGAGAGTGAATGCTGATATTCTATTAGAGTCTAATGATGGAGTCTATAGAGATCTGAGGGGAGGTCCCTAGAGCACGAGCGCTGCCAGATGTCAGCCCGCCAGAAAAAAAAAAAGAAAGAAAGAAAAAAAAAAAGCAAAAAAAAAAAAACACCGGGTCTCCATTTTAATCCACAGTCTGTTCATTTCTGTCTTCCACCACCGACACACAGGCGGCCTTTGAAGCCAAGCGCGATTAAAAAAGGAAACAAAAGGAAAAGGAAAATAATAAATAAAAGAAATGTGACTGCAGTGATATCACTGTTGTGGAATTGCTTCCAGGACCGTGGACAGCAACCAGAATACTTTATACACGTAATATCCCCCCCCTCCCACCCACACACCACAT
>JAOUQZ010000039.1:27120458-27138801 GCA_028564935.1 Neosilurus hyrtlii
ATATATATATATGGGTGTGTGTGTGTGTGTGTGTGTGTGTGTGTGTCTTTCTGCTACAGTAACATTTATGTATGATCAGAACAAATGCTAGCCTTCACTAGTCTTCCCACGCACATCACTGAGCCCTGCGCACCCATGACATGCTTGTCCTTCCTTGGAACACCTTTGGTAGGTATTTCCCACTGCAGATCAGGAACACCCACAAGACCTGGAGATGAATAGACCCTTTCAGTCATAACATTAAAAATATCATGAGCAGTGACAGGTGAAGTGAATAACGTTGATTATCTCATTACAGAGGCACCTGCCAAGGAGTGGGACGTATTTGCTGGAAAGTTGAAGTGATGGAAGCAGGAAAGTTTGCAACAAAAACATACTAGCTCCTCATACACTCTTTAAATAATACAGGTGCTAAACCGTACATTTCCATGAGGCTGGATTGCTACACAGTTTTGCCCCATTAGCAAGAAAATTGGGTCCAATTATATGCTGTAATTTAAATTATCTTTAAAGGTATATACATAGATTCATATTTTAAAAGTATTTGATGAAACACTAACTTTAACCCAGCTTAGCATTTTATCAAATGATTTCATTCTTTTTTCCAAGAAACAGGAAGTGTGTTCACACTTCTGGATATATATATATATATATATATATTTATCAGTTCACATGTAGATGTAAACACTGCCCCCATGTATCTGAGGAAAGTCTCACAGCTTAATGTATGGTTCCTATATTTCTAAAATCACGTGTTTGGTGCCTGTGGGTTGGAATCCACGCTTCTTTATTATTGCTTAAAAAACCAGGACTGTAGCTTCCTTGGGGCAAAAGCAATAACACGGGTAATTAGAATGCTAAAGACAGATGTAAATAAAGGCAATGAGACAGCGGTGAGGGATGAGGCAGCCAGGGTCAGGCTCTCATCTAAAAAACCCCAGTTGGGAGCGAATGACAGGACAGCAGGCCCCATGCCAGAGGCCCGGGGCTACTGTGCTACACCACGATGTTCCAGTGACTCCAACGGGCTTGATAGAGAGGCTTTACTAGGTGCATAAACACACCAAATGCGTTTTTAAGCATCAACCTTTAGATTAATGCATG
This sequence comes from Neosilurus hyrtlii, assembly GCA_028564935.1. Lineage (NCBI taxonomy): Eukaryota > Metazoa > Chordata > Actinopteri > Siluriformes > Plotosidae > Neosilurus > Neosilurus hyrtlii. The sequence continues at coordinate 27,121,563 of JAOUQZ010000039.1, forward strand.
CACGAAATGAGGCGTCATTAAGGTGCTGGGTGAAATATCGTGAGCAGTCAGTCTTAATTGATGTAGCATCACATTAATGGAGGGGAATTAAAATGTGGGCGAAATGTTTGCTTGTCAATCAAGTAGGAGACATGCATCACATGGCAAACAAGCGCCAAGACTCAGAGTGGGCTTGGATTAGTTTAATGATGGTCTAACTGCTATTGTGGGAAGAATCTGTAGCGCAGTTAAAAGGTTTTTAATGAGGAATCTGAGGAATGCACCTGCTTCACCTTTTTAATCTAAGATTAAGCTTTCAGCGTCCATGTTGTTTTATGCTTGAGCCAGACACAAGACAATAATTACAAGACCTCACAATCTAGCATCACCTTTTTTTCCTGTAAGAATTTATGATAATGAGTTTACCTTGTCTTAATTAGATAATTTAATAGCATATGTCAGTGTAGATGGTCATGTGATCAATTCATTCTTATACTTTCCTGTATAACTGTGGGATAGTCCACTTAGCGATCCTCTACCAGGGGCCAGACTCCTTGTCCCTCTCTTTGTGAGAGACGCATGACAAAAGCGTATTAAAATCCTTGTACTTGGTGATACGGGGACACTTTCTATACAGATAGGTTTGTTTAATAATTTTAAAAGTAGTGTTCAGTGTCACTGCTTTGTCACACTTTTACTTTTTGTGTAACACAGAATTAAAGATGATGATGATGATGATGATAATGATGACCACAGGATGATGTCTTGCATTCTGACTTCTCTGGAACATGACGCACTGTTTGTTGTTGCTGTTGTTTTGTTTTCTTTCTTTCTCTGAGCTGCTTAATCCTAATTAGGGTCACGGGGAGGCTGGAGCCTACCGCAGCCGACCTGGGTGAAGGTGTGGTACACCCTGAACAACAGGGCCAACACCCATAAAACCATTCACACTCACACTCAGACCTCGGGGTGATTTGGAACAGCCAATTAGCCAACCGTGCATGTTTTTTGGACTATAGGAGGAAACCAGAGTACCCAGAGGAAACCCACATAAGCACAGGGAGAACATATAAACACCACACAGAAATGCCTGCACCCTGGGAATCAAACCCAAGCCTATTTGCTGTGAGGGGGGCATATTTTGTTTTGTCATATTCATTTTTCCTATTAAAAGCCATTACACACAATTACAAACAGATAAAAAGCAAGATGTATCAGTTACCAGTCCAAGCTGCTGTACTATAACAGGATTAAAACACTTTCTGTTATTGGAGCAGAATCAACTTAATGGCATGCACCAAATATTTTACCCTTAATACAAACTTCATTCAGAACCTGTCGACCTTTGTTATAGCTTGATATAGTTTCATGTGCATCTCTACACATGCTGAACTTTCTGCCTTTTTTTAAAGCAGAATTGATCTTCTGTACATTACACTCCTTCACTCCAGTGCTCTGCTTCACCTATTTTATACACGCTGGTGTTTTATTCATGCACATCTCCAAAAGATTGCTGTTAAAAGAGATTTCAATCCCTCAGTTCACTAATGAGAAGCTCTTGGGAACTTCACCTGACATTCCCATTAGGACAGTGATCTTTCACTCTTTTACACTTTCAGCTCACTACACCTCTAATCACATGACAACAAAACACTGACCTGAGACTATTATACCAAAATGGGATGTCAGTCACCAGGTGGAAAATAACCACTACTACCGTACTATTACTTATTAATAAAACTGCTGCTTGTATGACTACAACAATCCTCACACTACAAAACATGCATTCATTCATTCATTTTCTGAACCGCTTAATCCTAATAAGGGTCGCAGGGAGGCTGGCGCCCATCTCAGTCGACTCTGGGTGAGGGCAGAGTACACCCTGGACAGCTCGCCAGGCCATCACAGGGCAGAAACACGCTGACGGCAATGCAGCCTCCTCTGTATGAAAGTCAGCAATGGTTCTTTTACATGCCTCTCACCACAGACGGTGAGAGACATGGCCGGCATTTGATAACCCAGTTAGCTGCACTGGGGGGACAGCAGTGACAACGTCGTGATAGTGGGGCTTGAACCCCCGACCATGGGATCAACAATCCAGCACCCTAACATTATATATTTATATATATATATATATATATATATCATTAATGATTCTGTGTGCGGTTGCTTCAACAACCTCAACCTGTATTCTTATTGTCACTAAAGACACAATCATCCAGAAAATAACGAATTTCCTCTCTCTCCCACACCTCTCAACGTCCCTCACATCCGCTCTACCCTGTTTGAACTTCTTGTTCAGCAAAAAAACAGATGAGCAGCCCATGCAAGTTGATTCATAAGCAGTCTGAAGCATTTCATAAGTTTCTGTGGTATTTTTCCTCCTAGTTTAACACAAAACTTTATTGCATAGCGAGCTTCCAAAGTGTCCTCTCGTCCTGACTACATTCTGGAAACAAAGAAGCTGTGATGAGCAGCGTTTAGTACGGTTCATTCAAGGTGCTGGTACCGCAACCTCCTTCAGCCTGGAACAACAAGACAAGTGTTACTTCCTCTCCCAAAAAAAGTCTCAAAACTTCATATTCATATATATATATATATATATATATCACTATTGATAATAATTATTATTATACTACTACTACTACTACTACTAATAATAATAATAATAACTATAATAATATAATAATAATTATAATAATGATGATGATGAATATGGGCAGCACGATGGCGCAATGGCAGTGGTTAGCATGTCCGACCTCACAGCAAGAATGCCCTGGGTTCAATTATCAGACTCGGGTGTTTCTGTGTGGAGTTTGTTTGCTCTCCTCGTGCTTGCATGGGTTTCTTCCGGGTACTCTGGTTTCCCTCCACAGTCCAAAACTATGCACAGTAGACTAATTGTCTGTGTCAGATTGCCCCTGTGTGTGAGTGTGGGTGTGAATGGTTGTGCTGGCGAGCTGCCCATGGTGTGCGATGCCCTTGCCCTGAGTTGGCTGAGATGGGCGCCAGCCTACCTGTGACCCTAATTAGGATTAAGAGGCTTAGAAAATGAATGAGTGAATGAAGGAATGAATAATAATAATAATATTAATAGAAGAAGAAGAAGAAGAAGAAGGAAGTGATGAAGTGAGAACTCATATATTTGTAGTGTAGTGAGTGTGGCATGTTTTTTAATATTACTCCTCATCAATGTGTGTTGTGACATATTTTTCACAGAGGAATGCCACATTTTAGCTCCATTTTCAATATGCACATTATTACACGCCACCACAGAGGCACAATGAGGAGAGGAAAAAAAAAAGACTTTCTCCTGTTTATTGGAGTGCAGCTGTAGCAGCGCTGCACAGATGTAATTACGCCTGGGATGTCGGGGGAGCTGTTCAGTGGGCAGCAATGAATTTGTCAGTCATGATGAGGGAGCACTCAAGAGACGGCATTAAGCAACAAGTACATTGCACACTCAACTTCCATTCTTTATACTTTTCTGATTGAAACAAAGAAAAAGAGGTGACCAGAGCAAATATGATACACAGAGAGCAAACCTATATATGGCTCGAGGATTTTATTTAAGGTGTATTTTTATTTATGAATGAGGAAAGTGTAAACTGGGGTGAAAAAAGCTTTGGCCTGTTAAATATTACACTTAATAATGAGATAATATATCAGAAATAATGAGATAGGTGGTCAGAAATAATGACATACTATGTCAAAATGCAGAGATGAATTATAATAATGCATTATAAAGCCTGAGTAATGATATATTCAATTCCAATAATGTAATAATATGCTGTAATAATGAAATAACATAAAATAATGAGCTGCAAATTCTGAATAATGAGATATTAAGTGCAAATAATGAGATAATGTAAAAGTGGGATATGTTGAATAATTTATTTAACTTGACTTAATGAGCTATTAAGTCTAAATAGCATGATATTAAGTCAAAAATAAATGTGATGATCTCTTATTCACCTGTTTTCATCATGTTTTGGTTCTCTGTCTGTTTACAATAACAATAACAAGACCATGTGACCATGAAACGAACGATCGTGTACATTCATGAGAGAAAACTCGGCAGCAGCGCAGATTAAGAGAACGTGAAACAGTCAGAGATGAAGGGTTAGAAAACAGAAAAAGGCCAACGATTTCAAGAGAAATAAAAAAGATGGCGATGTTTACTAATATCTTTGCGCCCGGTCATCGACGGTCCCAGACAGGAGTAAGCAAATGGTTTCAGAAAGACGATTCCAATTTATTTCCACATGATAACCCTGTGTTCCAGCTTTATTTAAAGGGAACTTGTCGTGCATCAGTTCATTCGTTCATTCATTTTCTGAATCACTTAATCCTAATTAGGGTCGCGGGGAGGCTGGCGCCCATCTCAGCTGATCCTGGGCGAGAGCAGAGTACACCCTGGACGGCTCGCCAGGCCATCGTAGGGCAGAAACACACTGACAGCAATCCAATGGCCTACTCTTTACGAAAGTCGGCAATGGTTCTTTTACATGCCTCTCATGACAGACAGCGAGAGACATGGCTGGCATCTAATAACCCAGTTAGCTGCACTAGGGGTGGCGCATTAGTGTTACTATTTAAAACGATTACATATAACATCAGCGGTTCCTTCATCAGTTCATGCCAGTTTTCAAAGCATGTGCAAGTGTTACCTGTTACCATGTTGCCTTTCTGATTGGCTATTCCAGCCTGGTGGTGACATGAACTTGTTGGATTGGCTTGGCTGTGTCACTGTCCCGTATAACATAACACATTGTCACCCAGTGAAATGAAATAATTTCATTTATAATTTATCTTGCATTGTCATACTGAGCATATAAACAGTGATTCGATGCTGTTTGTGGGCGTCAACATATTGGCATCTCTGAAAGTGAAAACACGAGCTTCTGTATTAAAATTCAAGAGCATGTAATGTAATGTACAACAAACTAATTAATCGTTTAATACATTGTAATGTTCAAAAATGACACTTTGGGTTTTTTTAAATCCATTTCAATGTACATGAAACAGTTGTTTCTTTACCATGCTCCTTTTTCTCTCGACTGGTATTATGAAAAAAGCAACGGAGAAACCGCTCCAAAGAAATCAAATCAACACTTTGTGACCAATCACGATTGAAAATGTAACAGTGGTATGATTACCATACATCACTTGCTGATAAAATACCAATGTCCTGCTGTGTTTATACCCCAGTCCGTGCACCCTTTCCCTCCCAGCAGATCATGGCAGCCTACTTCCTTTATTATTCAGACACCTTGCCCTACATAATTATGAGGGTGGCAAATAATTTTCGCACTAGGCCATGACACTGCCTTGTTTTGTGCTCTTGTGAGTCACATAAAGGGGCACAAACAGCTGCAAACAACAGAGCAATCAACGTTCCATCTGCTGCCATGGCCCACTTGCATGAACGTATGTCGCTACTTCTTTTTACTTCATGCCAAATAGGTGCCTGAGGACATACATCCCCCAGAAAAGGACCTATTTTCTGAGGAGGAAGGGAAAAAAAAGAGAGAGACTGTTTGTGAGGAAATGCCAGAGTAGCAATGCATTACTTTATCTTGGTGACAGGGGTTGTTTAGAAATTTCCCTTTGCTGGTGTAAAAGTGTGGTGCAGTGCAGTTTTGGGTTGGATAATAGGAATTGTGCTGTCGATCGTTTGCAGCATCAAAGTATGATGAAATTTTATTTCGTCAAGTGCATCACTCAACGAGATTTCTGTAAACAGATATTCAAACCAGCCCCAGACAGATTTTGTGAGGCGGGGCCTTTAAGCTAAAAGAAATCAGGCTACACAATGTGAAATAAAATGGTGATTCATTTCAGGCCATGGCCTTGGAAAAAACCTGCAGTCATTAATAATGAGGGCGTGATGCAGTTAGAACTCACTGTGAAGCACTTGGAGGTAAGCTCCTCTCTTTCTCTAATACGCTAACAGCAGGAGGGGTCTTCCAGTTGCACCTGAGAGAAGCAGCACATTTCCCTGAGGCATCAAGCCACACGTTCTGTCAGCTTCATCGTTCTTTTAGCCACATTAGCAACATTATTCGCACCAAATTAATGGCTGCGTTCTTTAATATTTATGAAGCGGCAATGGTTTTAGCAGGCTACATTAACACATGCCAGGTTGCTACCAGCATCTATACAAAATTCCTTATCCACTTATTTATTTCTTACCTTTTCACTACAAACAGGAAATATCAAGATATTGAGTTAAATAAATACATTAATCCTTAAGATCAAATGTGGGGCCGGTGGCATAGTGGTTAGGGTGCTGGGCTTATGTTCAGGAGGTCATGGGTTTGAATCCCTGTTAGACCCTCACGGTGCTAAGACCCCTGGGCAAGGTCTTAACCACAAGTGTGTATCTGTTCACCCAGCAGTATGCATGGGTACGAGTAAAAAATACTGGGAATGTAACCTGAGATGGACTAGTGTCCCATCCAGGAGGGGTTGAACTCCTAGTCGCTTCACGCAACAGAAACCGGGGATATGCACAGGACAGATAAGCCAATAGGCTCTGATGTAAACAGACTTACCATACCTAAGATCCAGAAGCTTACCACAGAATTACTGCCATTATTATCATGTTCCTTCACAATGCAAAGATTTTTCTTCCGTTCTTCAGTGCTATCAAGATTTGATTGAAATTGTTGGAGAACACAAGAACAAGCAAAGACGTTATATAGAAGAATTCTGTCACAGCTACCAGAGTAAGTAATGTATTGATTCACAGCATCTGCATATCTTTTCATTTATATGAACTGCTATACAGAATGATATAACTATGGATGTGACTTTTGCTCATTTGAAGTGGTCAAAGATAAAAACTGTAGTCATGGAAGAGGCTAAATCACAAATAAATAACAACAAATTTGAATAATTAACAATCTCATCCAAAACAGGCACACAGGATAGGGACTATAAAACAAGGCATGGAGTTCAGCAATAAGGTAATGCAGTGCAGGTGAATATAATAGGAAAACAAACAATAGTAGAACAGGGACTCCCTGAGATGCTTAAGGATTAGCCCCTTACAAATAAAAATACTTGTAAGCTCAATCAAGTGTAACTAATCACCATTTCCATTATACATCAAGCTAACTGGTTTTCACCTGTCATCAACTGTAATCATTCTGATTAGTTTAGCATAAAAACAGCTGTCCAGTGCTTGAAAGTGTAACAAGCAAACAATCAACAATGGGTGGCAAGGAACTGTCAAAAGATCTCAGGGATGCAAGTTCAAATCCAGGTTGATTCCGTAGCCATTGTGACCGGGAGTAGCATGGGAGCTAATTGTCCGAGGGAAGCATGGCATATGCTAACTTCCCTGTCACTCATAGCGATCACCAGCCAAGCTTGGGCATCTGTGAGCTCATTTGTACGAGGGAGTGGATATCACTTTCCCTCTGAGTATCCGGGAATTGGACACAACTAAAAATTAGGGAGAAAATGAAGGGCAGGGGATCTAAGGGATAAGGTTGTAGACAGGTACAAGTCAGGAGATGAATACAGAAACAAAGTTAAAGAATTCAAGAAGTGGAAAATGTTTGATATTACTGAGAACCCTTCCCAGATGAGCCTGTCAAACTGGATGGAAGAGCGAGAAGAAAACTGGTCAGAAAAGCATCCAAGACACTTATGGCAACTTAATGAAGAGTGGTCATTGTGCATGTGACAACAATATCACAAATATGGCTTGTATGGGAGGGTTGCAAGAATAAAGCCAAGTCTTGATTGAATTTTGCCAAAACACACCTTGAAGATGCACCTTAAAGAGACCAAATCAAAAATGTTTGATGGTCAGATGAGACCAAAGGCTTTGGCCTTACTGCCAAACAGTATATCAGTTAGAAAGACCATACAGCCAAGTAAAACATGAACAGGTAGATTAAGGAGCTACGCTACATTTAAATCTGTTTTGTTACTTATTTTTGCAATTAAATTTTCTATTTACAAAAAAAGGATATTAACACCCTCTTATCAGAGGTGGGTAGTCCCTCCCAGGAGCCACTCCTGTCAACTGTCTCACATAGCCCACTCCTTCTGAGCCCTTCCCTCTCTCCTCTATGACTCCCATGCAAACTTTCATTTATAATTTTTCCAATAAAGCTGATGTTAGGCTGGGTAGCATGTTGATGAATTGATGACTGGGTGCTGGCCTCGCAATTGACAGGTGAGCTATTCAGGGTGTACACTGCCTTCACACAGAGTAAGCTGAGATGTCCAACCTCCCCACAACCTTAGCAGAATTAAGTGGATCGGCAAATGAATGAATAAATGAATAAGGTTAAGCTTAAAATTGGTGGAAAAGTTAGTTTTATGAACGTGAAATATTGGAAACTGCACAGCATTGCCAATCCAGTGTATCAGGTCAATACTGTAACAGTGGCCAAAACCATACTAAAGTGCTATAGGAGAAGGGGCGGGGCTTTCAGAGTATGCCAGCTAATATTTGACCTACACAATTTATCAAACATTCATTCATTAATTTTCTGAACTGCTTTATCCTAAGTAGGGTCGCGGGGAGGCTGGCACCCATCCCACCTGACTCTTGGCAAGGGCAGAGACACCCTGGATAGCTCGCCAGGCCATCGCAGGGCAGAAACACACTGACGGCAATGCAGCCTCCTCTTGACAAAAATTAGCAATGGTTCTTTTACATGCCTTTCATCACAGACAGTGAGATACATGGCTGGCCCTTGATTACTCAGTTAGCTGCACTGTGGGGACAGCAGTGACAACCCGGTGACAGTGGGGCTTGAACCCCCGACCTTGAAATCGGTAATCCAGCACCCTACCACCGGTCCACCACTGCCCCAATTTAGCAAAGTAATTTTAACTTGTCATCTGGAATTTGTATCGCTGGGGATCGAAATATTATTGAGTGATAACTCGTACTACCATACCACAAGACTTCTAGCCAAAATATACCGATGTTGGTTTGTTTGTTCAAATTGTATCACAAAGCGACACAACAAAAGCACATACTCTTTGAGTTGGCCAATGGAGTTACCCTGCAAGGGCTGCTTCCACCAACAAAAACCTGGAAGTGTGTGAAAAGAACTCATTAGTGTCTACAAAAGCTTTTGATCCAACCAAATAACCCGAGCACTCATGAGTCCATTAAGCCTCATTACTGGATAAGGGGTCTGTGTGACTTGTCGTCCTGTGGGTGGGATTCTGGGTGCTTTAGGAGATGTAGAGTGTATGTTACGTGTAACCCCTCCAGAAACACAAGGCCTTCACAGATTACAGTCTGTTTTTTTCCTCATGCTCATTTACTTTAGTGGCAACTGTGTAATGCACATAACTCAAACAACCAGGGAATAGCTGTGGGCTTCCATCCACCTGCTGGCTTTTATTAGCTAATTAATGGTGATTTATTCAAGTGTAGCTAATCGCCTTCAGGAGTCCATGGACGCTATGTGCATTCCGATGGTAATTATGTTTATTTGATGGCAAGTCTGCTAAAACAAAAAGTTCTGTCTCCTATGCCCCGCAGCAATGGAAATTTCAACTCTAATAGAGATGACCTTGTGCTTTTCATTTCTCTCATTAGTACCTCGTAAACTAATGGTCCATTTTCACACATTGCAGTCCAAAACAATAAAAGTGAGGAAGTTCCCTTATGTAAATGTTCTATCAACTGGCCAAAAATCAGCTTGATTATGGCATCTTGTTGAACTAAATATTTTTTTCCCCTTCAACCTACTCCTCTGGATTGCTGTGATGTAACTGCAGTAAGATGCATGAGAAAACTCTTTATAATCTTCAGTCGGTATTTAATCTGTTAGCCTACAACTTGGCTACACTTATTTACAAGTTATGAACTTTGAGGGTTATTATATTATATAAATGGGTGAAAAAAAGTTGACTTAAATAGAGTTGGTAGAAATACTAATATCTGTATTTACATCTTTAGAAATTCATATATTATAAAATATTTATATGGCAGTGGTGGCCCGGTGGTAAGGTGCTGGATTACTGATCCCAAGGTCAGGGGTTCAAGCCCCACTATCAGCGGATTGTCACCACTGTCCCCCCAGTGCAGCTAACTGGGCCCTGATGAGTGGGCAACCACAAAACAGGCTTGTCGGAATGAAACTGTAGTACTGTTATTTTTTTTCCACATACAATATATTTAACTCTACTTCGACGTATCAAGCACTGTTTTACGGAAAATCGACTCAAGACCTTATATATATATATATATATATATATATATATATATATATAGACTACATGGATGTGATCAAATTAGCAAAAAAACCCTCTTTTTAAAGAATTTACAAGATTGTTGGGGTTTGACCTTTCAAGGTCACTCAAGGTCAAAGGTAATTGCCTCATTTGAATGTCTGTATAAGTGATTACAATACTTCTGTCAAACTACATTTTGTGATAAAAGTAATGAATATAAATTGAATTTACAACAAGAGTAATTTATTCTTTAAAAAATTTCAAACCTTAACTTTCAAAACTTTATCTGCAACACAAGTCTTTTGATTTTTTTAGCAAGTTGTTCATGTAACTTATACAAAAACAAAAACAACAACAAAAAATCTTACTGGCTGTTTAAAAGAGAGAATGCTGTCTACTCGCTTGTCTTTATCTTGGCTTTGGGATTCTTGGCAAGGAAGAAATGTGCAAAAATAATTTCTATATTGACAAATTTGCTGAGGTCCACTTGGGTCAGGCCTGGTCTGAGAGTGTAAAAAAGCTTTTGTGCAGATTTGTTATATTAACAAAAATAACTAGTTTGGACTCTTAAAATTGGATATAAAAACTGAAAAAGTTGTAAAGGCAAAATATTTGGCTAATGCACCATTTTAAAAAAGAAACACAAAAAAACACTGATATTCTGGTAATTTCTGCACTTCTTAAATAAAATAGGCCCTAAAAATGTGTATCTGAAAAAACGAACACGTGTACACAGGAATCTTTCTCCTTACAAGCTGAGCTATCTGACAAGTCAATGTCAAATCTACAAAAGCCCAGAGTGAGCACGATCAAAGTTGGCTTCTTGATGTTTTCACCCACTTGGTTGCATATCCTTGGGGGGAAAAAATCTCTTTTTATTATTTAAAAAAAAAATTCCCATTGCACACTAAATCCCAAAAGGCAAATGGAAATATAATGTACTCTGTCAAGTCACCTGGCAGGTCTCAAATGAGCGGATTAGCTGAAGAAACCTGGGGTTAAACTCTGACTGCACAAGCGTTCACTCATCCCTGATCCTGTTTCATTGCAATTCAAACAGAAATTCTTAACAGCGGGGGTAAAAAATAACAATATCACACAATTACGAGACGGCGCCTCAAGCGATACGTTTGGTAAAGAGAGAGCTTGCAAGCAAGGTGCCTTCATGCTTTAAAGACAACCTTGGTGATGTTTACACTCTGGGAATTGAGCTTGCCTTCATGCTGCATGTGTGTAAAATGTTATCCCTGTGATGTGAACTTGACAGACATTAAGGAAAATGTCAGTGTGATGGGATGTGATGTATGTGACACTTTAAAATTGTGAAAAAGAAAAGCATAATTAGAGCTGGAACATTAAAATGAGCATGACCAAATGACTGTGATCAATATGAAACAGCCGACAGAAGCTCTGAAGTGCAATTTACACACTAACATAGATATAAAGCTAAAACATAGGTATATGTTATTCGCAGCAGTGGGATATAAAGGTCACTGAGTATTTAGAGTTGAACTTTTGTGTGCTGTATTTTCCTGTACTTGAGCACACAGAGTGAAAACATGATTTTTATACTGGATTTTGTGTGTGTGTGTGTGTGTGTGTGTGTGTGTGTGTGTGTGCATGGTTCTCTGTAAGAGACCAGCTTTCCATGCAGGGTGTATTCCCTCATTATGTCCCATTTTAAACTCTGACCTGGTTAAAGTGGTAATGCAAGAACTAGACAACCCACAAAATGTTCATTTTGAGAAAAAAAAAACAGGACAAGTTTTTTTTTTTTTTTTAAATGAAATTTAAACAACAACAAAATAAAAAAATGGCATCTTTCTATGAGATGAACATCATGCAAAAACCTCAGTAACACGGAAATGATTTCCATGCATGAACCAGATAACCAGCATTACAATTTTCAAACAAGTAGTTCAGATGTGGAAGTGATTTTTTTTATGCACTTGCCTCATCACTACTCTGCACATTGCCAGACTGAACAATCCGCCCCCCCCCCCCCCCCCCCCCCCCCCCAGACGGCTCGGACTTTTGAAATTGTGGGTTATCTGCTTCTTGCATGGAAATTGGCAACTGTTATTGCGCTTTCAACAGTTAGTGACACCTACTGTCCTTTGAATGAACTAATACTGTAGATGCCTAGGGTCAAGAATAGAGCAATGGAACTGGGGGGTGAGGGTAGGAGTCTCAGGACCCTCCCCCAAACCCCTTTGGTATGTTCTACTTATTTTCTTTTAATATCAATATTATATTTCTGGTTAGGATTAGATTAAGTGTCAAATCATCATTAGTCATCATGCACCAAGCTTCTTTTCTACAGAATCTCATTCTTCATATCTCCCGTCATTCCACATACATCTAAAGCTTAATGTGATACATCATGGATGGTTCCCCCATTGTTGAATAGCCCTGTCACTTCTGGCAGCTTTTAAGATAATGATCCAAATCATTTTAAAACTGGTCTTTTCGGGGAGTCCGGTCAGTCCGCTCAGCTCATCAATAAGAAGCTCTTTTCTCTCAAAAGGCAGACATACTTGTTATAGTTTGATGAGTTATATCTCCTACTTGCCTCCACATTGCATATATTGATTAAAAAGATCACACACTTTCTTCTAATTAATAAAATGACATTACGTTTTGGCAAAAATATAGTAAGAATATAAAAATAATTGTTAAATAATGTAATTTGTTCATTTGTCTGTTTGTCAATTTTATTGTAAACAAACTTCACAGATTTGGTAGAGACACTACCCTACCTGAGTCCCAAAAATGATTTGATTTTGGGATGTCAGGGTCAAAGGTGAGGGTCAGACCAAGTAACAAAGTTTTCAAGATTGGGTGCTTATAACAATGAATATAATAGGAAACCATATATGTGCTTCCAAATCACCTCTGTCCTTGAGTGACCTTGAAAAGCCAAACCACAGCCATCACGTAAATCCTTTAAATGAGACGGTCTTTTCATGTCCACATACCCTAGAACATATCACAACACAAGCAAATAGATCACTTGGGGGTTAAGTACCTTGTTCAAGGGCACTTCAACCATGAAGGTAAAGAACAGGGAAGTATAACATAGGCATTCATTTACATGTTAACCTGTTCTCAGTATCAGAAACATGCCCAGCATGGGAGAATGATCATGTGTTTCTGTTTGTGTGACTGTGACCACAATAACTTACGGATAGATTCCACAATTTTTTTTTCTAAATATGGGTCTTGGACCAACAAAGAACAGATTACATTTGTATCATCCAGATCCAGGAGGGTTTTCAAGGATTTTTTAACATTGTGCAGTAGCGCAGAGGGACGGAAATCACCCAGATTGCGCGGGGAGAAAAAAAATATTGTGGAACAAGCCACAAGTGTGCACCATAATTCTTTATCATCTGCGAATAAAGACTGCATTGAAATGTTTAGAGATCGCATTGCCTTGGTGGAGGTTTGCACTCTCCGAGTGTATTTATAGCTGAAAATTTAAGATAAAGTATTTTTTATCTTGTTCATTTAATTGATATATTTTACACATATTTTACCAATTTCTTTAGGGACCTTTCTGAAAACCACTTTTAATGATTGGTGCTTCCTAATGAAAAAAAATCATTAAAATTAATTCATTATTATAAAATCAGTGATCATTTATTTCCAATACATACAATACAATCTTACTAAATGTTTCAATTTGTGACTGATTTAAGCTACAATCAACTTAGTGATTCCTGGAGCTGCAGTAAATGCCTAAATCAGTGAATGAATTCATAAACTTCAAAAAAATGTACTGACTTCTTCTTTCGAGGACCTTTAGGAACAGCTTAAAACAACTTACAGTTATCTTTAAGAAGTTTATTTTTTTTCATTCCAGGGCACAATAGTCATCTTCTATCTTGACACTGCAATCTATCTTACTTGGTAGCTGTTTGAACTCCAGCTGACAGACTAGCACTCCGACTGAACTTTATCCTGCCGTCACTACGCTATAAAACTTGGCTTTTGTGGAGTTTTGTGAGCGGTACTAAATGTAAATCACCTGCACTATGAGCACACTAAGCTATTTCCACCTGAACGGCATGAGTCTGCATATGCACATGACTGTGTAGAAAATCACTAACACTAAAAGCTAAATAAATCTGGTTGAACGGTTTAATACAGCTTGGCCCTGATATAATTTCTCTACAACTTAGCTTAGCTAATGTTAGCGTTGATTAATTAAAGCTAATCAGACTAGTAGTATGAAGAATTGTTTAGAATTTGAGGGTGAATTTTGGATTTTATAGCAAAAAAAAAAAAAACTCATTAAACTGAGGTATGTCCATGAGGCTAATCTTTGGCAGATAATTGATCAGGTTATTTTAATGCTAATGCTAATTAAACCTGTTTATCACAATAGTCCTTGTAGCTAAAAAAAAACTCCTCCAGTTCTCTTTCTCTCTCTTCTCCAGCTAGAGTCAGGATAAAAATTGAGTGTGATGTGAAAATAGATATCAGAGAGTCATTTTGCCCAGAAATGCTGTTATCATTGCACGGCCTTTGAATGCTCCAGGGAACCCTGAAACGAATAGGGGCAATAAGATCACTGTGCAGAATTAATGCCGTAATTCTTTACAGGGGAGAGAAGAAGTGAGCGACTCGGCATTACCTTGGACTCGAAGCTTAATGTAGGCTGCATCCGTTTTTTCCTCCTCTTTTCCCTTTCTCCTTTTTTTTTAATGATGGCCCTAATTTGTTAGCTCCCACTAAATTATTAATCTCTTTTATATTCACGTAGTTATTACATGTCATAACTGTGTATCTATGGGGTGAAATTTAATAGCATTTGCTGGACCTTAGGAGAAAGAGTGGTGTTGAAAAAGGCATTAAAATGGATTGTTAACCAAATGTTTACCTTGGCATATGTATATTATTCGCTACTCCAGAGAACACTGGCAGCAACTGGGGCGTGTTAAATAAGAAATCAATTTTCAGGTAAAAATACTGGAGTAAGGATATTTCAATTGGCTAGATGGTCACGCCACTGGTAAACATATGGGTGGAATAAGTGAAAATGCTACTGTAAGAGGAACAAAGCAGATAGAGACATGCTGTTTTAGTCAAACATCAACTTCAATGACTCCACGTTCCTGCAGCACCTTTTTCCTTCTGTTGCAAAAATATGGACAAAAATTTATATATATATATATATGAGCATCTGTAATGCATATGTTGCAGTCACTGTGTCTACTGGCAGTAACTGCAATGCATACATGTGGCTCTGTGGAATTTTACCTCCAGTTGAATTGATCCAGTGCTTGATGTACAGTAATTTTCAACATGACCAAACTTTATGTGAATGGAAGCCACACCCTCCTCTTCTTAAGGTAGACTCTTACATATTCCAATGGAAGTATGTCTTACGTATGGAAAAAAAGCAAAATAATCATCTTCTGTGAAGTAATTCTGGTTCTGTTTTATCGAGGTGTAAAGGCGTAAAATTTGCCTTCTTGATAACTTTTTAATGCTCTGTAAAAATATTGATGGAATTTTCTTTTGCGTCAGTCTAGTCTAGGTAACTGGGTTTCTTTGACACTTTTACTTACATGAACCCCTGAGCTGTTTTTTGAAGAGCTGGGAGAGATCCAGTACTTCTGAGTTCTAGAACTGTGAGCAAATCCAGAACACTATATAATGTAAAAGAGAGGGTACGTCCTCAGTATCTCCACAGACTTGCATAGTCTATGCAGGTTGGCATTGGCAATCACGCACCGGTACTCCAGTACTGCAGGTGGTGCTGTTTGAATTTGATGACCATTTATATGACCACAGCACGATCACATCCGAGCCGCATTCCTTATTCCTAATTCCTTGCAATATTGAAATTTTGAGGACGCACTGAAGTCTTCACGGTCTACATCTGAGTGTGATGGGGGATGTAGTTGACCACTGTAACATATTTGGTCGCTGAATGCAGTCCTGGAAGGACTGGGATTTAGCATTTGACAAGCTGTTGGGAGTACATTAACAAAGAAACAGGGGAAGAGGAAGAATATGTGTTCCGTGTTTACAAAAACAAAAGGAAATAAGACACTGATGGTTGTTGGGAGCATTAAATGAAATTGAGGATGAGTTTGGCATATTGGTGAAATCCACACTCAGAATTAAGTGCCTTGGGAACGCATCATTTGTACCAATCAGTGGCGAGCCTTGTTGTGTATTGTGTTTGTCTGTAGAGTTCATCCAGCTGCCAAATGCACAAAAAAGATAAGTGACGCCCGCACATTTTCAGTTTGCTCTGGAATTACATCATTCTGTTAAATGCCAGAATGTGTCTGTGTTTCCGCACGAAGTAAGTTAGCAGTCAGTTGGTGTTGTGCTGCAACTGTTGTGGGGAAAAATAACAAGTTGTAAAAAGATACGGTTGGTGTGGTTGATTAGAACTTGTATACATGTTATATATAAATGGGCCTGTGGAAGAGAAGATACACTCAGCAAGGATGTAGTGATACATTGGGCGAGTGAGTAATTGTTAACTAAGCTGAGAGCAGTGAACTGATCCATGATGTAGTGATGTCGGAGGGGGCGGAGCTCAACATGTAGCGATACTGGGGTAGGCGGTGGGCTATCCTGTTGAGTCAGCCCTCACAGACCAACCCCCTTGGTGGGCCATCTGCCAGGCGGCCCTCAGAAACTGACACATGCTCACACGATAATGAGGAGGGAGTGTGTAGGGAAACGGCTTGATCTCGAGAGCAAATCAATTCTAAGCTGACCCCATGTTCGGCAACCACGAACAAGAAAGAATATGTAAGAATTTTATGAAAGAAGAAGAATTTCAAGAAATAAAGTGACTTTTTTTCTGTGATTGTGATGAAAGTTGAACTTTGGATCTCCCAAAAATTATTCTTTATTAGTATTATTTTCACTTATTTTCTAACAATAAATCTTATTTATTTGTTTGTCTGTTTGTTTGTTTGTTTGTTTGTTGATCGATCTATCTATCTATCTATCTATCTATCTATCTATCTATCTATCTATCTATCTATCCATCTATCTATCTATCTATCTA
>JAOUQZ010000039.1:27230077-27240580 GCA_028564935.1 Neosilurus hyrtlii
ATATATATATATATATACACACACACACACACACACACACACACACACACACACACACACACACACACACACATACAAAAAAACCCCTAACCTTAAACAAACCCTAAAACCTGTCATTATCCTAAAGTTTCATGACGTACATTATGGAGACTTGCATTTTGTTCACATAATGTCACTGTGTAAAGATATGTAGGTCCCCACAATGTATACATACTGTTAGCTTCATGTATATATGAAAATTGTGTAAAGGATGAAATATTGACCCACACAATTTTTTGTAAAATTAGAAATTCTGATAAAATGTAACTTTACCATTATAATAATTATAATAATAATAATAATAATAATAATAATAATAATAATAACAATAATAATAATTATAATAATAATAATAATAATAATAAAATGGAGGTGCCTTGCAAGATATAAACAATCATAATATGCAAGACATCCACTTATCAAAGATCTTTTTTTGTTAGGACGAATTTGGAAGGTTTAAACAAAAAATCTAAAACTGACTAGAAAACAATTTGACCCATGCTTTAGCAAAATGTATAATCCAGAAGACTCATGTACATTTAAATTAATGTGTTTAAGATCTCACACAAACTTAAGTCAGCGTCCAGTTGAACATTGTATGTTATGCTTATTATATATATATATATATACACACACACATATAGATATGTATTTTATCGAAATTTTAAGTATATATTGTTAGGTACTTCACAAGTACTTCTTAAAAAAAAAAAAAAATAAATATATATATATATATATATATATATATATATATATATATATATATATATAGGGTTTTTTTTTTTGTTGTTGTTTTTTCTAAATTATATGTTCAATATGTTCTAAATCTAAAAGAATATTAGAGGGAATAAAAATGCAAGTGAATATTTTCCACGTGAATGTGATGCGAGTTTTCTGTACTGCTGTACATGAACTCATTAGAGTCTCTCTAACCTCACCATTCCTAATGAATTTGTAATATTTGTAATATTTATGATATTTGTCCCTCGTGATGCTGTTTTGCTAAACTCCATGAATGAATCATGTGACATTTGAAAAGTTTCCATCATCAAAACAACCAAGACGGCCTCACAGCATGAATGTAAAAGTGACCGATGACTCATTTTCGGCGTATTAAAAAACTTTTTTTCTCATTTTTTTTTCTCTTTAAACTGTTACTGTTTCTGTTACTTTATTTATTTACTTAATTTATCCTGCTATATTGTACTCAACGTAGTTCATTATAGCACATGATCCATTTAGTTTATCACAACACATTGTACCACATTTTACCCTTCCACGTGTATTATATGTAATTTACTATTTTTGTAGTCGCGGGGTATCTAGCCGACACGGCAAACACCCTGAAAAGTTCACCAGTCCAAAACACAGCAACACACAGAACCACTCACAGTCACACTAACACCTAGGGGCAATTTGGAACAGCCAGTTAGCCTAATGTGGATGTTTTTGGATTGTTGGAGCAAACCAGAGGAGGAGGAAACCCACACAGCCGGAGGAAACCCACACAAGCACAGGGAGAAAATACAAAGGACGTGCTGACCACTGTGACACAATTCCTACTTCGTTCTTTTTTGTTTTTATGTAATTGTATGTAGTATTGAGGTTTTGTATTAACACATGATTGATTTATCTTTACAAGTTAATTTGTCATGTGTGATTTTACTGTATGAGTGTGAACCTGTTCAGCCCACTTGTTTAACCCTGTTTAACCCCCACTCAGTGTTCTCTGGATACACATATGACAACAGGTAAAAAAAAACATTGAGTGACATTCAGATTCGTCAAGCTATGGGTTTGGTAGAACACACATCAGAAGACCTACCAGAGCATTCCTCCTTGTCTTTTCCTTTAATGACTGAAGCTTCAACGGTGTCACATGATTCATTTTAGGGTTTATGCTAAACAGCAGCAGAATACGCAGCATGACTGAAAAACAAATATTACAGTCTCATCAATTCAGTGAATCATTTTTAGTATAAATCCTGGTCACCGAAGCTCAGACCCAGGTTTTATCAGTTTATCGGCTGATCATCATGTATCTGTTTTAATCATTTAATAATTTATAAGACTAAACCATAACATTTTATACCTGTTTTGTTTAATGAACAGTTTCTTTTAAATGAGACTTGATTATGATGAATAGAGGTGGGTTTTTAATTTTTTACTGTTTCTATTGTTTATGGTTTAATTTTATTTAAGCATTTAGACAAAACAGGTAAAAAAAATGTAAAAATAAAAAATTAAGAGGAGGAGAAAAATTAATTATCATGTTTTACTAAGTTTTAGTAAAGGAAAAAAGAATAAAAGAAACAATTCTGTCACCTTGTGGTGATAATATGACACTGCACCATGCTGATAAGAGGCTGCACATGCCTAGTACTATACCCATCATCATCATCATCATCATCATTCACTCACTCACTTATTTGCTGACCTGCTTAATCCTAATACGAAGGCAGATCATTATCCTTATCATCTAAAATTATACTGTATAAGATTAATTTTTCATCCATTCATTCATTTGCCGGACTGCTTAATCCTACTAGGGTTGTGGGGAGGCCGGAGTCGACTCTCAGCCGGTGCTGGGCAAAGGCAGGTACAACCTGAGTAGCTTACCAGACCAATACAGGGCCAGCACCCACAACCATTTACACTGGAGTAATCTGGAGTGGCTAATTAACCGTAATGTGCGTGATTTCGGACTTTCGGAGGAAACTGGAGTACCCAGAGGAAACCCATGCAAGCTCAGGGAGAACATGTAAACTCAACACAGAAAAGCCCTCGCCATGATCAGGACATCCACTACACCACTGTGCCGTCCTAATGTAAGAGACACCAAACCAAAATAAAATATATTAAAACCTTGTACTTCACATCGCACAATCATGATGCATTTTACGAGGTGTGTGTGTGTGTGAGTGTGTGTGAGTGTGTGTGTGGGGGGTGTGTGTGAGTGTGTGTGTGGGGGGTGTGTGGCGGGCAGTACTGTGCTAACATGGGCGAATTTTATCTGTATTAAATTGTACCAGAATCCAACCGCATTGTATTTGCTTCTTCATATTTCCACATTTTTTATACTTTTTTGAAAGTTTGTGTGTCTGTGTGTTTGTTCCAGTGAGGTTGTGTTTGTCAAACTTACATAAACTTACTGAATACTCGACATAAATAATGTGTTCCATCTTTAGTTTTAATTTTTTAATATATTTCCTTTGTGTGTGTGTGTGTGTGTGTGTGTGTGTGTGTGTGTGTGTGTGTAGTTTATGTTTCCTCCATGCGGCGAACTGCAATCTCAGTTTGCTTTTGTAGAAGTTTGATTACTCTGTTGTACTGAAGCTCACTCACTTCTTGCCACATGGCGTGAGAAAGGCTTGAATATTTCTTACTGTTTAACCCATTCATTCATTAATCACAACCACATGCAGACGTGCTGAAATACAAGACCTGTGAGATGTAGTCTGTAAAAATAATGTCCAGCCATGTTTTTCACAGAAAAAGAAAGAAAAGAAAGAAAGAAAATGAAATACCTTTAAATTTTAATTAGGTTTTTTTTTATTTAATAGTAATGCTACTTGTTATCAAATATATAAAATTATTCATTTATTTTCCAAGCCGGTTAATCCTAAATAGGATCGCGGGGAGGCTGGTGCCCATCTCAGCCGACTCTGGGCGAAGGCGGGGTACACCCTGAACAGCTCACCAGGCCATCGCAGGGCCAACCATTCACACTCACACTCACACTTTGGGGCAATTTGAAACGGCCAATTCACTTACTGTGCATATTTTTGGACTGTAGGAGGAAACCGGAGTACCTGGAGGAAACCCACACAAGCACGGGGAGAACATGCAAACTCCACACAAAAACCAAGACTGAGCATCGATCCCAGGCCTTCTTGGCGCAGATGTGATAAACACTGCACCACCGTGCCGCTTATTTTAATTATTCACATTTTTATTTAAATTAAATTACAATTCCAATTAATAAATATTCAAATTACTCATTTGCCAAACTGCTTAATCCTACTAGAGTCGTGGGCCAGCAGTCAACACTTGGCGAAGACAGGATACACGCTGACCAGCTCACAAAACCAAAACACACACAACCAATCACACTCACACTCACACCTTGGGGCAATTTGGAACAGGCAGTTAGCCTAATGTGCATGTCTTTGGACTGTGGGAAGAGACCGGAGTACCCGGAGGAAACCCATGCAAGCACAGGAAGAACATGCAAACTCCACACAGAAACGCCCGAGCCAATGTGAACCCAGGACCTTCTTGCAGTGGGGCGGATGTTGTAACCCCTACACCACCATGCCGCACATAGTTCAAAATGTCAATAGTTTTTAAAAAAAAAAAATCATTATTTGAATATTTTTGTTTTTCAGAACATGGCAAATTTTTCATGAAAACACAAGCACATACACTGAATTAGCACATTGATACATGATGTAATGGTGTAGTGGTTACGGTGCTATAATCGAGAGGTCATGAGTTCAAACCCCTATTTGTCCAGTCAGTAAAAATACCATGATGGGTAACCTGTGAGCAGTTCAACTCGTAATCGCTTCACACTACCGAAGCCAGAAATCAGCCACCAGGCCGGGATGTACAGAGCACAACAGACTTACCTTTACCATATACTGTGTTATAATGTCAAAATAATTTGACCTAAGGACTTTATATTGTGTATAATTGAAAAGTAGAAGACAGAAAAACCTCTTGTACCTTCAGGTTCTTATATTTATTCATGTTTACTCGCTCTTCAGTACCTTAAATCAGGAACATGTTTGACGGTTTAAAAGAGCAGAGGTTGTTTGTTGCATGTCTGCCAGGGCTGTTATGGGTCTCTGTCTGTCTGTCATCTCTATTTCTTTTTTTACATTCCCTCCAATAAACACCCATAACAGAACAGTCCTCCACCCTGTGACCTCTGTGGTACCACTCCAGTCTTCGGCTTTTACGAACATGTTTTATTCTCTCAGTACTCAGCCAGTGGATACTTATAGCACATAAGCCTCACACAAGGGACCCAGGCAAAGTTTAGGAGTACACCATATAGATACCCTTGAAATAAAGTGGTACCTTTAATAATAATCCTCATCGTCTTCTTCTTCCACTTGATCCGGGGTCGAGTCGCTGGGCAGCAGCCGAAGAAGTGCGGCCCAGACGTCCCTCTCCCCAGCTACTCCCTCCAGCTCTTCCTCCAGCTCCTACTTTTCATTCAGTCTCTACCCCTGTCGTGGCATTGCTCTGTTCCCTGATTGTTTTCCCCTGGTCCATGTTAGTTTTTAATTAGTTTGCCTCTGTGTGTATTTATTTGTTCCTTGTGAGATTTTTGGTTTGTTTGTTTAGAAGTCTTTGGTAACTTCGCCTACAGGTGTTTTGAGTTTGACCCTTGCTATGCATCTGGATTATGATTATTGGATGTGCAGCAATAGAGCACATTACACTTGTGTCCTCTTTCTAACCACATGCTAATAATAATAATAATGATAATAATAATAATAATAACAACAACAACAACAACAACAACAACAACAACAACAACAACAACAACAACCATGTGGCACGGTGGCGTAGTGTTTAGCATGTCCGTGTCCCAGCAAGAAGATCCTAGGATCAAATCCCGGGCTTGGACGTTTCTGTGTGGAGTTTGCATGTTCTCCCTGTGCTTGTGTGGGTTCCTCCAGGTACTCCGGTTTCCTCCCACAGTGCAAAAACACGCACAATAGGCTAACTGGCTGTTCCAAATTGCCCCCAGGTGTGATTGTCAGTGTGAATGTTTGTGTGTATTGGCCATGCCATGGTCTGGCAAGCTGTTCAGGGTGTACCCTACCCTCACCCAGAGTTGGCTGAAATAGGTGCAGCCTCCCGGCGACCCTAATTTGTAATAAGCGGCTTAGAAAATGAATGAATGAATTTATGAAGCCCTGCGATGGCCTGGCGAGCTGTCCAGGGTGTACTCTGCCCTCGCCCAGAGTCGGCTGAGATGGGCACCAGCCATCCCTAGGATCAAATCCCAGTTATTGTGTGGAGTTTGAATGTTCTCTCCATGCTTGCGTGGGTTTTATCCAGATACTCTGGTTTCCTCCCACAGTCGGAAAATATGCACAGTGGGCTAATTGGCTGTTCCAAATTGCCCCTAGGTGTGAGTCCAAGTGTAAATGGTTGAGTGTGTGTTGGCCCTACAATGGTTAGGCTAGCTGTTTAGGGTGTACCCCGCCCTCGCCCAGAGTCGGCTGAGAGAGGCATCAGCCTTCCCGCGACCCTAGTAGCAGTAAGCGGTTTGGTAAATGTGTGAGTGAATGGGATGAGAATAATAAAATGTAACTTAAAACCGTACACATGCTCTGTACATCAAGGTAAAACTATCCATGTGGAAGATACTGTACATATTCAGAGTATAAAATTCCATGCCTGATATTGAAGTTTAGCTGTATTTTAGTGGCAGAATGTTCGCGCAATATTAATACCAGACTTCTCACCAGATGTTCTTTATCCTGTCCAACTCTTAACTCAGTCTAAATTTCTGACTCACAGTCTCCCAGTTTCAGGTTAATGAAAACCACACGCAAGAACATGAGAGTCGTCAGCAGGAACAGCAGCCTCAGGCTGAGCTCTCACTTACGCACACACACACACACACACACACACACACACACACACACACACACACACACACACACACACAGAAACGCACACACTGAGATGTCATTGGCTCTCCTCTCACTGTGTTTAGTCCGTGTTTTGGTTTCTAACTCACCCGTCCGGTGGTCGGCCCCCAGGGTCTGTGGTCCATAGGGGGGTCACAGGGGTCAGTGTTTTCCTTGGAGGGCCTTCCTGGGATCTGCAGACAGAGTGAGTGCTGGAATATGACTCATATATATATATACGATGGTCTGAATGGCTCCTGAGGTTATGATATACTCTGAAGAACTGATCTTGTTTATCAAAAGTAAAATTTCCCAAACAAGAATTCCTTATTCTTTATTAATAAATGCATTTGGCCCTCAATGTTATATTTTTTACTCTATTCTTCAAAATAAAGTGCTAATACATGAAGAAAAACACCATTAGTGTTTGTAGTAAAATAACAGCCTGCCTTGACCATATTTTTTTTGTATTATCTACATTTATTGTATCCACATCCACTGGATATGAACCATCGCGCATTCTGATTGGCTCCTTTCCTACTACCTCTACCTCTACTGCTGGGATATCAGCCCATGTAAGAAAAACAAAACCGCATAACAATTTTCTGAACCAACAGAAGAATAAAAAGGTTCTCTACTTGAAAACAAAAAAAATAAAAACCATACTAGGTAATTAACACATCCACCTTACAGCAAGAAGGTCCTGAGTTTGAGTCCCGAACTCGGCGAAGGCGTGTCTGAGTGTGTGGGTTTCCTCCAGGTACTCTGGTTTTCTCCCCAAGCTTAAAGACATGCACATTAGTCTAACTGGCTGTTTCAAATTGCTCCTAGGTGTGAGTGTGACTCTGAATGGTTAGATGTGTGGCCCTGCGATGGTCTTGTTCAGGGTGCACCCTGCTTTTGCCCAGAATCGGCTGAGATGGACTCCAGCCAACCCACACAGGACTAAACAGTTCAGCAATAAATAAATGAATGTCAACTGGATGATTCACTCACTCACTCATTTGCTGAACCTCTTAATTCTATTTGAGTCGCAGGGAGGCCGGTGCTTATCTTAGCCAACACGGGGCGAAGGTGGAGTACATCCTGAATGGCTCGCCAGATTGTCACACGGCACAACACACACAACCATTCACACTCACTTCACACCTAGGGGCAAATTGGAACAGCCAGTTAGCCTAGTGTGAATGCCGTTGGACTGATGGAGGAAACCCGAGTATCTGGAGGAAACCCATGAAAGCACAACAGAACACGCAAACTCCACTCAGACATGCCTTCGCCGAGCCCAGGACTCAAATCCAGGACCTTCTTGCTGCGAGGCGGACATGCTAACCTCTACGCCACCGTGCCGTCCCGTTTGGATGATGTTTCAATCAAAAGAAAACCACTTTAAATGTATATTTTTAAAACAAAGCCTGCTTTAGTATGTTTTCCCAGATGTTAGCATGTGTAAAGATCCACCCAAATAGAAAACAGCCATTACAATGCTTACAAACATACAACCACAGATAACCCAACAATCCATCAAAAATAAACTGGCTGCTTAATAAGTATGGTGTTTCAGTACCAACGACAAAGAACGACAACAACAACAACAACGACAACGACAACAACGAAGATAAGAAGAAGAAGATTGTGTTTACTGTGACTGGTTCATTGTGTACTCTGCAGTTTTTTCCTGCAGTCCTTCATGGCACACTGTGTGGCTCCAGCAGTGGGTGGTCATTTTAACAAGAACCTTTGGGCTAAACAAGGAAAGAAAACAAGAAAACTTTTAATATTTATTTTATTAAAGGAGCAGCAGTGACCTTTCCCAAGGGTTTCAGCTTTTCTCTGATGGCCTTGTTTATGTAGGTTGTTACTTACTCTGGCTAACAAAGAGTGTTGCTTGGGTGAGGAAAAGTTTCCCTGGCAATCCAGCAGCTTTAATAAAATATCTGCTCAGAGGACAAATTCAGGGTTTAGTGGGACCCAAACTCAGACTCTGCAAACGGGAAAAAAAGGACAAAGAGCAAAACTTTATTTAACTGTCAACAAAAGAATTAAATCAATCAGCAAACAAACAACCAAATAATTAAATGTAAAGCATGTGTATAAATATTCACAATTATTTCATCTACATGTTAAAATTTGACAAATTATTTTATCCAAAAGCTTTTCAAGGGCGGCACAGTGGTTAGCATGTCCACCTCACAGCAAGAAGGTACTCGGGTTAAATTCCCAGGTTCAAGCGTTTCTGTGTGGAGTTCGCATTCTGTTCCCGTGCTTGTGTGGGTTTCCTCCGGGTACTCGGGTTTCCTCCCACAATCCAAAAACATGCACAGGAGGCTAATTGGCTGTTCCAAATCGCCCCTAGGTGTGACAGTGAGTGTGAATGGTTGTGTGTGTCGCCCTGGGATGGCGTGTTTAGCTGTCCAGGGTGACTCCGCCATGGCCCAGAGCTGGCTGAGATGGGCACCAGCCTCTGGGCGCCCACTAATTAGGAGTAAGCGGCTCAGAAAACGAAAAATTTTCAAGTGCATAATGCAGTAATGACTTCACACAGTTGAACATTATGTAAGTAATGTGTAAGAAAGGAAAAGTTTGTAGATCTTGTAAGTGCAATCATAGAAATGCAAACAAGTTCTTGGCTCCAGGCATAAAGTTCCAGGCTACACAGTTGCCTTGATACAGCCCTGGCTCGCCCTGGCAGACAGTGGGATAGCAGCTAATGTGTGTTTATGTTGGCTGATTTTCAGAGGAATACACAACCCTACTACTTTAACCAAATTCTACACATTCATTCATCTTAAGTGTAGCACCTGGATCCCAGGGTATAATAGGAATCCACACTGAATGGGAAGCCAGTCCATCTCAACTCAACATCTCACACTCACACCTAGGGGCAATTTGAACAGCCAATAAGCCTATTATGCATGTCTTTGGACTGTGGAAGGAAACCAGAGTACCCAGAAGAAACCCACACAAGCACAGGGAGAACATGCAAACTCCACACAGATACACCCTCACCGAGCTCGGGATTTGAACCCAGGATCTTCTAGCCGTGAGGTGGATGTGCTAACCACTACGCCATCGTGAAGGCCTAAACAAAACAAAACAAAATAATTAAAATACATAGAAGTAAAAAAAAAAAAAAAACTGAATAAATAATCTGATATGTACAAATAAATCTGCTCCATCTTGGATTTCATTATTTATTGAGTCAAATAAACAGTGCAGTAATAATCACATTCAAACATGCACATTCCTTCATAATTGCCGTCATACTTGTTTTTAAAGATAAACTCCTCACTGGACTTCAGTAAACACATCAGATTGGACTGGCAAAATGTTTCCTGAGCTGCAGTGAGGCTTCATCGTTCGGCCCCGTACCGTGTGTCACTGTTTACTGTGAAAATGCTCTCAGCAACTCATGAACGCATTGCAGACTTTCAGACCACGTTTCTTCTCTAGAAACGTGTTTTTGAATACACTTCGCCATCAAGTCTTTGACGGAATGCCGTCTGGTTGAATGTTGGCCAAAATAATCAGTAATAAACGATTCGGATCTCCACATGAAGTTCGGCTTCGTGCATATGAAAGCTTGGCGTAAACATGGAGAGAGCGAGCTCAAGAGGGGAAAAGTGCAGTGCTGATAGGGAGCCAGAGCGAGGTCTTCACATGCAGATGTTAATAATGCCAGTCAGCTCGGTGTGTGTGTGTGTGTGTGTGTGTGTGTGTGTGTGTGTGTACTCACTTCATATTGAGTACTGGAGGCATTTAGTTGTCATGATTATGATCATGATAAGGGGCTAGGGAACGTTTAATG
>JAOUQZ010000039.1:27240786-27253256 GCA_028564935.1 Neosilurus hyrtlii
TGTGTGTGTGTGTGTGTGTGTGTGTGTGTGTGTGTGTGTGTGTGTGTGTGTGTGTGTGTGTGTGTGGGTGTGTGTGAATAATCTGCCTCACAGCAAGAAGGTCCCGTGTTCGATTCCCGGGCTCGGGGCGCTTCTGTGTAGAGTTTGTATGTTCTCCTCGTGCTTGTGTGGGTTTCCTCCAGGTACTCGGGTTTCCTCCCACAGTCTAAAAACATGCACAGTAGGCTAATTGGCTGTTCCAATTCGCCTCTAGGTTTGTGTGTGTGTGTGTGTTGGTCCTGCGAAGGCCTGGTGAGCTGTATAGGGTGTTCCCCGCCCTCGCCCAGTGTCGGCTGAGACGGGCGCCAGCCTCCCTGCCCCCCTAATTAAGATTAAGCGGCTCAGAAAATGAATAATGTTCTCTTTTTTTATTTCTTATTCCCTTGATCCCCTTTTACTTTTTTTTCATTTAGTGATTTTTGTCCTACTTCTTGTATTATTACTGGGCAATTGTGTAAAACCTTTTATAAATTAGCATGAAGGCTTTCCGTAAAATTACAGACGCTTATCATCTAAATTATGCGCCACCTTATTGAACACAACACTGTTTCTTCAGCCGCCTTAGATGTTTTTTCCGGCACTGATAGCCTGATTCAGCGCATTGCTTCGAACAGAGATGTATGATTTAAGAATTGCACTGGCCGTCATTGACATTATGTCAAAACTAGATTGTGTGCTTTTAAAGAACATCAGGAGAAACACCTGGATTTAATTGACGCTTCACACATGGTCTCTTACATCATCTTGAATCTCTCAAGTTCTTTAAGGGTTCCTTTGTTCTTCATGAGGAAACAGTGTTGGCTGCATTACGCAGATAATATCTCACAGAACGCACGCTGCTTCCTGTGCTTCATTTCCACCAAATAATTTTCATATAAAGGCTTGCTGCTTTTAGTTAAGCACATGTCAGAATATAAAACATCCAAAAAACACTTCCAATCATGTCTCTGGAGCGCTGCGGTTAAGATTCTGTGCTACTGTTTCCATATATATAAGACCTGATAAATTAACAGCTTAGAGTAGGTGCAAAACACTGTTTTGGCATTAAAGAATTATGGAACATTTAATAAAGAAGGCATTTAAACAGCAAAAGCATAGGCATATAAAAGCATGGACTGTCATTCTGAACCTCGTAATCCTAATTAGGGTCGCAGGGAGGCTGGCGCCATCTAAGCCGACCCTGGGCGAGGGCGGGGAACACCCTGAACAGCTCGGCACCCATTCACAGATCCAACACATACATACAACCATTTACACTCCCACCAAGGTGCAATTTGGAACAGCCAGTTAGCCTAATGTGCATGTTTTTGCACTGTCCGAGGAAACCCGAGTACCCAGAGGGAAGCCACGCAAGCACAGGGAGAACATGCAAACCCCACACAGAAACGCTCAAGTGCCCGACCTTCTTGCTCTGACACGGACGTGCTAACCACTGCGCCACCGTGCGGCCAATCTCATTAACATCTAGGTGCGATTTGGAACTACCAATTAGCCTAATGTGTAGCCTTTGGACTGTGAGAGGAAACCCGAGTACCCAGAGGAAACCCATGCAAACACAAGTAAAAATGAAAAGCCCCCACCCAGCTCGGGACTTGAACCCGGGACCCTGTTGCTGTAGGATGTTCTAAGCACTATGCCACCAAGCCGCCCAAATTTAAAACAGTCTTGTTTTAGCATCAGCAGACTAATATATATATATATATATGTATATGTGAGCAGCTTATAGCTTAGCAACAATTTAGCCAGTAGAGAAGAGGGTCTTTACACTGGGTGCAGCTTAAAACCTTTATTTGTCTTTTTTTTATCCTTGATTGAGCCAGAAGCGCTTGTGGTCCACCATCTTTCCCAATTCTCTTCTTTGCAAGTATGAAAATGAAAGCAGGCTTTCAGGAAGAGATACACGCCAGCATGTAAATAACCCGCAGGTCATCTGCACCGCCGACATCATTAGCGGACATCACTCCGCATGACCCTTCTGAGGGAACGACTTCTCGATTCTTTTCTCAAGTTTCCTCGTGTGTCTCTAAGTTTCTTTTTGTGGGAGGGACTTAGACTCGAGGATGAGACGCAAGTGAGAGGAACGAGGATGTGATTTAAGCGGTTTAAGATGCTCTCCTTGTTCACAGTGTAGGTGGCCACAAGTTGACGACTTTGAGTGAATTTTTACGTTTGAGGGATACTCACTCACCACTCACCACTCATTTACCCACTCGAACCACTTGATCCTATTAGAGTCGCAAGGAAGGTGAACCCATCCCAGCTGACTCAGGGCAAAGGCGGGATGCACCCTGCACAGCTCGCTAGCAACACACACTCAACCATTCACACTCACACCTAGGGCAAGTTGAAACAGCCAATCGGTCTCATGTGCATGTCTTGGGACTGCAGGAGGAAACCGAAGTACCCGGAGGAAGCCCGCCCAAGCACAGGGAAAACATTAAGACTCCACACAGAAATGTCCGAGGCCAGGACCCGAACCCAGGACCTTCTTGCTGTGAGGCGAACATGCTAACCACTACACCACTGTACCACTGCGGAAGGATGCTTTTCAGTGGTTTTTCTTGTTGTAGGTTTGGAATTACTTTGCAAAGTTGAAACTTTTCTTTAAAAGCAGAATAAATCACCACTTGTTAAGTTAATAGTTCCCGACATTACCCACAATTCAGTTGTGCAAGAAAAACGTTTGCACAACTGAAGGACAGAAATTTATTATACACAGTGATATGCAAGTGATCGGTGATGGATTTCTGTTTTAAATCACTCTTCCACTCATTCTGGTACTAGATTCTGACTCACCTGGTGTCTTGGCTGAGATATCGAAGTGTTTATTAAATACTTTATATGACTATAATTAAAGTTCAGCTGAAAGTTCACAGACGGTGAGAACAGCATCAAAAGGCCATTAAATTAAAAAAAAACGTCAGACGACATTTTTATCTGACTATTTACACTGTGGGATGTAGTGTTTATGGATAAACTGTGTGTGTGTGTGTGTGTGTGTGTGTGTGTGTGTGTGTGTGTGTGTGTGCGCACATGGTAAATAGCTTGAGATTACTACATTTCGCTTTGCTCCATTTCACCAGATCCCTTAGGGCCAGTCCGAGTCACATGGCCCGGTATGAAAACTGGAATATAGAAATAGTTAGAAAGTTCTCCTTTCTACCTTCTACCTCCTCATCCTCCTAATAAGATGACATGCTTAAGGATTGTGGCTTCAGGTAGATGTTTATCTTGTGCCTGAAGAACTTAAACAGTTTACAGTTCTTTTCTGAAAGGCATCTGTAGACGACACTAACAGGAAATGATGACTGTAGCTTGATGCATGACATGGGCGTCACTAAAAATCGAGTTCTTGGACACTGTCTGGAAATGAGAGGAAAAAAGAAACATCTGTGTGTGTGTGTGTGTGTGTGTGTGTGTGTGTGTATGTGTTAGATAGAGAGAGAGAGATAGAGAGAGAGAGACCTGGGTTGCTTACTCAAGATGTTTAGACCAGTGATCTCATACGTGTGAGTTTAAACGTGTTAAATCCGTAAACTCTGATCTTCATATGCTAATATTTTAGTATGTTGGAGCGCATTTAGCTTTGATCACAGCTCTGGCTCTGTTTCTTTAAACATATGCGCTGTCACAATTTTAATTTGAGTTCAGGCTTGTATTAATTCTTCACCATGATTTTAAACTGATGACAGAAAAATATAATCAGCCCATAATGTCTTCTCCGTCACATCCCAGTCACATTCACTGGGGTTAGGGTCTGGACTATGTGGTGCCACTGGTCATTAGCTGACTTCATTTTATTTCCACATAATGTTGCTGAGCCTCGACCGGACCAATTAAAGCAACCCCAGATCATAACACTGCCTCAGAAGGCTTGTACGGTGGCCAATATGTAGGATAGGTAGAGTGTTTCATGGTGTTTCCTCTTACCTTGACACTCACTCAGGAGTAGGGGGTATATATAGGGTATTTCCATTACTCCAGAGTTTGATCTTTGTACTCTTTAGCAAATTGAAGCCTTTTATTCAGATTATTTTCACTCGCAAGTGGTTTTCCACAACCTGAAATCCTGCTCCTTGGGTGTTTTGTACACCAATCTAAAAAACTCTAGTTGGTGATGTGGGTGAAAGTCTCAGGTGATCAGCAATTTCTGAATTAGTCAAACCAGCCTGGCTATTAGCTTGGGACGACTATTCCCAAGTCACAAAGATGACTCATTCTGAAGTTTGACATGAATTGAACCCTGTATCTCAAAGAGCTTTGGAGTTAGGTAGCACTGTCACTTAATGTGAGAAGGTTCTGGGTTCAAATCTCAGCCAAGGACCTTTGTGTGTGGAGTTTGAGTGGGAATGGTTGTTTGTGTCTGTATTAGCCCTGCAATAGACAGTTCCCAGCCCCAAGTCAACTGGGATTGGCCTCAGCTTCCCCCATGACCCTGATGGCAGTATAGATAATTAATGGATGGATGGATTTATGGATGGATGGGTGGATGGATGGATGGATGGATGGGTGGATAGATTAGACTTTATTTTGGGATCCATTTCTGTTGCATTCATAATAAAATATTTCACAGTTTGGTAGTTAAATCTCAAGTCTTGGATAATCCACTGATCTCTGTGCTTTGTACCGCAAATCCACCATATGGGAAAGCACTGCCTGCCAACCCAGATTAGTATGTGCAGTAGAAAACTGTGCTCAGCCTGTCCCAGACTGTGTTAATGACCAGTACAGAACTCTTTTTACTCCTACAGATGCTTCCTCTGCCAGGCTTTTGATCTCCATGCCTATTTGATAAGAGCCACCCTCTGTTTGACAAATTTCTGCCATTTTAGAGATGGAACACAAGATAATGTCGGCACTCTGTACAGTAGAGTCATTAGGAAGCGCAAAATAAACAGTGCTGTTCTGATCATTGTTTAGGGTGCCTATAGCCTTCTGGGGACTAGAAACTCTCTGATTTGTGGATGGTCCTTCCAGGAACTCAAAGATAAGCCTGGTATAAATAGGCTTCCTTGTACTTGTTGTGGCATGGGCAATTTCAGGGCAGAATTTGTTTTTCCTTACTAGCATGGATGGGTGGAATTTAGCTAGTTAGCTACACCAATTCTGCTAAGATTGGCTCCTTGTCATAAACATAATCTTCAGTCCCTTGTGGATAAGGTGTCACCCTATTTTACTATCAATAATTATTTTTTAAAATGTTATTCCCAATCCAAGCTGATATTTAGTGTCTTTTATTGTTGTATTAATTTATGGAATGTTTGAATTTCAGAACTACAAAGGCAAGGAAAACTAGAAAAACACCAGAATTATTTAAATTTGTGGCTTTTGGCAGATGTCCTTATCCAGAATAACTTAAATTTTTATCACATCTGAGGGTTAAGGGCCTTGCTCAAGGTACCAACAGTGAAAGTTTGATATAGCTATAAACAAGAAGTCTTAGGACTGCTTCTAAATAGTGAGGAAGAGAGCAAATTTAGAAGTCTACACTTGTTTCTTTCCACAATCACAATAATCATGTTTATTCTAAAGCATTGCTCCTGATTTTTGCCGGAGAGCAGTTGGGGGTTCGGTGCCTTGCTCAATGGCACTTCGGCCATGAAGGTGGAAGAAGGGAAGGTGCAGCTCACTCCACCACCGCCACGCATTTTTCCTGCTGGTTCGGGAATTAAACCTTTCGGTCCCAAACCTGCCTTTCTAACCATTAGGCTACGGCTGCCCTGGTTCTGTAAAGTTTGAGTTTTTCTAATCACCAAAAATAATCAAATAAATATATACATTTTTACTTTCTGATTTGCTTCGGAAAGCACTGTCTAGTTGAACCCATCAAGAACTTTCCGGAGAATATGAAGACTCCCCAACACTGCAGCCTTCTGCATTGCCCAGACTGTCAGAAGGGCCGTGTTCCCAGTAGCAAACCCGGGTACTCTCATGACCTGTATAATTATTTTTATTATAATTACATATTATTATATTATATTATAATAAAAAATATTATTATTATTATCATTATTATTATTATTATTATTATTATTACTATTATCATTATTATTACGATTTCTACTACAGTTCCACTCTTTGAACTCCATTTGGAATTTTCTGTTTTTATAGCCTTGAAGAAAATAATCTTAGCTCTCTTGAACAGCATACGCTTCAGTGGACGCCGATAAGATTATCCTTCACACTTCAATTCCTCTATTCTGGGACACTCAACAACTTGTCTGATTGAATAAATCTGTGCCTGCCTCACCAGTGATGTCATTTATTATTCCCCATGAATCAATTTGTTCCTGACTAGCAGCCATTTACAAACACCTGTCTGTGCAGACCCATGCCATATGCTTCACTACATTCTTCATCATAGCCTTTAGTAGTCTTTAAAAATCAATTTCTTCTGATGTTACAGCTTTGCAGTTCACCTCCTGAAAAAACACTACTTAATGACTATCTGGGGATTTAGGGGTTAATGGGGTGTTATTCTCAGGCAGAAAGGTCAGAGGTCAATACCTGTTCCTGATAGCTGATCATATTTCCATAGACTAATAGAAAAGTACAAATCCAACACAGTATGTTAAGATTACTTTAAAAAATTATATAATACTAAATTTCAAATTAATTAAAAGTACTTGCACGGTCCTAAAAGTACAAGTTAAAGGTTAAAGGACAAAATTGGTGGCAAAGGAAAAAAAAAGCTTAAAATTGCATAGCAAGTTAAAATTCTCTGGAAAGAACAACTAGCTACTATCGCAACAGGAAGCACTGACCATATAAGGAAAGCAGTGTGTAACATTTTGGAGAATCAAATAACAAACTTTAAGCATATTATCATTAAATAGGTTTTCATTAATGTATAATCATTAAAAAGTTTTCAGTACCTTAAAATTAGCTAATTATATCTACATGGGGTGCGGGTCCCTTTTCATGGAGCCCACCATCTTGCAACACCATGTTACTACAGTAGCCAAGAACCATACAGGCGCCGAAGGGGAGGGGTCGGAATCTTAACACTCGAAGCCACTAGATACTGTTAAACCTTACATGCTGTGCCTTTAAGTCTATAAGTTACATCAACATTTGGGTAAGGAAATTCTCTTGTCCTGGGCGGCACAGTGGTGTAGTAAAGGTAGGTAGCATTTTGGCCTCGCAGCAGGAAGGTCCTGGCTTCGAGCCCCAGGCCTGTTGAGGGTGTTTATGTGTGGAGTTTGCATGGTCTCCCTGTGCTGAAAAATAATAGATACAATATTTTGGTTAATATGACATGGGCTGTACTGTGTTTAAAGAACACCTTTCCAAGTTTTTAAAGATGATCTGACCAAGTACTCAGCAGCTATGCTTACACGAATTAAAAACATTCTGTTGAGTCAATTGGTATATAAAAACAAAATGATAACTCAGGTATGGTCCTATGGTCACGAGCTTTGGGTAGTGACCGAAAGAACGAGATTGCGAATACAAGCGGCTGAAATGAGTTTCCTTCACAGGGTGGCGGGAATCTTCTTAGAGATGAGAAGTTCCGTCATCCGGGAGGAGCTCGGAGTAGAACCGCTGCTCCTTTGCGTTGAGATTAGAATGCTTCCCGAACGCCTCCCTGGTGTGGTGTTTCAGGCATGTCCGACTGGGAAGAGACCCCGGGGTCGACCCAGAACTGGAAGGACTACGTCTCTCGGCTGGTCTAGGAACGCCTTGGTGTCCCCCCGGAAGAGCTGGAGGAAGTGGCTGAGGAGAGGGATGTCTGGACCTCACAGTTTGGGCTGCTGCCCCCGTGACCCGACCCCGGAAGAAGCGGAAGAAGATGAATGAATGAATGAATGAATAACTCAGGCGTTGGGTACCTCAACACACCCACACTGCAAATCAGTAAATTGCACAGCAAAGACCTTTACCATATATGGAAGTAGGCCTGACGTCAACTGGGGGGTGGTGTTACATGAGGCATAACGCATTTGCACTGAGTGATTTCTGCAGGACCTAGAAAGGTCCATGTGTGTACTTTGCTCTCTTAAGTACATTCTGGGGTCGAGTAAAGCGTGGTTTGATGTGTTGTGTGCAGACCTTGATTTATTTATTTTATTTTAATTTTTTATTTACTGCTTCCCCACCTCCCCATAACCACTGATTTTGAGTGTATACGCTGAGCGGCCTTTTTGGCTTCTTCCTCCTATTTATGGCCTTCTGATCTCTGTGCCTTCTCTGCTCTGATGTCTGATCTGAAGTGGATCACCTTTCACTCCATTGGATGGGCAGAGAGATTTAACTTCCTGTGATCGCAGTTTATATGGCGGGATGTCAGCAAAAAAAAAGGCAGTCTGGAGGTAATCGCTGCCCTCAAGTGGACAGCAGAAAGAGCCCTGAAGACACCCTGAACACACCCTGGAAATGTCAGTGCTAAATTTGTACATATAATTTTTTTAATTTGCATTCTAAATTATAAAAATGATTTGTTAAACATGTTTGTGTTTTTCACAGTAAAAAAAAAAAATTCTACTTGGATTTTGTTGTTTTTGCGTTATTTTAGGTCCAATGTTAATACAGGTACAATCAAAAATAGTCAAAAACGGCCAATTATAACCTGGACCCTTAAGGGTTAAGTTCCTAGTTTTGTCTTATCCCAAGGAATGCAAGAATTCTGTCAGTGAGATAAGCTGCGCCTCTGATTGTTCAGTGTAACAGTGCCATATTAATGTTGAAAAGTGTATTAACAGCCAAAATATACAACTTAACATGATATTTTATAATTACATCAAGCTGTTAGACAGTAGAGCTGGGCTTAATATGACTCCTTGCTGGTGCTGATATCACTTAAGAAAAATGTTCTGAAGTTCAAAGATAGAATTTCACATGGCATGAATAAACTTATTTTTCGTGGGCACTCGGCATCAGATCTATCTCTCTCGCTCTCTCACTCACTCACTCACTCACTCTTACTCATTTGCTGGTTACAGGGAGGCTGGAGCCTATCTCAGGCAACTCTGGGCAAAGCCAGAGTACACCCTGAACAGCTGGCCAGACCATCGTAAGCTCATGTCTGAATACTAATTTTGGAATTTGTTCATCACTACGCACTTTGAATTTAACCATGACTGCAAGGTGGCACTATGGCACAGTGGTTAGCACGTCTCCCTCAAAGGTCCCGGGTTCGATTCCTGGGCTTGTGTGTGGAGCTTGCATGTTCTCCCCATGCTTGCATGGGTTTCCTCTGGGTACTCCGGTTTCCTCCCACAGTCCTAAAACACCAACAAGTTGTATGCGTGTCGGCCCTGCAATGGCCTGGTGAGCTGTTTAGGGTGTACCCCACCCTCTCCGAGAGTCAACTGGATGGCCGCCAGCCTCCACTTGACCCTAATTAGGAATAAGCAGCTTAGAAAATGAATGGATGAATGAAACATCACTATTGTGTGTGTGTGTGTGTGTGTGTGTGTGTGTGTGTGTGTGTGTGTATTAAAACCTGGACATATTAGTCCTAATCCATTTAA
This sequence comes from Neosilurus hyrtlii, assembly GCA_028564935.1. Classification (NCBI taxonomy): domain Eukaryota; kingdom Metazoa; phylum Chordata; class Actinopteri; order Siluriformes; family Plotosidae; genus Neosilurus; species Neosilurus hyrtlii. The sequence continues at coordinate 27,250,299 of JAOUQZ010000039.1, forward strand.
TTACTCAACTAAGAGCTTGGATAACACTTAACTATGTTGTGTAGTGATGGAATCCAACTCTAGATAATGATTTGAAAGCAGCTGATTCGAGGAGAGCTTCACGCTCATGCCTAAAGCTTCCCGTTATAAAAGGTCATTGACATGTAGTGAAATATTTCCTTCACATAAACTAATCATGTTCTGCCTGGAAGATGTTTGGACTGGCAACAAGAAACTCCATAATGTCAAAAGTATTTAAAGCCACAGTGATGTCAGGAAAGAGTTCAGTAACTTGTAGAAATGTTGTGTTTTCCTTAGATTCTGGACGTTTCCTTGAAACAACAGGCAGTTGAGCTCTGGGGTCATTAAACAATATTTGAAGCTTTATTGCAGTGGGATCGGGTCGCTTAGAACTGCCATCATTTCAGCAAAGCATTGCTTCAGCAGCAGAAGCTGAATATGGCAGTCGCTGGTTAACGTTCTTTCGGTTCCCAACAAGGTGCGCGACTATCAACCTGGAGATCGTGAGTTCGAATCCAGATTGATGCTGCAGCCATCCGTGACCTGGAGTCTCGGCTGAGGGAGGAATGGCATTCCCTTACTTTCCTGTCACTCACAGCGATCACCAGCCAATCACTGTGAGTTCATTCGAACGTGGTAGCGCGTGATAGCGCTTTCCCGCCGAGTGTGTTACGCATATACGCATATATGTATATACGCAAATACGCATGCGCAGCATGAGGGAGGGGACATTCATTCATTCATTCATTCGTTCATTTTCTGATCCGCTTAATCCTAATTAGGGTCATGCGGAGACTAGCGCCCATTTCAGTGACTCTGGGCGAGGGCAGAGTATTCACCAGGCCATCGCAGGGCGGAAACACGCTAACGACAACCCAATGGCCTACTCTTTACGAATGACAGCAATGGGTCTTTTATATGCCTCTCACCACAGACAGTGAAAGACATGGCTGGCCTTTGATAACCCAGTTAGCTGCACTGGGGGACTGGTTAACATTTGTTGCTGTAATACAAAATGCTGAAGGCTGATAAAGTCATTGGAAAAGCTTTCATAACAGCCCTTTAATGACCCCTTGTTTATCGGCCATGTGCTAAACATCAAAGTATAATTCTTCCCTGTTTGCAATCAGGATCAAGAGAGAATATAGAGAATACAATGTACTTGGGTGAAAAGAGGACCGCTCAGCAGGCAGTGGCATTTTCGTGGGAAAATGGGAAACAGCTGGATAAAATGCACGAGGGGAGAGCAGAGGAAGGAAAACAGATTGGGGGCCTTCCAGTCGTTCAGTCAAGAAGCCAGGCCTGGTTGACTGATTACGCTCATTTAACACTGCCGCAGTAGGTCAGAGCAAAGCAGGGTGCAATTTGTGTCTAGACACCTGTTGATGACTCGATTAGAAAATTTCTCCTCCAGTAATTCGCTGTGGGTTTTGTAGGGGAGGAAAAAGGTTCCGTCTTGAGCTGCCGCTGTGTGGCACCGTCACACAAGGACATCTGGAACGGCTTAGGTTACCTGCTACCACATCCTCTAATGGAGAAGGGGAAATGAATGAAAAAGGAGAGTATTAGGTCCTATCTAAAGTTAATCTCCAGGCCTTTCTCTTCTCTCTTTCTTCTCTTTACCAGTATCTTTCTCAACCAGATGGAAGAAATTGAAGCTGGGCCTGGACTGTAAAAGTCTCCATGCATAAGCCTTGGTGTTCTTGCCATGTTTTCTACTCTGTGTGCTAGCATTCAGCAGCTGTGTTGATACCTCGCATATACGTCAATAAGATGTGGCCAATTAGACAGCTGTTGGAGGAAAGGCAGTTGTTTCGTCCCCGATGAATCAAGGTGACTGAACTCATCTTGCTTCCTGCAAAAGAACACTCTCTACCATCTCCAAAACATTTCCGTGACCTCTTCAAGCTCAGAAACCTCCCAGCATTAGGACATTGCACTTGCACTCTCTCTCTCTCTCACTTTCTCTTTCTCTCTCTCTCTCTCTCTCTCTCTCTCTCTCTCTGTGTGCTCTTCTGACAGTTATTTCAAGATCACAGCCTCCTTCATCACATTTTGTTCAGTAAAATGACCTTAGAAGTCCATATTCATCATCAATCATTTTAATTGTTTGTAAGTTGGTAATCATTCTTTATAAGTATTTTTGTAAACTATAATAACTTTAATAATGGGCTGTAAATAATTCCTTGTAACTAGGGATTCATGGATACGTTAGTCATTAACTATTAACCGCACTATTCTGCTAGTGCAGTGCAAAGTTATGATAGGAAATCAGTGTTCATGGGAACAGAAAGGTTAACCTTGAGAGCAGTTTTATTTAAATTTTGCTTCAACAACAAAGCACTGGAACATGACGTACTAGCATTAGAGCATTAATACATATTACACAGAAATATTAAGAAAAGCAAGTGTTTTCTAGGTTATTTTTACATGTTTTAACCATGACAGAGGCAGGTCAGGTAAACTCCACATGCTCTGAGCAGAGCTCATGGATGTGTAGATAAACACATCTTTTTGTATTCTACTCATTCACAGTTTTAGTATTTTATACGCGAAACAGAAAGAACACCACTCTACTACATAGACACACAAGTAAAACAAACTGAAATAAGATTTTTATGATTTTTTTAAAGCGTGGTAATTATGACCAAAAAAAAAAAAAAACACAAACAAAACAAAAAAACAAACAAACAGAAAAAAAACCATGTGTGTCTGTGATTTTGATTCAAGCCCTTTCCACTCAGAAAATTTTTAATTTCCAGAAAGTGGACCAATCAGAATGCCCCATTACCATGACGTATATAGTATACGAAGAGTGACATAATTTACAATGGCATGTATGTATTTGAGTTTCTAAGAAATAATAAAAACACAGTCATAGGGTTTTTTTGTTTTGTTTTGTTTTGTTTTGTTTTGTTTTGTTTTGTTTTGTTTTGTTTTGTTTTGTTTTGTTTTGTT
>JAOUQZ010000039.1:27255321-27266051 GCA_028564935.1 Neosilurus hyrtlii
TGTTTTGTTTTGTTTTGTTTTGTTTTGTTTTGTTTTGTTTTGTTTTGTTTTGTTTTGTTTTGTTTTGTTTTGTTTTTTTCTTAATGCATAAATCCTACACAAAATTATTAAAACAGTTATACAGCGAGAAGGACCCGGATTCGATTCCTGGGCTCTGGCATTTCTGTGTAGAGTTGACATGTTCTTCCCATGCTTGCGTGAGTTTCCTCCAGGCACTCTGGTTTCCTCCCACAGTCCAAAGACATGCATTTTAGGCTGTTCCGAATTGACCCTAGGTGTGAGTGTGAGTGTAAGTGTGAGTGTGAATGGTTGTGTGTTGCTGCCCTGCAGTGGTCTGGCGAGCTGATCAGGGTGTACCTCGTCTTCGCCCAGTGTTGGCTGGGATAGGCTCCAGCCTCCCTGCAACCCTAGTAGGATTAAGCAGTTTGGCAAATGAGTAAGTGAGTGGTTCTTAGAAAGAGTAACTGAACAAATGAAGAGAAGGTTGTTGGTGCTCTAAAGAGAGATCATGGTAACATTTCTAAAGAACTTTATGCTGTCATGAGATATATTTCAAGGGGGTGTGGGGGGGGGGGGTTGATTTGCTGTCATTCAATTTGCTGTTATGTAAAAATTATGAACGTCAGGTTGAATGGTTTGCATTTTTTAAACACAAAACTTATCACCAGTGATTGCTTGATAAGCAAGACTGGGGCTGATTTCCTTCTAGCTCAGACCATAGATTTATAATTCCACACACTGACACTCCCCAGGCTATTCTATTCTCCATTTCCAATCCAGTACAGAATTTACAGCATTCACTCACCTGACTTCTTACGCAACCTGCTTCCAGTTTTCGCCTCATTTGCTTTAATTATGTACTCGCACACAAGCCTCGTGAGATTTTCAGTCTTTAAGATTGTTTCCTCAATTTTCAGCCCTTATACTCTATTATGTTTTAGTTTGCCAGTTTACACACTGAGGTGGCACCGGAGCGCAACGTCCGCCTCACAGCAAGAAGGCCTGGGTTCAATTCCTGGGCCCTGACATTCCTTTGTGGAGTTTGCATGTTCTCCCTGTGCCTTAGTGGCTTTCCTCTGGGTACTCTGGTTTCCTCCTACAGTCCAAAAACATGCACAGTAGGCTAATTGGCTGTTCCAACTCCTCCCTAGATGTGAGTGTGAGTGCAAATGGTTGTATGTGTGTTGTTGCCCTGCAGTGGTCTGGCGAGCTGATAAGGGTGTACCCCACCTTCACACAGAGTCAGCTGAGATAGGCGCTTGCCTTCTCGCGACCCCAGTTAGGATTAAGCGGCTAGGAAAATGAATTAATGAATGTTTACACACTATTTATTCTAACTTCTATGTATTTTCTGACAACAATCTGCATATCGTTCTGGATTTTAAGAAAGCCTAAAGCATCACTCTAGCTTCATTAGTGACTTTAAACCTGTTAAATACTTTTCCTTTTACATCAGATCAGGCTTAATTACATTTCCCTGGATAAAGTGTATCATATATGAAAGCTGAGGTCCTAACGGTCCAGATTTCTGCAGGCTTGCCAGAGGCCCTTGTTCTCTGAGGAACATTATTAGCCATTCAGCCAAGACTTGGTTTGCCGTAAATGGGCTGTAGCAAAAAACAAAAAACAAAAAAAAAATAGTTAGTACAGCATGTCTGTCTGATGTCAATGTTAGTCATGATTTTAGAAATTATTTCCTGGAGGATGTACAGCCTGAGGTGTCTTCTCAATGTTTATTTTCGGAATGACGCAGATCCCGTGCTCCAGATATGGACATGCACTCAGCTCTTATCAGCTCCAGCACTGAACATGTCTGACAAGAGGATGGAGTGCTGCAGGAATGTGTGTTGGGCCTAATTACACCCCAACTATCAGTAAGACAAGCTTGAAGAGGTTGACAGAGCTTTTAAAACATGTGAGCTTTGGAACCAGCAGGCTCTGATTTACCGAAGGCTTGAGTGTGTGCTTGAAAAAAAAAAAAGCAAAAAAAAATAAAAGACAACACAACTCTGAACCTGAGAACACCAACGAAACATGTCCAATTTGGTTTACTAATAAAGCACTGCACGTCCTTCAAATCGACAAAATGGCAAGTCGAGTCTGCTTTACTTTTATTGATGTGCAATTTGAGGCGGTTCTATGTAAAAGTGGAAGACGCAGGGCTGAAGAATTGATTTGGCACCAGCAGTGTGATTTACTGCAGTCTGAAACATCAATTTTGTGTAAATTATTACGGCTGAATTGCAGTCGAATGGTGTTACATTTGCAGAAGGACATTTTAGGACAAAAAATATATATTATTGTAGTAAAACGTGCTGTTTTATTAAATAAAATTAATAAATAATGAGGAAAAATAACTGGGTGAAGGTCGGGGACCATGGGCAGTGGTGGCTCAGTGGTTAAGGCAATGGGTGACTGATCTGAAGGTTGTGGGTTCAATCTCCAGTACCACCACTGTTGGGCACTTGAGCAAGACCCTTAACCCTCACTTGCTCAGTTAAGTAAATAAAAGTATTTAAGTAAGTAAACGTGAAAAATGTAAGGGTACACCCTGACAAGCTCGCCAGACCTTCACAGTGCCAACACACACAACCATTCACACTTATATCCACATCTAGGCGCAATTTGGAACAGCCAATTAGCCTAATGTGTATGTCTTTGAACTGTAGGACGAAATCGGAGTACCGGGGAAGCCCACGCAAGCACAGGGAGAACATGCAAGCTCCACAGAGAACTGCCCGAGCCCGGGACACGAACCCATCACCTTCTTGCTGTGAGGGAGATGTGCTAACCACTTTGCCAGTGGGTGGCCTTCATCAATATCATTTTAAATTCTCCTAGCTTCAAGCCCGATTGAAGTGCTTTCTTCCATAAGACATCCTGGCATTGAATGCTTTGAATGCTCAACTCTCTCCAGCAGTTCACAGAACATTTGCAGCTCGAGGTGAAAGAAGTTCTTGAAGCTGGCTTGGTCAGCCATCTCCAACTCCATGATCAGCTGCTCGTACTGACAGAGAAGTATTGATTTGCAGCCAGCGCCTCTCCTACCATTCATCTTATGGGAGGCACGGTGGTACAGTGGGTGTGTTGGCCTTGCAATGGTCTGCAATGGAGCTGTACAGGGTGTACCCCATCTTCACTCAGAGTCGGCTGAGATAGGCGCCAGCCTCCCCTATTTAGGATTAAGTGGCTTTGAAAATGAATGAATGAGTAAACTCTTCAAATGTACTGAGCATCTGCTGTATGCATATTACCACAGTGGATGCACTAGCAGCATACGGGGACTGCAAGTGTTTTGGTTGCAGTCTATTCCTAAATCAAATAAACTGGATGTAGTGACAGCGTACAATAAATGTACAATGAACATACTTTGGTGGTGACCCTTTACAACCTTTGTGACCACACACAGCGAAACACGGCCAAATATGGTCAAATGTAAATGTGTGAAATTGACCTTAAAGCAAATGTCACCATATCAACAAATATATTTTTTGCTAAAAAAAATAAAAAAATAAAAAATACCCGAAAAACAGCTGTCAAGAGTGCCATAAAATAATTTTTAGCTCAGTGTCCAACTGCCAAGAAAACTACAACAACTTTATTCTAAATCACAAAGCAGATAACGATGTCAGTCTGGCATCTTGGACTTAACCCCTCCCCTGCACTTTAGAAGAGATAGCAACAACACTTCTCGTGACCTTTGACCTGCTGTGTCTCAGGGCAAGATGACAGCACACACTAATATAGCATATGTACACCATGGTGTCCCCTTATAGATGGTTCCATGAGTAAAACCTGATGAAACATGATGTCAGGGAGTAACATGAGCACTGAATTCTTTTAACATTAGCCAGTTGCTTTGTGGCCTGAAGCCAAGAATCCATTTCAAAATGGCACTATTTTTGAGTGAACGTTGAACCCTTTGCTCACTGGGCGAACAGTGCACGGCGAATGACGGCGAAGCCAGTGCAGCTACCTGGGTTATCAAAGGCCAGCCATATCTCTCACTGTCTGTAGTCAGATGCATATAAAGAACCATTGCTGATTTTCATAAAGAGTAGACTGCCTTGCCTTCAGCATGTTTAAGTGCGATGGCCTGGCGAGCTGTCCAGGGTGTACTCTGCCCTCACCCAGAGTTGGCTGAGATGGGTGCCAGCCTCCCCACAGACACAATTTCCATACTTACAGCCAATTTCTGCAAAATCATTGTGTCAACTGCGCGTTGGGACTGGGTTGCATTCGCTACCTTCACGTTTCCTTTGCCCCCGTCGCCACCACAAAAGAGACTGAGCAAGGGGACGAATGGGCACGAAAGTGAGCTTTGCCAACACGTTAGGAAGACACAGGGAAGACGCACGTGGCAAAGGAAACATGAAAAAGGTGTACAAAAGAGGCATTTCGGAGTTCATAACACGTTTGTCATTACTAAACTGGTCAAACGTGCTCCTTCGCCAGACCTTGGCGATAATTTCAAACATGCTTAAAATTTCCTCGCAGCAAGCGTGCTCAAGACGAACTGATGCGGCAAACAATTCGCCCCCATTTTTGGCAATTGAAACATGTACGTCTATGATTTCTGGTGAAAATCCTGTTCGCTACATTCGCTACCACATTCGCCCCAGTGAGCAAGGGGTTAAAGATACATTTTTCCAAATATATTAAATATAGTAATGAAAATAGTAAAGAAAAAAACTCTTTTTTTTAAATTGCATCTGACATGTCCTCTCTCATGACGCGACCCCGGATCAAGCGCAAGAGGATGATGATGATGATGATGATATCCTATCTCAGGGATTGAATCTCGCATGTGCATTAGTCAACAATGCATGCAGCTACACAGTTTTCTGCCTACATTATTTCTCCCCTTAACTACAATCTCTGACTTATCCGCCATTGAGGCAGTTGTGCAGTTATATGAAAAGTACAACTTACACATTTTCTGCCCTTGACTTAAGTGTGTTTTCAGCTGCACACAGTTGAGGTCTGCAGTGAATAAAGTTTCTTAATATTCGTGTCTTTTATTTCAGAACATTTCGCACAAAGTCATCTGGGATGGCAACCTTAGCAGGATTAAGCAGTTCAGCAAAGGAGTGAGTGAGTGAATTAATAAATCATCTCTTTTCCTTTTTTTTTCTTTTTTGTCTTATCAGAAATAAAAGAGACTGGTAAGCAAATGCCTGTTTATTCTTACTAATAAAGAAAGAGACTTCAACCCCACACCCGGCGCCTTCTAACCGATTCCACCCTCATTCATATCCTTTGAAGATCCTTTTGATTTATTCGCTTGTAATTTTTTCTGACATCTCCGTTTCATCTCTACCAGACCACTTGGTTGATCTTTCTTTGTTTTTAACGTCTGTTATAACTTAAACTTACTGCCACGTATGCAGTCTCCCCCTTTCCAGATCAGTTCTGTGTTTATTTATTAATTTTGGAGCCTTTTAAAAATGATCTTAATTGTGCCTCATGTCCTAATTGGTTTCTTGTTAGAGGATTCTCCCAGGATTTGACTAAGAGATTGTAAAGATGGGAAGTTATAAGCCAAAACGGATAAGATATTCATTAGCTTAAATTAAAATATAAACCTGGCAAAGAAGTGCTTGTTTAGATTATCTTTTAAAATATATGCATGTTGTCTTTCCAAGATAGAGCACTAAAATATTGGCACTGTTATATTAATTCTTTCTATAAATCTTAATACAAACCGGGACGGCACGGTGGCGTGGTGGTTAGCACATCTGTCTCACAGCAAGAAGGCCCTGGGTTCGAGTCATGGGTTCAATAAGAGCATTTCTGTATGGATGTTCTCCCCATGCTTGCGTGGGTTTCCTCTGAGTACTCCGGTTTCCTCCCACAATCCAAAGACACACAGTTGTTACAAATTGCCCTTAAGTGGGTGTGTGCACGTGTTTGTGTGTGTGTTGCCCTGCAACGCTCTGGTGAGCTGTTCAGGGTGTACTCTGCCTTCATGAAGTGTCGGCTGAGATAGCCACCCGCCTCCCCGCAACTCTAACAGGAGTAAGCGGTTCGGCAAATGAGTAAGTGAACATACAAACCCGCGTGAGATGGTGCTGTGGAGGTTAGCCCGTCTGCTTCACAACAAGAAAGTCCTGGGTTCAAGTCCCAGGGTGGGTTTGTATGGAGTGTGCATGCTCTTCACATGCTTGTATAGGTTTCCTCCTGGTCCTCTGGCTTCCTCCCACAGTCCAAAGGTATGCACCTGAATGAGTGTGAATAGTTGTGTGTGTTGGCTCTGTGACGGACTGGTGAGGGTGTACCACACTTTCACCCAGAGTCAGCTAAGATAGGCTGCAGCCTCCCGGTGACCCCAGTAGGATACAGCAGTTTGGTACGGTACATCAATGAATTATTTAAGTCCCTCAATGGGCGGTAGAGTGGTGTAGGAGTTAGCACCGTCCCCTCAAACTTGACGACTCTGAATATGCATAAGTACCCAGTATGAGTATTTAATACCTTAATAAATATAATATTTGGAGGTTGCTGAGTCTGAACTTTAAAATCTGATTAGAGGTGCTCAGAGTGAGCGTGTAATGCTAATCGCAGTATACATGCAGACAATCAAAATGGCCGTTCGCTTCTACCCTCCTCTATCTCTTCCTCCACCCGCAAATCCCCGTTTTCAGAGCAAGTGCCCCAGTTAGGAAACCGCTTACGCCCCTCTCAGTCAGAAGTTTGAGCTCCTGCGTTTCTCCCACAGGGTATGTACCGATATTCAGGGAGCACATTTCGACAGATGCCATCAGAGAACAAGCATATGAGTTACCAGGCAGCCTGCCATCTCCGAGTTCACACGGAATGGCATTAATATGGGATGAAGAGCCCAAAACAACAACAGCACAACAACATGAAAGCCCAAAAACCACTGGGACCAGGTAAAGGTTTCATCACTTTATATATTAATGGCTTGATTAACAAAGACTCCAAAACTCCACTGCCAGCGCCTCCAAAAGTTACGACGCCAATGGAAGTGCTGGCTGAGTTGAAGGACTCTACACCGGGGAGGGGGGGACCAACAAGTCATGAAATCATATCATGATGAATAAAATATATGCGAGTGTTGACCATGACTTATTCAAGAGCCATTACATATTCATGGAAGACATCAACGTTTTAAAATTAATTGGTGGTAAATATTAGCATTACTCAATTAAGTCACAATACGGATATGATAGAAGAAAAGAGCTGAAGAAATTAAGAGAGATTTGTTGTGGCATGTTTGTGGTGCGGTGGGAAAACCAATAGAGCCAAAAAGATGAGGGGGAAAATCTGACCAGAGAGGCGTTCTTATTTTACTGAAACAGATCAAGTTCAAGTTCATTGTCTTGTGGATTTAAAAATACAGGCTCTATCTGGCTTACATAAAAGTGATTTTACAAAAATTACACTGAAATGTGCATAGTGGTTATCAAGTCTGCCCCTCGGCAAGAAGGTCCTGGGTTCGGGTCCTGGGATCAGCAAAGTCATTTCTATGTGAAGTCTGCATGTTCTTTGTGAGCTTGTGTGGGTTGGGTCAGCGGTGGCTTAGTGGTTAAGGCTTTGGGTCTGATCAGAAGGCTCGGGGTTCAAGCCCCAGTCCCACCAGTCTGCTGCTGTTTGGCCTTTGACCCTCATCTGCTTATGAGATCTAAAAATAAATTACTCTGGATAAGGGTGTAAAAGTAAAATGTTAAATGTTGGCCCTGCAATGAATTGTTCAGGGTGTACCCCAACTCCTCCCAGTGTTGGCTAAGATGGGCTCCAGCCTCCTCGAAGCAGTTCAATAAATGATTGAATAGAAATACTTGTTTAGTTATTTAAACATATTGTCGACGTGGACGTGTGAAGGCTGATTGAGTGGCGCATCAACAAGGTGCGTGACTATCAACCTGGAGATCGCAAGTTCGAATCCAGGTTGATGCTACAGCCATCCGCGACCCGGAGTCCATGGAAGCTAATTGGCCGAGCTCTCACAGGAGGGAGGGATGTCATATGCCCACTTCCCTGTCACTCACAGTGATTGCCAGGAAAACACGGGCGTCTGTGAGCTCATTCGTACGAGGGGGCGGATAGCGCTTTCCCTTTCAGTGTGTTAGGCCGCCCACAAATACACATGCACAGCAGTTCGAAAATAGGCGGGTGGTAGCACTGCATGTCATGGAGGGGGTTATGTGCATGCTTACACCCCTGCCTGGTTGGTGGTGGTCATATCATGTGATATGGAAGGATATACTTGACTGGAGGGAATCGGAGACGACTAAAATTAGGGGAGAAAATGGTGAAAAAATAAATTAAAATTAAAAAATTAAAACAGCAATGTATCCTTTTCATTCAATCCATCACTTAAATCAACTGATTATTTTTTTTTCGTGACCAATTTCCTTTAATTGATCTACTATGCTGTTTTCTCCCAAATCTGTCGAACACATGGCATCTGAGTCGAACTCAAGATTCTAATTATGTTTGTCATCTGAGTAAAGATGCATGAATATTGTAAATGTTTAGGGAGAAAAATGCAATACAGCTCACAATACACCTAATATCAGCTTAAATTATTGTTTCCAAATAAAAGAATGTAAAAAATATATTGTCTTTTTGCCAAACGTGGCTGTTTAGTGTCACAGAAAGTCTGTAGAAAAGGAGTTGGGGGCGGTGTATGATTTCCATCGTACCCTGTTTACAACCTACAACGGCAATAAAATAAACCTCATTCCTGACTGGTAATAAAGATGGAAGGAGGTAAAGAGGTAATGTCTGTAATATGGCCTTATGAATAAATAACAGGTAATGGAGGTAGCTCCATGTACATAAACATGCCCGGCCCCAGCATCAAAAGCACAAGGGGAGGAAAAAATGCTGTTAAAGCTGAGTGCTGCACGCTGATGTATAGGGTTCAGATTAAAGCTCCTGCTGCTGTCTCAGCTCCTCAGCAGTCCTGAGCAGTGTGAGTGTGTGTGCGTGTGTGTGCGTGTGTGATGGTCATGTGTACAGCCTCTTTCTCTTCCTGCACTTAGCTCCCTGATAATGGGCCCTTTTTTTTATTAATGCACAGGCTCATGTAATGCTCAGGGATTCAGTCATGAAGGTGCCGAGCCTCTGTATGATGATGCTGAGACGCAGATATCCTGGTATATAAATAAAGCTTTCTAAAACCACTCGGTCTCATACAATCACACAGCATACTGCGCCACAGGAAGACGATTTCCCCTCGAGATTGTCCACCCACAGTTGGATCGTTTTAGGAAGGGAATTTTTAAGGGAAAGTTCAGGTCCTGAGTTAGTTTACTGCTCGCTCTTCACCCAGAATCCCCTCACAGAAGAGTCACACGGACTCCGACATGTTTTTTTTTAGTCGCATCATATTTTAACATTCGCACACTTACAAATGTTGACTTTGCATGTGATTTTAGTTTTTTCCCCATATGAATCGTTTATAGGATTTATTTATGCTCATGTTGTTGTTGTAGTAAATGATGTTTGTAAGATTCAGTTATTTTCAGGTCTGATTTTTTTTATTAATATTGATATGATTCGTTTTTTTACTGAACTCTTTCTTCATTCTTTAGGTCTAAACTTCCCATGATTAAATTTTACATATAATACGCCCCCCGAACAGACACACACACACACACACACACACACACACACACACACACACACACCCTGCCCCACATTATTATTTTTAATTTTTTTTAATTACTTCTGTATTGTCTGGGATGTCCTGGGTTATTAATTATTGTTTATTTGTTAATCTATCTATCTATCTATCTATCTATCTATCTATCTATCTATCTATTTATCTGTCAGTCTGTCTGTCTGTTTGATTGTTACAAATGTTTTTTACAAGAGGATTTGTTTACATGATTTATTTATATCAATGTATGTATGTATACAGTACATTGTAAATTATTATTATTATTATTATTATTATTATTCTCTTTGTTTATAGTCTTAGTATGGAATGCATTCGAGCATAACCTATAGGCTTAGGAATAGATTAGGTTTAAGTGATGAAGAGTATTTTACACATTATATGGGCAGATCCCAGTTGGACGATCTTCTGCTTATTATTATTATTATTATTATTATTATTATTATTATTATTATCATTATTATTATTATCATCATTATATTCATTATTATTATTATTATTATTATTATTATTATTATCATCATTATTATTATTATTGTCATTATTATTATTAAATTATTACAGAACTATAACAAAGAGATCACTTCAAAAAGCAATTAAAGGAATTAAACACAAGCACGACAGTTTATAAAAGGTGATGTAACAATTCTACAACAATGAGTAAATTACTCACAATGTCAGAGCTTAACATCATGAACTTCACCTTCCTGTCTTTCGCACACGTGTCCACATATTAATATCATATTAGAAAGATGTGAAAGGCTCACATGCTTATTGTGAAATGTATGTTTTCTTAGGGGGGCAACCAACCAAGTGAAAGTGAAGAAAAAGAGAAGATGGAGAAAGAGGAGTAGACCAGCATGGCCTGTGTATACCAAACAAATCTCCAGTGATCATCACCAGCAGGCTGTGCTTTACGGAAAACCACTGCTGTTTCCTTTGAGGGCCCCCTCCCAGCCAGCCGGGGGGAAGGTGGAGAATCACAATCCCACCCAGTCCAAGTGCTTTTTCTCACACACACACACACACACACACACACACACACACACACACACACACACACACACACACACACACACAC
>JAOUQZ010000039.1:27267363-27298739 GCA_028564935.1 Neosilurus hyrtlii
CACACACACACACACACACACACACACACACACACACACACACACACACACACACACACACACACACATACACATGCGCACACGTGTAATGTGTGTACTGATATAAGTAAGATTCTCAAAACTACTTTGAATGTCAAATAAATTGGACTGTAGTGTAATTGTAAATGATAAAACGTCTTGAACTGTTGAAGAAAAAAAACCTTCTTTAAAATAATTTAAAAACTATTTTCCAATATAATCCAACAAAAGTCTGTTCCAAATTCATTTGTCCAACCCTAAAACCAGCCATACTGCAAGTATTTTAATTACTCACATCACACTCACAATGTCATAAACATTGTATTTATATTTTATAGTCAATGATACAGCAATCTATACGTTTTGTTATTATTCACATTAATATGACTGTCTTGAATATCAATAAAAACACAGAAGGGGGGAAGGGGGGGGGGTGCACCAGTTTGATTGTTGAAAAAGTTTCTTCACAAAGACCTTCTGAAATGTATTCAGAAATAATGAAACCCCCCCAGAAGACTTATTCCACACCAATTAATCACAGACCTTTCAAACTGGACCCACAGGCATCTTTCCACTGACATTTGCATGTTTATTACTTTGTATCAGTCAGTGACGTGACTTGCAACTGTGATAGATTTGCAGTTTCTACCCTCACAAACACTCTCATCCACACAAAAACCCTCGTGTTGTGTAACTGCTTGCGAAGGGGTCCAGAAAGTTTGCCTCTTTCATGTTGCAGCGGCTCTTTGTTTAGGAAACTGCCATTCTGAATCTTAAATCAGAACCAGAGGGAGAAATGCGTGTTGAGAAAAACCACATTCGTGGAAACAATGCATGCAAGACAGGCATCAAGTAGACAATAAATAAATAAATATTAAAAAAAAAAAAAAAAGACAACCCAAAAGGTCTAGCGTAGCGCTTTGCGCCATTAGCACCATGCCATCTCTGATGGGACAGGCGACATCTTGTCCCGTAGCGTGACAGTAACCCGCAGTGGCGCGCTCCATCTGTGCTGCTTCACTAAATTTCTTTTGAAGTAGTGAGGAAGTTTCACTGCTCTGTTGTTGTATGTTTAAGCAATTCTCTTTGATATTTTCGGCTGTAATGTAACGTTTGCGCAGCAGCGCCAATGTGTACTGTTTTGAATTGTGATTATGTAATATGAAAAAAAATTTTAAATAATGGCTAACTTGAGTCATAAAACTACCACCAGCACTAAAATGAATGCTCTTTCCTCTGTTTGTTTTTTCCTGAACAGCTTTGGAATGTAAATATTCGGATTTTATCTGTGAGCCAAACAACGCAACACGTTCAGCAATGATCCGTCTGACCTTCACGTTCTTACTAACAGCCATCGTGGCCTTTGTTGGACTGACTCAAGCAAACGTGACGGAGGAGACCAGCAGCATGTTGTTTCCCGTCTCCACTATCATCCCCATGGAACTCACCAGCCAAGCAAGAAGTCCCGCTGCCAACAAATCCATATATCCAATGTGTAAGGAACCCACGTCCGTTAAAGACACCTTCAAGTTCATCAATACCTTCATCTCATGTGTGGTGTTAGTGGTGGGCTTGGTGGGCAATGCCACAGTGTTGAGGATTATCTACCAGCACAAGTGCATGAGAAATGGACCTAATGCTCTGATAGGAAGCCTGGCACTGGGTGACCTCATGAACATCACCATATGCAATCCCATCAGCATCTGCAAGGTAGGGTCATGTCCTCAACTCCCACACATCTCCCAAAGAGCTATCATGGACCCTCCAAAGAGCTTCATGATACTTCATCATTTTCTACATGGTTTAGGTTGGACATTACAGATCAATAAATGTCAAATGAATATGTCATACACTATAAGTAATTGATAAATAAATATATATATATATATATATTGTTCACTAAGAAAAATATACTAAAATAGAATACAATGAAATAGAATGCCACAACATCACATACGTGTTATTTGTGTATTTTTTAAAAAGATTCCTACTTTTATTAATCAGGTCGGGTGGCACAATGGTGTAGTGGTTAGCATGTCCTCCTCACGACCAGCAAGTCCTGGAGTCGGGTCCTGTTCATGTGTCGAAAATAGTTTGAGATTTTGTTCAGAAGTACGTTCAGTTTTTAGAAAGTACCAAAAAAAAAAAAGTGTAAAAACTTTTGATTGACATGAAGAGGCATAAATACTTATTGTAGACCAAGCACCTCATAAGACCTTTAAGGGTTCTTTAGTTTATCCCACTGGGGCAATCCATGATCACTTAATACAGAACCCTACAACAGAGAGTTTTCATAATACACTTTGAAGTACCCCGACGACTAACTATCCCGAAAAATACCTAAGAAACCTTTTTTTTTTAAACATGTTCTGAAATCTTTTAAAATATACAGATATCCCCCAAGGCTTGGTATCTAACCCGTTGATGCATTGCCAGGTCTGTAAAATCATGCATCTATTTTTACTTCCTGGTGGCTTGAGGGGCATTTTGCCTTCAGTAATGTGTTCGCTGAATGCTCGGTGGGTTTCAGGTTGAGGGATTGATCTAACCGGTCAATAATATTCCATAAAAATCACATCGGATGCTTTAGTCTCCCTGTAAGGTGAAGTGACTTCTGTTGAATGTATTTTGTTGGATTTGAAGTCCAGTCTACAGCTTCATATGTCCCTAAGCTATTTATCTGAGAACTATTTTCTCTTCTTGAGGTCTGACAGTGGCTGAATTTAAAGGTACAGTGTGTAGTAGTTTTGGAGAAGCCGTTAGCTAAGATTACGTATAGCATCAAGGGCGGCATGGTGGAGTAGTGATAAGCATGTCTGCCTGTTCTCCCCACACTTGCATGGGTTTCCTCCCACAGTCCAAGCACATGCATATTAGGTTAAGTGTGAGTGTAAATGGTTGTGTGTGTTGGCCCTGTGATGGTCTGGCAAACCATTCAGGATGTACCTGGCCTTTGCAAGGTGTCAGCTGAGAAAGGCTTCAGCCTCCCAGCCACCCTAATAGAATTAAGCGGTTCGGCAAATGAGTGATATATCATCAGTGAATAACTTTTGGAAACCTTAGAAAAACCTGCTGGAACTGTGATGGCCTGGCGAACTGTCCAATGTGTACCCCGCCCAGAGTCAGCTGAGATGGGCCTCCCCGTGACCCTAATTAGGATTAAGTGGTTCAGAAAATGAATGAAAGACTATATATATAGTATACACACACTGTATTAATCTTGCAAGAGAAATTTTGGCTTTGCATTTGACCCACACAAAGTGAGCACACACATTCAGAGCAGTGAGCTGCCACACAATACTTTACCCAGAGAGCAGTTGGGGGTTAGATGCCTTGTTTGCACTTCAGCCATGAAGGTGGAGGAAGGGAAGGTGCTGCTCACTCCCCTCTGCCGCCACACATTTTTCCTGCTGGTTCAGGAATCAAACCAACGACCTTGAGGTCAACACCATTCGGCTACAGCTCCCAATCACCTACTTAATTGTTTTATCTGATTACTAGCCTCTACAATGCCTTTTCTGGAAGGTGCTGTGAGCCTAAAACACAGGAATGAATGTATTTCAACAAATTAATTAAGCTGACCAGTCAATCTTGGGTTCAATGAAATACAAGTCAAAGTCAATTTATAATTCGCACACATAAAAAATTTTTTGATTTGCATTCTCCATACTGTCTCAACATTTTGTAATTTGGGGTTTTACATCACTGGTGTGACGGAATAGTTAAAAAAAAAAAAAAAAACAGGCTGCCCTGGGAGTCCAGCAGTGATACGGTTGTAAAATGAAACAGCCACTCAGTGTCCCTTCTCCCAGAACAGTGTACTGAAGGTCGGAGTGTGTGTAATGATGAGGGAACAGGAATTGGGCCAGCTAAAACAAACACAGAGAGCACTGGCCTTACACAGCATTGTGGGTGTGTTATCAGACATTACACTCTGCACTCTTATCTCCTCTGATCCTTCGGGGCAGTGTAAAGCAACACTGAAAAATTCAACAGGGTCAAATATCTACTTACGTAGGCCATATGAGCCTAATCTGAAGCAAACGTGTACTCAGAGCGCAATGATTTCGTACAAGTGGAGAACAGGAATAAGTAAGGAATGAAACACTAGAGGGACCGCACTTTTAGGAAAATAACCAATGATAGGATTTTCTAATGAAACTGCTAACTGGTGTCATCCTAAAGATGATTATTTGGTAATATCAAAAGTGTTTTATTGCTCGGGTGTTTCTGTGTGGAGTTTGCATGTTAGCAACTGTCCTTTAATGGGTTTCCTTTAGGTTCTCTAGTTTCCTCCCACAGTCCATATGCATATTAGGCTAATTGGCTGCTTTAAATTGCCCATAGATGTGAGTGTGTATGTGTTCGTTGGCCGTGTGATGGTCTGGCGAGCTGTTCAAGGTGTACCCCGCCTTTCGGCCAATGTTGGCTAGGTCCCCCACGGAACTAATAACATTTAGCAGTTTGGCAAATGAGTGAGATGAATTAGAGTAGTTCAGTCCTTTCATGGTTATGTTTAATGCCGTGAAGACAGATCAGTCGTCACATTATAGCAGCTATAAACATTTCTTCCCTCATTAATCTCTCTTAGTCCTTTTCATATTAGTTTCTCATTCTGCCAACACTCTCCAAAGTGCAAAGTGTTTGGTCTGGATGTCTTTCCTGTGGCAAAAAAAAAAGATAGATAGATAGATAGATAGATAGATAGATAGATAGATAGATAGATAGATAGATAGATAGATAGATAGATAGATAAATAATGTATTAACAAATGTTGAATTAAAACTAAGTGCTGATACTGGAGTCTCCTTTACACAGGGACTTGTTACAGACAAGTCAAGTTTTAAAATCAGTGATGTGTTCTATGAACAAGTATGTGTGTATAAGCTGTTACATACAGTAGAGACTACGGTAGAAGGGTATCCAGGGGACGCAAACCTACACCAAGAAAATTTAAAAAGAAATTTTACCAGAAATGTAGAGGATTCCCTGCTTTAATACCATACTTCCAAAAAACCATCACACTGATAAAGAATCCTTTTTAAAAATCCAGAATTTAATTCAGATCAGCTCCAAAAATTTATGTCGTGTTACTTGGGCCATATTTATTCATAGCAGTTGACAGGCACTCTTATCCAGAGCCACCTGTGCTTTATTACATTTATACAACTGAGCATTTGGGGGTTAAGGGCCTTAACTCAGAGCCCTAACAATGGCACATTGATGATACTGGGATTTTAATCCCAGACCTTTTGATCAGTAACCCAGAGCATTAACCACAAACAACAAAACAACAAACGCATCAAGAAACAAATAAACGGACAAACAAATAAACCAAAGCTGACAAACACATGACCTGGAAGTAATGATAATGTAGCGTGCAAAAAAGAGAATTAATACAAACCTTATAGCCAGAGCTACTGTTATAGAAAATTACCTAACACAATCTGACCAATCAGAATTAAGCATTCAACTGCATTGTGGCATAAAACTCTCTCAGTCACTCATTCATTTGTCAAGCTGCTTAATCCTACAAGGGTCGCAAGGAGGCTGGAGTCTATCTCAGCCAACACTGCGCAAAGGTATGCCCAGTACAGATCACCATGCTATAACAGGGTCAACACACACACAACCATTCACACTCACACTTAAAGAAACCAGAGTACCTGGGGGAGACCCAAACAAGCACAGGGAACACATGCAAGCTTCACACAGAAATCCTCAATCCCAGGACCACCACTGTGCCGCCCATATAAAATTCACGTAATCGATTATTATGATTTTTTTCCCCCAAGAGAGAAGAATGTATATTTGAATATACTTGCTGTCTTTTTTACATAATGACCCGGTACACCTGACCCATATTATACTTATGTATATGGTGACTTGTGTCTTAGACAAACACACCTGCTGTCACTCATTCACATTTAAACACACACATGTACAAACGCTGTGCTGCGTGGCGTGTTGACATAGCCAGGATGCACCCGTAAAGAGTTTCCTCCACAAATTACATCATACGTAATCCTCCTTCCTCCTGTTTAACAAAAGCCAGTTCCTACAAGGATCCTGCCAAGGCCACTGCAGCATTTCAGACAACCAGACCACAGGAACTCGGAGAAGCATGAGATCTCTTTGTCCTACTTGGGTTCCTGTAATGGATCACAGGCTAAAGGATGTGATACACATGCACTAATGGGAGTGCAGCGGTTAAGTTCTTTACCAAACAGTCAGAATCAGGATTAGATTAGCAGGCATATGTACCATGGACCATGCCAATGCCTAAAAGCATACAGAGGGAGACATTTTGAAATGAGACTTTGAAGAGGCAGAATGACATAATTAATGCAAGATGTTTGCCCTTAAAGCACAAAAAGGTGGTTTATGGGGAAAAAAACCCACTTTGGCTCTTTAAAACTTCCTTAACATTAAAAAGTAATGTAGTGAAATAAAATAAATGGCAGACTGTTCAAGTACAGACAGACTTCTGCCGAATTATAGTTGTATTACCTCCTAGTCTTAACAATAACAAAAAGAGGACCTCAGTGACCTGAATCAAGTCAACTGGTCCAACAATGACGCAGTCTCCTCTGCCTTCCACTTAGCCTTCACCCACCTGGACACGAAAGCCTCTTATGTAAGAATGTTGTTCATAGATTCTAGATTAGAAATCAATACCATCATTCTTCAGCAGCTGATAAAGGAATTGGAACTGCTGGCTCTGAACGGCTCATTCTGTAATGAGATTATAGACATTCTGGTTTAGAGAGTTTACACCGAGCACGAGCGGGGGCATGAGCACCCCCAAGTATATATGTTCGGTCCACTTCTCTTCATCCGGCTGCCCCATGACTGTGCACCTAAGCACTGTTCCAAATATAACATCAGATTTGTTGATGGAGAGTGTTGTCAACAAGTATTCATTAATTTGCCAAACCACTTAATTCTACTATGGCCACCGGGATGCTGGAGCCTATCTTAGCCATCTCTGAGTGAATGCATGTACACCCTGAACAGCTTGCCAGTCCACTGCACACACGATCATGCTGTGAGGTGGACGTGCTTATCAATGCACCCCCATGCTGCTTGTCTCATCAACAGCAATGATGAAAGCGAGATCACTGTTGGCTTCTGCAAGGCCCACACCCAACACCCCCTGGTGCCCATCCATGGTACTGCTTTAAATGGGTTTGTACATCACCGAAAATCTCTCCTTTACTAATAACACTTGTCAAGAAGGCCCAGCAGAATCTTCACTTCCCTCAGAAATGAAAAAGAGCAAGAGCCATGACACCCATCATATTCTTGTTCTACCAAGAGAGCACCTGAGAACACCTTACCAGCTGTATGATTCTGACTAACCCTTCCCACAAAATTCAGAGCTTTTTTTTCTCCTGCAATCTGAAAAAAAGATACCAGAGCCAGGGTCCAGTAGACTCTGAAAAAGCTTCATCCATCATGCTGTCAGAAAGTTGAATTCTCTCCCTTCTGCCTTCAAAAAATAAAAAATAAAATCCAGATTGTAGTCCATTCCACCGTCACAGGATCAGCCACATGC
This sequence comes from Neosilurus hyrtlii, assembly GCA_028564935.1. Classification (NCBI taxonomy): domain Eukaryota; kingdom Metazoa; phylum Chordata; class Actinopteri; order Siluriformes; family Plotosidae; genus Neosilurus; species Neosilurus hyrtlii. The sequence continues at coordinate 27,274,940 of JAOUQZ010000039.1, forward strand.
AAGGGCACCAGCCTTAAACTAGTCAATTGTTGATTGTGTGTTTTATCTCCCATTATCAGTTCATTTTGGCTAAATACAAAAGATTTCTGGGGAAACCACCCCAGCTCACAGGCTTAGTATCTCTTACTAAGGTTTACATCTTGTTTTGGTTCTGTGTCTTTGAGGTGGAGGTTATGCTTTACCAGCCATCTGTGTGTTTGTTTGCTTGTTATCAGGATTATGTAAGAAGTTATGTGTGAATTTCACTACAATTTCTACCAGAGATGGAGCTTTGAATAAGGAAAACTCCATTAAATTTCGAAGATGATCACGATCACACTCTGGATTAAAAGAGTAGGCTATAAAGAGTAGGCTGTGATAGCCTGGTGGGCTGTCCAAGGGTGTAATCTGCCCTCACCCAGAGTGGGGTGGGGAAATTTTGCTCGCATTTAACCCATCCAAAGTGAGCATGTACACACATAAACAGTGAGGGCACACACCCTCAGAGCAGTGGGCAGCCACACTGCAACGCCTGGAGACCAGTTGGAGGTTAGGTGCCTTGATGAAGGGCACTTCAGCCGTAAGGATGGAAGAGGGGGAAGGTGTTGCCCAGTATCGTCAACATCACACATTTTTTCTGTCGGTTGGGGAATCAAACCAGCGACCATTCAGTCGCAAATCTGATGTACTATGTCCTGTCCCACCCATCAGTAAAAAGAGCCATGTGAATTCAGTGCTATGACGCATTTCGGAACGGCCAGTTTGCCTCATGTGCATGTCTTTGGACTGTGGGAGGAAACCAGAGTACCCCGAGGAAACCCACACAAGCACAGGGAAAACGTGCATATGCCAAACAGAACGCCAGAGCCTGGGAATTAAACACAGGACCTTCTTGCTGTGAGGCAGCCATGCTAACCACTGTGCCACCACGCCACCCTTTTTGTCCAATTTGAACAGTCGTTTCAAATCCGTGCAAGAAACATTTTGTAGACCAGTTTGTTTTATGATAATAGGCGTCTAGTTCTTTATGACTGAAAATATCTGCCTGGGAGTGGTGCCAAGATGAGCAGCGAGTGGATAGACTTTACCAGAAGGATTTACTCACTGTATTAAGTGCTGACAGGAATGTAATTCGGAAGAGATGGGCATCCATCTGGCAGGACCAGGCTCTCTGTCGTACTAAGAAAGTCATGTACTACATTATATGAATGCACTTTATTTAAACCAGGAGTCCCAATGTTCACTGTTTCGTTATGATCAAGTTTTAAACTTAAACCTTTATAAGTTCACAGTTTTAATGCCTACTGGGAAATATTACTGTTTAAAGCTGGTGGTCTGGGTGGTAATAAAAAAATTCCATCTCAGACATCTGTAGTCAGGGAAAATCTTGAAGGCATGGGTTACATGCCAGTGATAGTGATACTTATGAGAGGAGATTAAATACTTATCTATTCTGCTTAGCTGTAAATGAATTTTTTGATGCCAATGCCAATCAAACGTGCTTTACTGTCATTTTTTGCTGATTATTGTTGCTTTATATGTATATTATACATTTCCTAATTTTAATTTATTTAATTACATTTTACAATGCATAAAGCACGGCTGCGTCACATTATGAAGGTCCTGGGTTGAGTCCCAGTCCCATCTTGGCATGACTACCAGGCAGATGATTTCAGTCATAAATAATTCAATTCAATTCAAGTCAGTTTTATTTGTATAGCGCTTTTTACGATTGACATTGTCACAAAGCAGCTTTACATAGTAAAAGTAATTTAAAAAGGAATTCAAACATTTTTCTACAACCCCTACACATCCCTAATGAACAAGCCCACGGTGACAGTGGCAAGGAAAAACTACCTCAGTTGACACGAGGAAGAAACCTTGAGAGGAACCAGGTTCAAAAGGGGAACCCATCCTCATTTGGGTGAAACCGTAAAAGTACAAACCATATAAGAGAAATTTCATTACAGTCCAACATGTAGTCCGGTTGGTTGTACCACAACTGTAAGTCCTAAATAATTTTAGTAAAAGACTTTATATCACAAGCACTGAAAAGTCATCTTCACAGTCTCTGAGTGCAGATCAAAGCCCATGGATCTTCATCAGCATGATGAGAACTCCAGCCAGCCTGGACTCAGAAAGCAGGAGGATCAGGATCACCAGCATCCGAGAAATAGCATGTGTACCTCAGCAAAAACACAGAGAGGGGGAGAGGGGGAGGGACAGAGAGAAGTTGTTAGGCATGCTCATAACAGTGTAATGGTAAAGGAAGAGTTCATTAATGCTGGGTCCAGCATGACTGACTATGGCAGCATAACTAAAAAAAAGAGGGAAACCAGAAGGAAGACAGACATGAGGGCACCCTGTAACGGTGGACAATCAGCCATTCCACTGTCAATGGACCTGGATGAGCATGTAGAGTGAGGGAGCGACAGCATCCCAACACTACAGTTTACCAGAACTCTCTATGCCTGAGAACCTCCAGATCTGCTCCTTTACCTATTAAAAACCTGTTAACAAAATGCTTGACTAAACAAGTAGGTTTTCAGCTTAGTCTTAAAAACAGAGACTGTGTCTGAGTCCCGAACATTAACTGGAAGTTTATTCCATAATTGTGGGGCTCTGTAAGAGAAAGCTCCGCCCACTGCAGTAGTCCTCAGTATTCGAGAAATCACTAAGCAGCCTGCACCTTTTGATCTTTGTGGGCGAGCTGGATCATAAACAACAAGAAGTTTGCTAAGATAATGTGGTGCAAGACCATTAAGTGCAAATAACAGAACTAGACTCCTAGTATCATAAAACAAACTGGTCTACATAATGACGTTCCTACATGGATTTGTAATGTTTGTTAAAATTGGATGTTCACCTCACAGCAAGGAGGTACTGAGTTCGATTCCCAGGATCTGGCATTTTTGTTTGGAGTTTGCATATTCTCCCCATGCTTGTATGGATTTCCTCCAGGTACTCCGGTTTCCTCCCACAGTCCAAAACACGCATATTAGGGTAATGGAGTGTTCCCCCTAGGTGTGAGTGTGTATGTGAATTGGTGGGTGTGCGTTGTCCCTGCGGTGGTCTGGTGAGGTGTTCAGGGCAAACGCTGCCTTCGCCCAGAGTAGGCTAAGATATACTCTAACCTCCATGTGATCCGAGTAGTATTAAGGAAACATTCTGGGAAATGAATGAATGATTGGTTGTGTTTTATTCATCCTGTACCACTCCCAGTGTGTTATGTAGTGGTGATGTTCCCATTTATAATAAACTGTATATAACAGGATGAGGTGTTTCCTGGATTTCTGTCTCCTAGAATATCAATCATCCTGCAGCTTCTGACGCATATTCTTGTTAGTTCTCCTGTAAGGACCCTAGTAGGATATTTTTTTTAAAAAAGTGATCCATCCTGCTATCATAATTACACTATGGTCACAAAAACAGTAAATCCAAAGATGTGTCCTGATTGGTGAACATTAGATCACAGTATTGCATTAGATTACATTTAATGTTGCATAATGTGGGAATAAAAACAACAAAAACTAAATAAAAATTTGTCACAAGTTTGGCCGAATATCCAAGATTGCCTAAATGCACTGATGATCTCACTTTGTTCCTCTTGCAGCTTCTGATGGGAAAATGGCCACTGGTACACACCTCCTTTGGTGTCTTCCTGTGTAAACTGGTGCCCTTCCTTCATAAAGCATCAGTGGGCATCACAGTGCTGAACCTGTGTGCACTCAGCGTGGACAGGTACGTCCTAGTTTTGATGACTTTGGTCTCGTAGTGTATATTTGGTGGCAGGCTGGGACATTACCAAAAATGAGATGTAAATATAAGAGTGTGTAAATGGTAGAGTCAGGCAGTGGAGGTTCAGCAGTTGAGGGTCTGGATTACTGATCAGAATATCAGGGGTTATAGCCCTAGTACAACCAAGTTTCCACTGCTGGGCCCTTGAACAAGGCCCTTAACCTTCTACTTTACAGTGGTTTAACAATGTACGTGCATCTGCTCATTGCTGTAAATGTGGATTCAATTAGATTTTGTTTTTACAAACAATTACAAAATATTGCTGTTGGTTTATAGATTTCCAGAATGGAGAAGCTATAAGACTATAACCCTAATAACCAGCTTACCAACTGGTATTTTCACTATTTATTGTATTTCACGCATCAGCCATAACATTAAAAACATTATGAGCACTGACGGGTGAAATGAATTACACTGATTATCTTGTTACCATGGCACCTTCCCAGGAGTAAGATGTATTAGGCAGAAAGTACACAGTCGATTTTTTTTAAAAGTTGATGTGTTGGAAGCAGGAAAAATGATTATAAGTGAGCAAAACTTCAGGGCTTGTGTGGTGTTCTTGGTATGCAGTGGTAAGTACCTACCTTAGGACAAAGTGATGAATCTGTCAGAACACACTGAGTCTAAGGCTGCCTAGCCCTAGACCAGTCAGGTGGTGTTAATGTTATGGCTTTTAGGTGTATGTTTTGTGTTATTGATTTAATATCTTATACAATATTTCCCAATAGCTAGGATCTTTTCTCTAAACTTTTATAACATTTTAAAATGTCTTGATATCATGTTTCCCAATCCTTCGGCATCTGTGCGATTTAAGCACATGAGACTGACACGTGAGAAATTTTGTAACTGTGTTTGTGAGAGTGTTGTGATTTTGTTCAGTCAGTTTCGATCATAACGCTTTTATTGGTTCAACATTTAACCCTGAGGCTTAGCGGAGAAGAAAGTGTAGGCTTTCTGGAGGAAGTTTGTATTTGAGGTCAGTTAAGTAAGAACTGCACAGTGAGGGTTTACTTTACAGAAAATGTTTGAAGGTTGTTTCTTATGTAATATCAACACTTAGGCACTGCCTAAAGGCGAAGCTCCTGATAGATATCTCTGCTGATCGGTGTCCGAGGCTGGTGTCAATAAAGTAATGCAGCTCCTTTAAAGGCTAAATTAACTTCAGCCAGGAAGGAAATAAATAAATAAATAAATCTCTCCTGCGTTTCCTGACTACAGTCTGAAGAAAGCAGGAATGGTTCAGACTGGATTTTCTTTCCACCTCCTTTTACTGGCTGATTTCCACATTCATTTCAATCACCTGTCACGTTAGTTTAATTATCTGTTTAACAAGTTCATGTTCCGTGTTACCATTAATATTTTGGTGTTGTTCTGCTCAACAAAAGGTTTGAAATACCTGCATTTTTTACTGCTTCTGTTTTTTTGGGTTTCACTTTTGTTATTAGGGTGGTATGGTGGTGGTAGTGGTTAGCATGTCTGCTTCATAGCAAGGAGGTCCTGGGTTCAAGCCTCAAGCTGCGTGAGGGTCTTTCTGTGTCTAGTCTGCATGTTCTCCCATGCTTGCATGGGTTTCCTCCAAGTACTCTGGCTTCCTCGCACTGTCTGAAGACATGCGCAGTAGGCTAAGTGGTTGTTCCAAATCACCCCTAGGTGTGAGTGAGGGTGTAAATAGTAGTGTGTGTTTTGGCTGATGTGTGATGTGTGATGCTGCGATATGTGATGTGTGTTATGATCTGGGTGTACCACAACTTCACCCAGTGTCAGCTGAGATAGTCTCCAGCCTCCCCGTGACCATAATAAGAGGATTAAGCGGTTGGCCAATAAGTGAGAGTGGTGGTGTGAGTTTTGTTATTAATAATAAATCTGTTTTCTGTTTTTTTTTTATTGATGTCACAGCATCCATACTGGCTGTATATAAGTCATGTTTCATCTCCATGGGGTTTTGCTCAGTAGCTCTGCTTTAAAATATGACTATAAATAAGTTCAGCACAGAGCTTTATGTACATGTGTCAGAGATAAGTCATTCCTAGTTCATATTGAAATATTATATGGGTTATAGGTTTGTTATTTGTTCTCGTTATCTGCCATCAAATCAGGAACATGTGGTGCTGAAGGTTGCCTTCCCACACCAAGAGATGGAAATCAAGCCCTCTATATATATTAGTTTTGTCCTCAATAGTACTTGGGAGTATCACATTACAGCACCTCGGCTACCATGTTGTATTAAGTAATAATAATATGACTTTTGTGTGCAGTGGAAATTAATTAAGGAGTCTTAGGTTTTCGCACAGCGATGGATGTGATACGATTCATGGGCCGCAGTCACACCCTGCAGTGTCTGTAAAATCAGTTCCCATGAAACACACAACAGGAAAGATTAATAGATTTGCTCATTTGGGGTGGCGTCTGGAAGGGGAAAAAATCGCCAGATGTTTGTTAGTAAGGCCACAGATGTCCCAGAAGGGCTTAAGACTGGTCACTGTTTGCGGTCTGAGATAAAGTAATCATAAACCATTTTATTCTCTGAATATTTGCTCTGTATTTTAAATTAAATTCTTTCAAGATTAGTCAATAAACTCTATATATTTTCTTTCTGGATTAGAAAATGAATGGGAGGTACACTAGATTTTTCCTTATACACTGTATATACAGAGGTTCTGAGACATGGACTGGATTTGTGACACATATGTTAGTGTTAGCAGGGAAACAACTACAGTGTTGAGGCTGGGTTTGATTTCTATCCAGCCAGCTTTGAGGAAATGTCACATCTCCTCTGATTCACATCTCTGTCTCTTGATTTAAGGATCTGAAAGGTAGACACAACACCACTTGGTGAAATAGTAATGACCCATCATTGTTAAACAGTGATGTACAAATGAGTCATGAAAAATATAGCTATGCATAAAATCTTGATGCGTCCTTTTTGAGGAAACGCACACCAGAGGGGAGTTATTAATGCGACACACAAGCAAACACGGGTTTGAAGAAGGAAAAAACAAGCTTAACCACAATCAGGAGTTCTTTAATATTAACACACAGAACACTGGTTTTCATTCAACTTTTATTACATTCTTTCTGCTGCAACTGCAGATTGTTCTGGAATTGTAGGATGTCACATTATAGAAGGGATGACACATGATGGGTTGTGCTGCTCTAGTAAAATAATCCACTCCAGGGTGACGTAATAAGGCCCAAAATGGCCTACAACACCATGCCGTATTCCCCTTATCCCACACCAATTTGCCTGCAACTGTAATTTTTTTCAAACAGTAATAAATTATTTTTATGTTTATTAGTATTTTTGTTTGTGTGGGTTTCCTTCAGGTACACCGGTTTCCTCCCACTGTCCAAAGACGTGCACTTTAGCATAACTGGCTGTTCCAAATTGCCCATAGCTGTGAGTGAGTGTGAAGGATTGTGTGTTGCCCTCCGTTGGTCTGGCGAGTTGTTCAAGGCGTACAATGTCTTCGCCCAGTGTCGGCTGAGACACTGTTATGAACTGTCCACAAAATAATTGTGACCCCAGAACCAAACCAGTCAGAGGCTACAGAGCTGTATTTTCAGATATCAGTACACTATCTATGCTTATTTGAAAGGGCATCATTCACTCACTCTTTGCCAGAACTGCCTAATCCTATTAGGGTCTCAGGGAGGCTGGTGCTTATCTCAGCCGACACTGGGCGAAGGCGGTGTACACCCTGAACAGCTCGACAGACCACTGCGGTGCCAACACACACACACAACCATTCACAGTCTTACTCACACTACAGGCAATTTGGACCAGGCAATAAGCCTAATATGCATGTCTTTGGACCGTGGGAGGAAAGTGAAGTACCTGGAGGGGTCCCTCACAAGCACGTGGAGAACATGCAAACTCCACATTCAATTATTATTCAATTATTTATATCAAATAATTCTATACTGGAAATTCAAAACTTTCATGACATCACACAATGTAGACATACATTCCTTTATGCTTTGATGCATTTACAAAAGGAGTTTATAAAACGTGGGGCAGTGGTGGCTCAGTGGTTAAGGTGCTGGCTTATTGATCCAAAGGTTGGGGGTTCGAGCCCCACTATCGCCAAGTTGTTACTGCTGTCACCACAGTGCAGCTAACTGGGTTATCAAAGCTGCTGTATCACTGTCTGTGGTGAGAGGCATGTAAAACAACCACTGCTATCATTTGTAAAGAGTAGATGACTAGAATGCCGTCAGCATTTTTCTTCACTACAATGGCCTGGCGAGCTGTCCAGGGTGTACCCCAGAATCGGCTGAGATGGGTGCCAGCCTCCCCGCGACCCCTAATTAGGATTAAGCGGTTCAGAAAATGTAGGAATAATTGAATTTGTAAATAGTCATTGACTATAACATTGTTAAACTGAGACTTTTTTTATTATTTCATGGTAAAATCTGAAACTTAATTATTCTTACTGATCTGCTTTAGCTAAAAATACTGACTTTTGGCTGATTTGGTGCTGGAGGGCCACAAATATTCCCTGTTCTCACTTGCATAGAGTACATGGGACCGACCCAGGGATTCTTTGAACCATTCAAGCTTCCTAAATGGGCTCTATTTGGTACCAATTAAGGAAAAACCTAATCTAGGGTAGGGTTTTTACAGAATTCTCAAGAGTTCATCCATAGAGACAAAGTAAAGAACTAGATTTAATCTTCACATTAGGGCTAAAGATGAGAGCGACCTGTTTGATATATTAGTCGTAAGCTATTAGGGCTTTGAGCAATGACCCTTAATTCTTGAAAGCCCCAAGGGTGTAATACAATAGTTGACCCTGTGCTCTGACCTCAACTTCATTCCATGTGAACAGCCAGTTTCCCTTGTGGTTTTCTAAAGTGCATACAGTGAGGTCCATACTCTGGGATCACTGGTGAAACTTTGCATTCCTTGTTAATTTAACTCAAATACATTTTACAATTTACTATAAAGCACATAAGTAATAACTGGAGTGAAAATAGCACCAGGATCTGGTAGGTCTTTTTTCCACTTTCATGACAGGACACTAGAGCTGCCATGTATTCCACAAGTTCTTGTAGTAGACCAGGATGTCAGAAGGCAGATGCAAAATGTAGTTTTATATGATAAATGTAGAATGCAGTTAAAACCACACTTCACTCACTTACTCATTGAACCCGTTATTCTTATTAGGGTCCCAGGGAGGCTGGAGCCCATCTCAGCTGACACTGGGCAAAGGCAGGGTACACCCAGAACAGCTCGCCAGACCGTTACATCACCAACACACACACAAGCATTCACACTCACACTCACACCTAAGGGCAATTTGGCATTAACCAAATGTGCATGTCTTTGGACTGTGGAAGGAAACCGGAGTACCCAGTGGAAACCCACACAAGCACGAGGAGAACAATCAAACTTCATCCAGAAACGGCAGAGCCCAGGACTTTAACTTTATTTTGAGAGAACAAACAAACAAATGCTTCACGTGATCAGCTTGAACAAACCCAAAACCAAAATAGCAACCTGATCAGAATAGATACTGGAAGCAGTGCGTGAATCTCAGTGGGTGGGATGTCCAAGGGTGGGGAAAAAAATAATCTGTAGGTCATGATGTCACAAAGCATGTGTTCAGGTGATATACTGGTGGGACAAGGAGTCTAGCCCCCGAGTAGAGCGACAAATTATATGCGGCAGCCCACAATAAAGCCATGATATGTTCAGGAGAGTGTATACTGAATTTATGGGAGCTAAACGTGAACTTTATATCAGGCAGTTTTGTACAATCCAACAACGCCATCTACATCTTACTTTAAAGATCAACTGGGATCATGTTACGAGCAATGAAGAGATGTTAAGACTGGCAGGTGCTGAGGGCATAGGACTGAAATTGGTGAGAAATAGTCTATTCTGGGTTGGCCATGTTTGCCATATGAATGATTGTAGAGCTCAAAAAAAAAACTTTTCTTTTGCAAATTGGCACGTGGATCACACCCAGTCAGTCAACCCAAATTGCGTTTTAAAGATAACTGTAAAAACGCTCTGAAGTGTGGTCAAGTACTTGAAGTATGGCAATCTATTATCCGCAACAGACAGGAATGGTGTAGACTGATGGTTAACGACTGTGATAAGGTCAATCAGAAAAGGATTGAAGAAAACGAAAGGCAAAAAGTAATATTAAGAAGAAAGGAACTGGGTAACACTCGTTAGCAGGTGGCAGGCATATATATATATATATATATATATATATGTTATACTGAATGTTATTTCACGAAGTGGGAGGGGAACAGATGTTCTAGTGTTAACCGTTTACGTAACTGTTTACTGTGTACGATTTAAAGCGAAATGCAAACAATGGCAATGTTTATTAATATGCCTGATAAATGGACACCTTAAAATCAATCTGTCACCATGACAACACTGTGTGTTGGTGACAGCTTTGCAGGTTGAAGTAACTCATGAATGGCACTAGCACCAGCCCAGACCTAGCTAGCCCTCAGTTTGTATTAGTAGAAAAAGAGTATGTGTGTATATACATTTCTCACAGTTGAAGATTATTGTGTTCTACTGAGTGTGTTTCTATTTCTCTCCTTCACAGGTACAGGGCTGTAGCTTCATGGAGCCGTGTTCAGGGAGTCGGCATTCCTTTACTCACTGCTGTCGAAATTGCAAGCATCTGGATTCTGTCATTTATTCTGGCCATACCTGAGGCTATAGGGTTTAACGTCGTGTCCTTTACATACCGCAACATGACTTTACAAACCTGCATGCTCAAGCCTCATGAGCCCTCCATCTTCATGACGGTACGACATCCAATGCAGACATATAGCAATGCAATATACACAATGTAGTGCTACGATATAAAGTATCTTTATCCTTTATTTATCCTTTCAATACACGAGCTAAAGTACTAGAGCTATTCTTTACCATGTGATGGAATTACCTTCATTCGTTTGCTGAACTGCTTAATCATACTAGCGCCACAGAAAGGCTGGAGCCTATCTCAGGCGACACTGGGCGGTGGCAGGGTACTACCTGAACAGCTCATCATGCCATCACAGGGTCAACCCACACACAACCATTCACACCCACACCTAGGGGCAATTTGGAGCAGCCAAGTAGCCTAATGTGTATATCTTTGTGGGAGGAACATTAGGCTAATTGGCTGTTTTAAATTGCTGCTGGTGTGTATGTGTGTGGCCCTGGTCTGGCAAGCTTTTCACGGTGTACCCCACCTTCAACCAGAGTCAGTTGAGATGTGCTCCCTGGGTTCCTAATAGGATTTAAGCAGCATGGCAAATGAATGAGAGAAGGAGTGTTTTTTGCGTAGTTATGTGAAAAATCTCTGCCAAAATATATACATATATTTTTTTGCAGAAATGATTTTTTGTCTGAACAAAGTCTGAACATAGTGTAAAGTTAAATAAGATAAAAGACAAAGACAATCCTGGAGGAAGCACAGAGTTGGGTTGTCTTGCTCAGGAATCTGGAGAAGGTAATTGATGACAGACTTTAGCGTGCAGTTGAAAGCAGAAAGCTGAGCCATGTGTGCGGAGCAGGAACGATCTTCCTCTTGCGTAACACCCGCCATAAAACTCTGAGTCATTACAGTTTGCCGTAGTGATTTTTTTGTTCATCGTTCCTTTAATATTTCCTGTTGTGTAGACTTATATCTTCCCACATGACATGTCCATCATCCATGGCTGATTGAGTTAAGGGGTATACACACTATTTTGGACACTATTTCTTCTTCAGCTAGCCTATTTCTTTGTCTAAGCTTTGTTCCACACATATAGTGATTCGTTCATCACTTGAACACACGTTGCCTTGGTAACACTGCTGTATGTTTCCCACCTCAAAATGTTTCTATACAAGCAGTAGTGGGCGTGCTCCCTAAAAGATCAAAACTGTATCGGTATTGTATGCTATAAACAGTGTTGGTGTTATCTCTTAATATCTTTTTACTCCCACTAATAGTCACTGTAATTGTGTCGCCTCAAAGTTGACAGCACTTTGCATCGCTAAAGATTACGTCACCTGACTTTTGTTGGCACAAACAGAAGAAGGGTGGAAGAAAGGTGGAAGAAGGGAAGGTGCATCTCACTCCCCAAGCCGCAGTTTTCCTGCTGGTTCTGGAATCGAACCAGAGACCTTTCAGGCCCAAAGCCACTTCTCTAATTATTAGGCTACGGCTGCCCCCACTGGGCGACACTGGGCGAAGGCGGAACAGCTTCACCCTGAACAGCTTCTTCCCCTGTTAGCATGGGTGACACAGTGGCATAGTGGTTAGCACATCTGCCTCACAACAAAAAGTTCTTGGGTTCAAATCCCAACAGCATCGACCCGAACTGGGCAAGGGTATTTCTGTATGGAGTTTGTATATTCTCCCTCTGCTTACTTGGGTTTTCTCCAGGTGCTCTGGTTTCCTCCCACAGTCCAAAAACATGGTTGTTTCAAATTGCCCCTAGGTATGTGGGTGTAAATGGTTGTGTGTTGTTCTTGCGATGGTCTAGCAAGCTGTTCAGGGTGTACTCTGCCTTTGGCCAGTGTTGGCTGAGATCATCTGTAAGAATATAGATTTTGCTTAAAGAAACCTTAACCTAGCTATCTAACTTTAGTTAATCTGTGGTGTATAAACAGTGAATTTACATTTTATTTGTATTTTTTTTATAATTTGTACATTAACTCTCTCCTGCCTCTAGGAATATGTAAGGGTAAAGGACTGGTGGCTGTTTGCATTTTATTTCTGCTTGCCATTGGTCTGCTCAGCAGTTTTTTACACCCTCATGACCTTCAAGATGCTCAGCCACAGAAATGGAGCTCTACGGATTGCCCTAAGTGACCACCTCAAACAGGTAAACAATGCTAATCTTTAAGATCAGTCTATGTGCTGGTCACTGGGGCGGGAATCTCTGAGTTAACTACACTGATTTTAGCCTTTAGTGTTACAAGTGAATGCAATGTACTTAAAAAAAAAATAATACATTTAACCCTTTCAACCACTTCGCTGACATTCCATGTCACCACCCACTCACTCACCCACTCACTTTCTAAACCACTTAATCCTATTAGGGAAACGTGAGGCTGAAGCCCATCTTAGCCGACTCCGAACAGCTCTCCAGACCAGGGCCAGCACACACAACCACTCACAGTCACTCCTACAGGCAATTTGGAACAGCCAGTTAGCCTAATGTGCATGTTTTTGGACTGTGGGATTAAACCCATGTTGGCATGCAAACTTCATACAGAAATGGGATGTCCCAGGGTGGCAAAATGTGAAGGTTACTGGACACACTGGTGGGACAAAGAGACAGAGAGACAAAAGAAGACAAAGACATTGAGTTGGCATTGTGGCTTGGTGGTTAGCATGGCCACCTCCCAGCATGAAGGTTGTGGGTTCGAGCCCTGGCAAGGCTAGGCGAGGGTGTTGCAGTTTTCATGTTCTCCCTGAGCTTACATGGGTTTTCTCTGTTTTATGACTGCTTTAAAATTATTTGGATTAGTATTATCCCTGAAATAAAATAAGCTGCTTTTACACGTGCATGTGCACCGGAGCAGTTTGTCCTGGCACGGTTGCCTGTATAACATAGATTTGTTCCAGAATAACTTTACACCAGTAGGTGCAACTTGGTCCACTTTTTGAGGTGGCGCAATTTGTTCCAGAACATCTTGCTCTTGCAACTTGCCGTGTCAAGTCGGAGGATTTACGCATACGTAGTTCAAGGGCTTCAAGGTTGTCTCGAAGGCTTTAAGGGCAGATGGGTGGTTCTTCTCCCATGTCATTTTGCGTGTTGTCCCTCTAGCTTCTGGCTTGGCACCGATTTGAACGACCGTACAAGCACAACTTGTAGTGGGCGCAACTTGATCCAGATACAAGATATCCTGGGGGCAACTTGTTCCTGTTGTCTGTGTAAAAGAGCTATAGATTACTGTGTACAATCTTTTTAACTGTGTAACTGTCCTTGTATGTCAAACTGAATTAAAAGATTCTGACCAGCTTTAGAAATATTTTGGTAATGCCTGTTGATGAATGTATATGTTGATAAATGCTAGTCCGGTCATGTGTTTACAGCACACCTGATTTACAATGAGTAATGTTCCATAAAAGCTACAAAATGGTAACTAAAGAGCACCTACTAGACCTTCTGAGCTTTAACCTGTTGACCTCTTTGTGTTCTGCAGAGGCGAGAGGTGGCCAAAGCTGTTTTCTGTCTTGTCTTGATCTTTGTGCTTTGCTGGTTCCCGCTGCACCTCAGCAGACTTCTGAAGTACATGATGCTCGAAAATAATAACGATGAAAACCGTTGTGACCTGTACAGGTGACTGCTAATCCATTTCTATACATTTGGATCCTAAAGGTCCTTTCATTTAAGACTTTTCATCACACTGTTGTGTAAATAGTTGTACCTTATATCACTTGTTGAGCAGTAAACAGTATCCAGGAACCATTTCAGCTTAATGAAGGCAACGTTTCCATGGTAGACTGAATCAGCCTCCTGGTCATGTGATTAATATTTACATTTATGGTATTTGGGAGATGCCTCTATCCAGAATTACTTAGAGTTTTCTTCATATTCATTAAGATGCGCAGTTCAGGGTTAAGGGCATTTCTCAAGGGCCCTCCAGTAGCAACTTGGTGAAATTGCGGCTTGACCACCTGACCTTCTATTCAGTAACCCTGAGTCTAATTCACTGAGCCTCTACTGAACTGGGTAAACAGACAGAAATTCCATGAAATTTTTATGGGTAAACAAATCCATTCAGTGGACGAAATCTATAAAATAACTAAATAAATAAAATGCTGAAATCCACATCTGAAAACATCAACACTCATCTTAATAGCTGTGGGAAGAAAAACGTTGGCAAAAAGGGATCTTAGTTTTTTATGGAAAGCAATATTTACAGTGTTTTCATCAGTGAACAAAGACCTATATTAATATGGGAGCTAATGCTAAGTCCTAGCTAAAACAGTTTAGCAAACTTTCAGAATTATTTTTGCTGTTTAGCTAGAACAGTAATCTATTTAAAAAAAATCACAGTCTGAAATAGTCTTAACCCCGCCTTCCATCTTGAGACATGCAACTAATTACCACGTCGGTGCGTTCCACGGCTCTGTGGCACTTCCTTTCATTTCTCTTTTCTAACCAGAGCGAACACACATTCGGAAATAGGGTGAGCTTTATCATGCAAATAATCTATATTCATAATTATAATTCATTCATTCGTTCATCTTCATCCGCTTGGCGCTGGGGACGCCAAGGTGTTCCCAGACCAGCCGAGAGACAGAGTCCCTCCAACATGTTTTAGGTCGGCCCCGAGGTCTCTTCCAGGTTGGACATGCCCGAAACACCACACCAGGGAGGCGTTCAGGAGGCATTCTAATTAGATGACTATCTCTAAGGGTTAATTTATAAATATAATCAGAACGTAGGAACTGGAAACGGCAGTATTATGCAGACCTGCACTTTCCTGTTGCGTCTTTTCCTGGTTAAGAAAAATTAATATAATCACCAATTGAAAATGTGCATAAGGCAGACTTTTGTATGTTTTCCAACTTTAAAGTCCATTCATTTGTCTTGATAATTTAGTCTTGTTGTAATCTATGATGCACTTTACGCAAGTTTTTCAGTTTTTAGGCTTTAAGGTCATGCTAACATGAGCCTCCTAACACATGCTAAACTGAAGAGGCAGCTTTGAGTGGACATCGACAAGGCGCATGACTGTCAACCTGGAGATCAACGGTTAGAATCCAGATTGACATATGCAGCCACCCACAGCCAGGAGTCTGTGTCATACATCAGAGATAGCATACCTTCACCTCTATGTCATTCAAAGCTATCCCCAGCCAATCATAGGCATCTGTGACCTCATGAGTACAAGGGGGCAGGTAGCAGTTTCCTTCCAAGTGTGTCAGAACACCCCTAAATATGCATGCACGAGCAGTTTATAAAGATACGGTGTGGCAGCATCACGTGTCACGGAGGCAATACTTGACAGGTGGGAATTGGCCATGAATAAAGGGGGTTGGACAGGACACAGCAGTGATGCACCATAATATCAGTTTCTTTTCATTCAACAAAGTGAAATCACTGCTCACTTCATGTTTGCTCACCTAATTCGCATCACATGACCTACCGAAAGTAAATGAGGCTGATTCGGTCTATTCAATTATACAGCCTGTATATATTTTATCAGCTTTTGGAAACTGACAAATGAAATCCCACTTTTTAGCTTCCTCTTGATCCTGAATTATTTTTCCATCATCCTGATCAACATCAACTCCTGCATCAATCCCATCATCCTCTACTTTGTCAGCAAGAAGTTTAAGAATTGCTTTAAGGTGAGTCAAACTATACGTACATGCTAATATGAGCCTCCAAACACATGGTAAGCATTACCACTTGCCCCCGTCTATGGGCCTCTGTATTCGGAAAGCTGTAAACCTAAAATTGTTCAACAGAAAGAAAGAAAGAAAAAAAACAAACCTAACGCTTGATTCCTGGAATTGCTAGGACCCTTACCAGTACCTTATCCATCCAAGGCACAAATAGAGATAAGCAGAAAGGGTATAAGGAAAGAAGGGTAATAATGAATATCATGTAATTAATGTCAGCAATCATTATAAAGAGCAAAGCCATGGCCCCTTCAGGGATTTCTGTAAATCAGGAGGTTTTAGTGGTTAACGATATATTATATCATATTTAGCTAAAATTACACATCTGTGAATTGAGTCTAAATGCTATATGTAATATTGTATATTTTTCTCAAATTTTTCCTTGGTCTTCTTCTTTCCACCCTTGTAGTCTTGCTTGTGTTGTTGGCGCAGCTCAAAGAACCAAGTCACCAGCTTGGGGCAGATGAACGGCACGAGTAACCAGGGCAAAATCCAAGACGGCAAAAACAACCAGAGTGACCGTACCATCCGGAAAGACAGCTATTAAACAAACTGATGATCTACACTGCATTGTGCTTACTCCTTTAGGCATATGCCTTTATATATATATAATCTAAAGTGACTTCGAGTTGAACTGAGGATCTCAGATCCTGGGATTCGAACTCATAACTTTCTGAAACATCCTCTAAGCACGGAGTCACCACTTTCCACCCATAGTGCCACCTCTGGTCTTGAAGACCAGCCAAGTCTCAACCAAGCCATGCTGACAGGATGGAGGACACCAACCTTTCATCTATGATGCCTATCCTTCAGTGATAAATGGAAACTAGTGCAATTCTGTGCTGGACACAGAGTAACCCAAGCTGCTTATACTGTATGTGGTATATATTTGGCTTTACACTACACAGATTGACTGATGTGTAAAAAGTCCTGCTCTCACAGCAAAAGTTCCCAGAATCTTCTGCAGGGATTTTTTTTTTTCCGTGAGAGAGAGGACAAGGGTGGAAGGGGGTCAGCAGGATGCAGCTGAACGTCAACTATAAATGTATCCAATCAGAGGCCCAAAAACACACAATAACTCGGCTACACAAATACATGCATAAGCTGTGTGTACACTTTCTCAAGGGACAGGAAACTGGAGGAAGGAAGAGTCGAGTAGTGTGTTACAAATCCTGCATATGAGTATAAATATGGACAACTGAACGAAAAAAAAAAAAACATCCTCTTCCTTCCCATAGCCTCTTATGAGTTATAAGTGCTTTCCAAATTTAGATCGAGTCACATCCTGGATGACTTTCATTTCTCGCATCTGACACTTCTGACTGTCGAGACCTTTGTGTTGGTTGTTTTGCTAACCTGGATGTCACTTTTGTTATTAGCAGGATTGTGGATGTTTCATAATGCTAAGGTCTCACCTCGCGTGAGAACCGTATCTGGGACTGCTGTCGCCATTCTGGCAGATTTTAAAGGCCGTCTGCCACAAAAAAATAGGGGGAGGAAATATGCACTGGCCCATGAAACGTAACCATCCATGAAGCATCCATTGCACCTGTCATGTCTATCGGCAGTGGCTGCAATGCATACGTGGCAGTCGCTGTTCCATGTACATTTTTACGTCCATGAAAATCTATGGTAGCGTCCAGTAGACCCATAAGTCTCACGGATGCCTTTATGGTTGCAGTGGATAAATCGATTCACTCATGGCAATTTTCAACACGTCTAAGCTTTCTGAAAATAGAAGCCACGCCCTACCAGTTCTCAAGGTAGCCCCCTAGCTCCCACGCACTCTGATAGAAGTGGCCGAAATACTTCTGGGATAATGTCGGTTGACCCCCGGAAAGCAAAAATTAACCTACTGTTGTTCTATGTGAAGTAGTTCCAGCAATGTGAGACCAAGGCTTAAGTGCATTTGTTTGTTTGTTTTTACAGTGCATTGGAAAACCATTTTCACGATCAGAGATTTTCTGAATTTTTTGGAAAACAGTGATCAGACATCTAGCTATGGGGTCAGATTATCTGCTGTTGGAATTTTGTATAAGCAAGCTCCGCAGCACCACCGGTGCTCATCAGAAAAACACATGGAACTGCATAAAGAAGCAAGATTTGGCTGATTTCTTTCGAGCCCAGACATGCAGCCTGTCACTTGGTAGTCATGTCTGCCATGTGTTGTGTAGAGTGTGGTAGAGCTACAAGATCAACACCTAGCATCCAACGTAGCTGGATAATTAGCAAAATTAAAATGGCCATAACCATCTAATGAATTTTTTTTATAGATTTAAGTAAACATCAGTGTATTGTCTGTATTTAAAAAAAATCAAAAACTAAAATGCATTTTCATACAAAATAGATTTTTTAAGTTGTAAGTCTACTGGCGGCATGGTGGTGCAGCGGTTAGCATGTCCGCCTCACAGCAAGGAGGACTGGGCTTGATTCTTCGTCTCGGGCGTTTTTCTGTTTAGTTTGCATGTTCTCCCTGTGCTTGCATGGGTTTCCTCCAGGTACTTCTGGATCCATCCCAGAGTCAGCTGAGATGAGCGGCAGCCTGCCTGCGACCCTAATTAGCATCACGAGGCTAAGAAAATGAATGAATGAATGAATGAAATTGCCTACTATATCTCAAGAACAAAATTCTGGTGTTCATTCCAAACGTGTTTTAAAAAAGTTCTTCCTTTCCAAGTGTCTGCTATCTCTGTCGTATCAGATAGATGAGACCGAACGAGTAGAGACTCTACAGTCTTCTGCTTCCTGCTAGTAACCAGAAAGATCAAGCGTTCATCCATCTGTTTATAGTTTTTATAAAAACTTCTGGGTCTTTTGATGATCATCCAAGTGTTTTATATCCAAGCTAAATCAAACACTCATGTCAACAGTTGTTTATGCCCCGCTGCTCCAACAAACATTTTTCCAGATATTTGTTTTTCCTTATTCCAGCAGAGTCATGAACTCTGATACATATATATTGATATATTCAGGAGATAACATGCTGATAGATTTATTTTTCATGTATACTGTTTTTTTTGTTGTTGTTGTTTGTTTACGTGATATGGACCAGGGCGGCATGGTGGCATAGTAGTTAGCACATCCGCTCCATAGCAAGAAGGTCCTGGGTTCCATTCCCGGTCTCAGCGAGGGCGTTTCTGTGTGGTGTTCGCATGTTCTCCTCGTGCTTATGTGGGTTTCCTCTGGGTACGCTGGTTTCTTCCCATAGTCCAAAGACATGCACATTAGGCTAACTTTCAATTCCAAATTGCCCTAAAGTGTGAATGGGTGTGTGTGTGTGTGTGTGTGTGTGTTGGACCTACAATGGTCTGGCAAGCTGTTCAGGGTGTACCCTGTCTGAGATAAGCTTCAGCCTTTACGCAACTATAACAGTAGGATTAAGCGTTCATTTTCTAAGCGGCTTAATCCTAATAGATCGCATGGAATCTCAGCCGATTCCAGGGGAAGGTGGGGGTACACCCTGAACAGCCTGCCAGACCATCCCAGGGCCAACACATATACACCCATTCACACACACACACCTAGGGTCGATTTGGACAGAAAATTAGCCTAATGTGCATGTTGTTGGACTGCGGGAGGAAACCAGAGTACCAGAGGTAACCCACGCAAGCACAAACCTAGTCCTTGCTGCTGTGAGGCAGACGTGCTAACCACTATGCCACGGTGTTGCCTAGGAGTAAGCAGTTTGGCAAATTAGTGAGATGACAGAATTTATTAAATGACCAATCATTATAAAAGGAAAATATTTTTATGAATATTCTGTTAAATTGCAAAAAAGTCTAAGATGGAGAAAAATGTTTGCTTTTCATTGTACTGTTTACAAATCGAGGTATTTCTGCTCTTGATCTCCTGCTTCTGTGTTATAATACTGCTGCATTCAATCTTATATAAGTGTTCAGAAATTTGTGGACACATAACCGAAATGAAAAGGTGCTCTGAAGCTTGATTAATTGTTCAAGAAACAAACACACACACACACACACACACACACACACACACACACATACACACACACACACCTTCCTTCCAGCTGGGTTAACTTGTCTAGCCATTCCGAGGATAATGACTTTTGACCCTTTTAATATTTAAAAATTTGCTCACAGAGCTTATCCAATGTCAACAAATCCATGGTAATAATGTTGAAAAAAAAGGGAAAAGGAAAAAAAAAGACCATTCCTAAGTTGAAAGCGAGGGCTTGGGAACAACGAGGCCTCTGCGTTAAAGTGAAAAGCAGCCAAGAGAACTAAAAATTTCTCCCTCCTTATTTATAACCTCATGCTTACCTTATACTCACTGTGTATTATTTCTATTGTATATATCTACACTGACCTATAGAAGTATATGAGGAATATATATGCACCGTGGCGCAGTGGTTAGCACATCCGCCTCACTGCAAGAAGGTTCTGGGTCCGATTTCCTGGCTTGGGCGTTTCTGTGTGGAGTTTGCCCATGTTCTCCCCATGCTTACATGGGTTTCCTCCAGGTATTCCGGTTTCCTCCAACAGTAAAAAGACATGCAGATTAGGCTAACCGGCTGTTCAAAATTGACCCTAGGTGTGAGTGTGAGTGTGAATGGTTATGTGTGTTGCCTTGCGATGGTCTAGTGAGCAGGTCAGGGGTCACCGTGTCTCAGTGACCCTAGTAAGCTTAAGCGGTTCAGTGAGTGAGTGAGTGAGTGAGTGAGTGAACATTGTACACACTCTTACACTTAGCAAACCAGCGCCAGTGCTTTAGCCTCTAATAAATGTATTCGCTTTTTATTCTAATATTATTATAATTTCTTTTTCTTTTATTAGTCATGTCAAACCGTTTCATGATGTCTCAACAGACTTAACCTTTGACCTATGTAAGATCTTCTGAGTGCCGCCTGAGGCTTCATCCCTCACAGAGACCCGGAAATTAACTTTCTAATATTACTGGCTTATTAAATTGCTATTAAATAAATATTTTGTTTGTTAGTGGCCTGGTATCTGCATGCCTCAGTGTTTTGAATGTTATTCAGAAAGTTCATGTACAGTATACATATATATATATTTTTTTTTTTCTTTTTTTTTTTTTTTCTTTTATTAAAATAAAAACCTTATACAAGATAAAGTGTTTGTGTCTTTAGAAAAAGTTTATTAAGTTTCACACAAGGTGGCACGGTGGTGTAGTGGTTAGCACGTCCGCCTCACAGCTAGGCGGTCCCGGGTTCCAGTCTCGGGCTCGGCGAAGGAGTTTCTGTGTGTAGTTTACATGTTTTCCCTTTGTTTTTGTGGGTTTTTTTCTCCGGGTACTCCGGTTTCCTCCCACAGTCCCTTGACATGTACATTAGGGTAACTGGGTGTTCCAAATTGCCCCTAGGGTGAGTGTGAATGGCGCTGTAATCAAAAGAGCAGCTTATCAATAACATTGCCAATAAATAGATTGAACTGTTAATGTGATGTCTGAAAAACTATGGGCTTCTGGAGATAACCCAGACGAGTTTAAAGAGGATTGGCAAAGTCTTAAGATATTGCCTGGAAAGGTTCAGGTGTGGGGAAAAAAGAAGAGAAATGCAGAAACACATAGCTTATCACCCTAGATACCTTATAATTACTGTTACACACTGCTGAGAAGTGTTTTGAAACTTGGTCTATTTCACTCATATCACTCTCACTCGTTTGCTGAACCGCTTATTCCTACTTGGGTCATGGGGAGGGTGTAGCCTATCTCAGCTAACACTGGGCAAAGGCAGGGTACACCCTGAACAGCTCGCCAGACCATCACAGGGCAACAAATACACTCACACACACACACACAACCATTCACATCCATACTCATATCTAGGGCCAGTTTGGAACAGCCGATTAGCTTAGAGCGCATGTCTGGATTGTGAGAGGAAACCGAAGTACCTAGAAGAAACCTACACAAACAGGGGAGAGAACATGTAAACTCCACGCAGGACCAGAGACCTTTTGCTGTGAGGCAGATATGCTAACCACTATGCCATCATGCTGACCAGTTCTAGTTAAGAAATTCCTAAATTCTTAAGTTACCCCAAGCCAAAAGAATTTAATTTGAATCAAAGTCAGGCTGTTGAGGAACTAGATGATTAATTAGTATGTCAAGATGCTAATTAGACAGCATGAATATTGCATCTATTAATCAGCATGTTGATATGCCACACCTGTGAGGTGGATGGATTATCTCGGCAAAGGAGAAGTGCTCACTAACACAGATTTAGACAGATTTGTGAACAATATTTGAGAGAAATAGGCATTTTGTTTTCATAGGAAAAAGAATCTTTGAGTTCAGCTTTTGAAGTGACTTCCTTCTTGATAAATCCTTGAAGCTGTTTTGATTATTTTGGTTTAGGGTGTAGCGGTTAGCACTGCCGCCTTCCGGTTTCCTCCCACAGTCCAAAAACATGTACATAAAGCTAACTTTCTGTTCCAAATTTCCCCTAGAGTTGAGTGTGTGTGTATGTGTGTAAATGATTGTGTGTGTGTGTGTGTGTGTGTGTGTGTGTGTGTGTTGGCCCTGCAATGCTATAGCAAGCTGTTCAGGGTGCACCCCTTCTTTGCCCAGAGTCCGCTGAGATAGGCTCCATCCTCCACTCGACCCTAATATGATTATGCGGTTCAGCAAAAAAATAAATAAATTGGATTTTGATATGCTGTATTAATCCCACAAGAGAAATTTTGGCTCTGCATTTAACCAATCCAAAGTGAGCACACACACACACACACACACACACACACACACACACACTCAGAGAAGTGGGCTGCCACACAGTGTGGCACTTGGAGAGCAGTTGGGGGTTAGGTGCCTTGCTCAACGGCACTTCAGCCATGAAGGTGGAGGACGGTACAGCTCACTCCCACACCACCATACATTTTTCCTGCTGGTTCAGGAATCCAACCAGTGACCTTTAGGTTGATTAATTCTTGTGGTTTTGAATGACTGATTTTTTTCAAATTGCCTTTATACAGCCTGTTTTGGATTTGTGTATTTAAGTGAGATTAGAAATTATCGATGACATTCACGATTATGGCCTTCAGTGATATCAGGATTATTTTTAGTTCTGTTCTGAAGTCATTACAGCGTACAAAATTATTACTGTTTATCAAGCAGACAGCTCTGAATTTCCCAAACCTGTCCAAGTCTCAAAAGACTCCTGGTCAGTTTTTGGAAATTTTCTCCCTCATGGTCTTCTGAATGCTCTTCGGAAAAAAGAAAAGAAAATTAATATAAAGTGTACGGGAGGATGGTTTAAAGGCGGAGGAATTTGGTGGGAAATGTTTGTGCGTGCCAAAGAGGAACTAAGTGCAGGGGACTCAGAGGACACAGAAACAGAGGACATCACTTTCTTCAGCATCGTACGGTCTCAAAGCTCCTTTTAATTACCAGTCGTTAAAAGTTGAAGGTTTTTACTCTACAGAAATCAGAGAGAAGCAAAGTTATCACCCGGATCATTCTTTCTTAATGATTGAGTGTCTTTCTCAAGCCTGTGATTTATCTGTGCTGTTGTTCTGCCTCTGCACGATCACAGGAATGTAAATTTATAAAAACCCTTTAAATTAACTTAAATATTACAAAAAAAGGGAGGAAAACAAAAATACAGTTGTGTTCAAAATTATTCAACCCCCACTGAAATTGAATGTTTTGGCCAGTTTGACATTGATTTTGATCAT
>JAOUQZ010000039.1:27298839-27309591 GCA_028564935.1 Neosilurus hyrtlii
TTGCTGATTTTCGTCAAGAGTAGGCTGCATAGCCGTCAGCGTGTTTCTGCCCTGCGATGGCCTGGTGAGCTGTCCAGAGTGTACTCTGCCCTCGCCCAGAGTAGGCTGAGATGGGCACCAGCCTCCCCGCGACCCTGATTAGGATTAAGCAGTTCAGAAAATGACATGACATTATTATTATTCCTAATTTTTCATGAAAACACAAACTTACATCTATTAAATAAGCTGCAATTAATATAAATATAGTCAGGACATTGACAAGAAAAAAAAAAGTTTTTCTTTATACTTTGCTTTTTTATAAAATATTCTCTTTGCAGTTTTTACCGCCTTGCAGGCCTTTGTCATTCTAGCTGTCAGTTTGCCGTGGTAACATGAAAACTTTTCACCCCATGCTTCCTGAAGCATCTCACCCAAATTGAACCAGCTTGAATAAATAAATTAAATAAATTAGACTAAATAAATTAAATAAAAATCCCATTTTAGTGTATTTTTAGTGCTAATGTTCCTGTGTAGTATATACAGGTTAGGTGGATGTCGCTAAAATTAATACTCAGTGACCACTTTGTTTCAGTGCATAATTGCTAAATATTAAGGTTTCATGGCGGCACAGAGGCCCAGTGGTTAGCACGTCTGCGTCGGGCATTTCTGTGTGGAGTTTGCATGTTCTTCCTGTGCTTGCGTGGGTTTCCTCTGGGTACTCCAGTTTCCTCCTACAGTATAAAAACATGTAGAGTAGGCTACTTGGCTGTTCCAAATCGACCCTAGGTGTGAGTTTGAGTGTGAATGGTTGTGTGCGTTGCCCTGCGATGGCCTGGCGAGCTGTTCGGGGTGGACCCTGCCCTCGCAATGAGTTGGCTAAGATGGGCGCCAGCCTCCCCATAACCCTTAGAAAATGAATGAATGAATGAATGAATAAGGGCTTTATTCCTCTTAAATTATAGTAACTTACCAACAATTAATACATTTCTACTTCCCTTCCCACTTTTTAACTGTTTATAGCTACATCTACTATTCTGAAGACATTCTTGTGGTGGAAAGCCTACAGTTACAGCTTCTCGTTTGTCAGAGCTGCTGTTAGAGAAAACTACTTCTGATCACACAGAGTCCAGAACTCAACAGCAGTGAGTTATAAGGATGAACAGAATGTTGGTTTTGATGGTATAAATCTCAATCTGCCTCTAATTGGTGTGGCAGATTTAAAAAAAAAAAAAAACAGCAATTATGACTTGTTTCTGATTTGAGATATATGTTCAGGTTGAAGCAGCTCTGACAATGTGGGCTGAACTAACCAAAATATAGACATTATTTTTGGCAAGAAGGGAGTATTATGTCAATCCTGCTGTAATACACTTCTGCTGTGGTTTTGGTGTCATTTCCTTACACTTTTATGATGAGTGTTGTGCTGCATCAGTCTTCTTGGAAACACCATAACTCCAGCTCTCATTTACTTGATGATGTGGTTTAAATGTTTTGAAACATTACGATTCATCCAAGACTAGGATTTCCCAATACTGCAGGTTAATCCAGGCAGAAACATAGAACGTAAGGCTATTTATTGATTAAGGAGCACTTAATCCTTTTAGGGCCACATGGAGGTTGAAGCGTATCACAGCCAACACTGTGCGAATGTGGCGTACACCCTGAACAGCTCACAAAACCATTTTAGGCCCGACACACACACACAACCATTTACACTCATATCCACACCTAAGGCCAATTTGGAAAACCCAATTAGCCTAATGTGCATGTCTTTGGACTATGGGAGGAAACCGGAGCAACCAGAGGAAACCCATGCCAGCCTGGGAGAATGTTCAAACTCTACATAGAGCCCCAAATACTTTTTGCTGTTAGACGTAATATTATATATTTATATTAATTTATTTTAATTCTTGTAAATTAAAAAAATAGGCATTCCTATTAGTAAATACTTAAAGCAAGAGCTGGTTAGCCTAGCATGGAGTCTCTTCACTTTTCCGGTTGCCGCACACCGCTTACGATGGCCCCTAGCATCAGGTGACTCTGAGGAGTGGAGGCCTGTTTCTCAATTTGGTAAAAAAAAAAATTATTGATAATTGAAAAATACATCCTTACCATCAAATACCTTCATCCCAATTTCTTATTTTTATTTTCATGGTGCATGTGTAGAATGAACAGAAGAGCTAGCATTAGCAGTTAGCTTTGCATGAGTCGCCACTGTTTGCATTTTCCTTTTCTGCAATGTCATAGCTACTTATGAAATATACGGAGATATCCTCATAGAAGATTAGCCAATCAGAATGCACGATTGCTCATGCCCCGTAAGTATGGATGGATCAAAAGTTGTTATTTTACTATTATCTACAGTATATTATAGGCTATAAATATCAATGAAATATTGACACATCAGCTGGATTTCATCTGTCAACAGGACAATTCCATTATTGCAAAATATTATATATAGTACTACATCCTTCCATTCCTCTAGTTTATACACGGTGTCTCAGTCACAGGAAGCACAAATGGCTCATTTCTAATTCCATGTGAAAATTGTGCTTCAGAAGAAAGTTGCTCAATACGAACTCTGAAATTAGTCAGAAGAGACATTCCAGCATTCACTCTTTCTTTGCACTCTTTCTGTGAATATACCATGACCTCATTTTTACTGAGCTGTAACAGGACTGACAGGAAGCAGGGAGCAGTAATTTATGACTCATTTCTGATTTGACTTATAAATATTTCATACATAACTCTTGTATTATGATGTGAGCCAAAAGAACCAAAGCACAGACTGTTTTTTAGACATGCTATATAACTTTTGCTATAATACGGGATGATGTAGTGATTTTAGTTTGTTTTTATATTCTGCTGTGATGAAGATTCTGGTATGTGAAGGTGCACAAAATAATGACCTCCATTTTCAGCACTCGGTATGGGACAACACTTAGTACTTGGGTGTAGACTTACAGTACTAAAGGACTAAAAGTGTGTACAACAGGAATATTCTCCAAGTACTAAAGTCTTTCATAACGAGGAACAATTGGAGAGTGCAAACCTCTGCCAAGCCCAGCAATCCACTATATGACTAAAATGTCAGATATTGTACCATGTTAAAGAATCCTTTAAAAAACTTCTGCATCCAGAATGTAATGTGGATCATCTCCAAAATCGAACAGAGTCTTTCTTATCCAAAGCCCTGTCCCTTTTAGAAATTTCATGAAAATCTATTCATAAACTTTTGTAATAAATAGCAGGACCTAGACAGCACCCCCTGCTGAGCCTGTTGTAGTACCCCACTTCCAAAGAAAAGGATCATCCTATCTCTTTCATCACTCATTTGCCAAACCGCTTAATCCTACTACAGTCACAGGGAGGCTGGTGCATATCTCGGCCAACGTTGGACAAAGGCAGGGTACATCCTGAACAGCTTGCCAGATTATCACAGGGTAACACATACACAACCATTCACAAAATCTGGAACAGCCACTTGGCATAATGTGCATGTTTTTGGACTGTGGGAGGAAACCACAGTACCTACAGGAAACTCACGTAAGTATGGGAACTCTACACCGGAGTCAAACCCAGGACCTTTTTGCTGTGAGGCAAACGTGCTAGCCACTACACTATGCTGCCATCATGCATCACAGTGTTAAAGAATCCTTTAAAAAAGTCCTGGATTCAAAACATGATCGTGTCCACAATCTAAGTCTTCCTCGTCCAAAGCCCCACCTCTGATAGAAATTTAATGAAAATCCAATCGAAGCTTCTTGCATAACCCTGCTTACAAACAAACGCACAAACCATAGGTAACAGCGAACCTCCTGGGCGAATGTAATAGAGATTTAGATTACAGTTGCAATGACCTGAGAAAGAAACTTTGAGAGGAACTGGACCCAAAAACTTGGCCGACAGTGCGATTATGAATCCTTATAGTATTCAGGTGTAGAAGAGTGAAGAAAAATCATATTAATATATGTTTTCTGTGAGCACTGACTCACTCATTTACAAAGAAAAGTGCTTAATTCTACTGCCAGGGTCACGGGGAGGCTGGAGCCCATCATATCCAACACTCGCAAAGGCAGGGCACCACCTGACTAGCTTGCCAGACAAAGGCAGACAACACACACACACAACCATTCATACTTACACCTAGGGGCAATTTGAAACATCAAATTAGCCTAATGTTCATGTCGTTAGCCTGAGGGAGGAAACTGAAGTGCCTGGAGGAAACCCAAGAGAACATGCAAAGAGAAACATGCAGGGAGAACATGCAAGCTCCACACCAAAGCGCCAGAACTATGCCACCATGCTGCCCTTAATGTGAGCAGCCACGCCCAAATCTAAACTAGTTTGGGAAATATGGAAGTAGTTATAGGTTTCTGTTGGTTCATGCTTATTTTGTAATGCTAAATCTGGCAGAATTCTTGTTTTCTGCGTGGGTTAATTACTAAGTGAGGACATCACATGCCTACAAGCCGTAACAGCAGATGTTCTTTCTGAAGCAGTTCAGGAAAATCAGTACTGGTTCAATTTTCACCATTGACAATATTTTCACATCAGAATCTTCATCACAATGTGCTCCCAATTTCTCTTGTTCCTCTTTTCAATCCAAGACACTATTATTTGTAGTCCTGATAAGATTACTGGATGCTGTGATTCATCTCCATCCAGTGAGATGCTCAAGTTCAGAGAAATCTTCCAGGGCTAGAAAAAGCTAATGACCCCAGTAATCCAGGTAGTAGCAAACCGTATAAAGTTACGCCATTTGGGAGACGCTCTTATCCAGAGCAACTAACATTTATCGTTTTTATACAGTTGAGCCATTGAGGACTAAGTGCCTTTCTCAAGGGCCCAATAGTGCCAGCATGGTGGTACTGGGGCTTGAACCCCCAACATTCGGATCAATAACTCAGAGCCTTAACCACTGAGTCACCACTGCCCATATGCCCAATAAGAGTTCTATAGCACAACACATCCCTCCAATGTTGCACATTACATATGCCAGGTGCCAAGGTACATTAGTAGAGATTCCAATACATGCCTTTTCAAATTTTCTGACATTATTCATTCATTCATTTGGCGAACTGTTTATTCCCATTAAGGTCAGCCAAGTCTGGGCAACACCCTAAACAGCTGCCCTGTCTACCGCAGGGCTAATACACACGCAACAATTTTTCACTTTCCTATCACAGTTTTTGACTTTCTTTCCACCTCTCAAAAATACCTCATGGGTGGTAGGAACTGCAATTCTAAATTGCCTTTAGTTGTGAATGAGTGTGTGCATGGTGCCTTCCAAGGACACCATCCAGGGTACACGTATTCTTGTCTCATACACAGTTTTTGGCTCCAGATCCACCACAACCCTGCCCACGATAAAGCAATTGCCGTAAGCAAGTGAATACATCCTTGATCTGTAACCAGTTTTAAAATAAGTGGTTTTGTGTCAGATGTTTTCATTTTATACTGGCAGAGATGTAGTCAAGGCCACCTTCGTCAAGTCTGAGTCCAAAGAGGCTTGAGCTCGAGTCAAGAGTGAATCCAAACACAGCAGAAATGTCATCTTAGCAAGTCACCCTATATTGAATATAGTCAATATGATCCAGCATTTCCTATTAGAGGATTGCGAGACACAAGATACTGTATTAATCTCGCAAGGGAAATTATTGCCTCTGCATTTAACTCATACAGAGTGAGCACACACACACTCAGAGCAGTGGGCTGCCACACCCATTAGGGTGCTTAGAGAGCAGTTGGGGGTTAGGTGAATGGCTCAAGGGCACTTCAGCCATGAAGGTAGAGGAAGGGAAGGTGCAGCTCACTCCTCCTGCTGCCACACATTTTTCCTGCTGGTTTGGGAACTGAACCAGCAACCTTTCGGTCCCAAAGCCACTTCTCTAACCATTAGGCTACAGCTGCCCCCAAGATAGATTGAAACCAACTTATTCCAAGAAAAAGGCAATTTGAGTCCATATCAAGACCCAATGCAATGAGTTTTGGCAGGCATGCACGGTTACCAGTTGTTCAATGTCCATGCTTTTTCTAGATGGATTTGTTTATTTCATGAATCAAATGCCCATTTTAAGAGCAAGCTTGCATAATTCTTGAAGGTGTTACCTAAAAAAAAAAAATAAAAAGCATGTGCTGTAAGTACACATTGCTTTTTATGCGAAAGCTGTAAATCTACCCGCTTACAAGCTATGAAGTATCTGGCGCATGCGCAACAAGTGTCAGCGTGACAGACACGCCCCTTTATTGTATTTAGCCCTGTACTTGCCTGGGTAAAAAAATGAAGTTGGCTGTTCAGGGTGTACCCCACCTTCATCGAGCTGAGATACGGCCCTAGAAGGATTAGGCAGCTCAGCAAAAGAAAGAATATTACCTGAAATAATTTTTCAATGGTAGTTTGTTACTTGTAATCCTTTCATTAAACTGGATAAAAAAAAGTTCCTGGTTTCTCATCAGAACTTTCTGAAAACTTAAACGTGGCACACGCCCTGCGATGGTCTGACGAGCTGTCCAGGGTGTACTCTGCCCTCGCCCAGAGTCGGCTGAGATGGGCACCAGCCTCGCTGCGACCCTAATTGGGATCAAGCGGATCAGAAAATGAAATGAAATGAAATAAACGCGGCACACGATTTGTTTTTTAAAAGAGAAATGAGGTGAGAGGTGACTGGTGAAGCCACTGTAGGTAAATTGACTGAAGCTATACAGTACACCCTCGATGACCAGTCTTCTACATGTACATTAACATGCATTAAACTCTGAAACTCTGAACATCACGGAATCACGTTCTGTGTCGTTTTTATCTTGTCTGAGGCGTCTCCTGGGGTTTTGAATTTGGTTTTCTATAAGAAAAATAAAGAAAGAAATTGATGCGCCGCCAATTTCCACGTATGGGTTCTGATGAGAAACCGGGATTTTTTATTTTTTATATCCAACCTAAAGGAGTGTTTTGGGAAGAATAAAAGCTCACATCAATGTCTATTTCCTGCAAAATTGTCCATATATACAAATCCCAGTACAAATATAAAGAACAAATGTGTAAACTGTAATAAATGTGTTTTATCTGCAATCTAATTTATTATTTTAGTCACGCAGGCCTGAGCTGAACCCTGTACGTATGTCTCACGAGGGATTAATCGCAGACCTCAAAGTGTGCTTAATCTTTAAATATGTCTCCTGTTCTCTTAGACAGGGCAGCTGTTTGTCTATCCCTGCCCTAACATGGCAGCGCTACCCGTGCCATTTTGCACAGCAATCGCTCGCAGCCATTCAGCACTGCGTTCGAAATGGCTGTGGCAAGAGTCATGTCTTATTTATGAAAGCCAAAAGGATCAATTCAATATTCATGCACAATCTGTCCCACCAGAGCCAGTCGTCTCTGAGACTTGGGGGCAGTGTAATAACCGAGCAGCGACACAAAGGGAAAAAAGTTTAAACATGCCTCAGTGCAATTAGAATCTGATCTTTCAGATAGTCGAGTCAACCCGTGGTGCTACCCTGGCAGGTTTTCTGCTGTTTGGATATAAAATTCGATCTGCAACATGTAAAGAAGTGGCAGAACAAATTACTGGTGGAGAAGTGAGCTGGAGCTGATTCCCCAGCCTCCCAGGAAAAATAACCAGAGTGAAGGAAGAAGTAAAAATATCCTGGGTGTTTAGCTTTCTACAGTCTGAAAGCCTCGGCTTCCCAAAAATCAATCTCTCTCCATGTAAAACACCATTAAACCCTTGATTGTCATTCACAGGGTAACGAGAGTAATCGAGACGGGCTGGAATGGTGCAGTAAAGCAGACGTGTTATAAGCTCTCTGAGGTCATCGAATCAGACTTGTGGAGAAAACACAGACCAAGTGACGGAAATGTCGACCAAGCGAATTACAGCAGTTTGTTTAAAGTGAATAAAATTTTAAATATCTGCTATTAGATTACAGGGGTCAAGTTGGGGGGCAGCTGCATGTTTGCATGTTAATAAATGATACATTGAATTCTCAAAGCTGATTGGTTTGTAAAAGTCAGACGTATCACCACACAGGAAAGTTTTGACGACGAAAGAAGTTTCTGGTTCCACAGATGTTAAATGCAACATTAAATGCAACACTAAAGGCATAAACGGTCATATTTTAATGAGTGCACAGTTTTGATGGATTAAACACATGGGATTTTAGCTCATCTGTGTGTTTATGGGATGCTTTAAGATAAAACTAAAAAAAAAACAAGTAATAATTAAAACTAAAACTTTCTCTCCAGCTTTTTGAGTTATGATGGAATTGTAGATGAGTAGATGAGAGATTGATCGTGTACAAATCACTGAAGAATGTGAAAAGTATTCGGATTCGAGAGACTTAGATCACAAAAAATGATGCTGCAGAATAAAACTTTTTTTTTTTTGGTAAACAGGCACATTTCTATGCTGTAGCCTGAAAGTGTGATGTGAATAATACTGTATGTGATATCTCGTGTGAAAAGATTTAGAAATAAATGAATCATGGGAAAATAAATAAATATATAAAAATACTCAGAGGTATAAATAAATGAATAATAAACAAAAAATCAAGTGGAAATAATCATAAAATAATCACATATGGAAATAAATGGATCAATAAAATGATGGTCATAACCCCCCCCCCCCCTCCCCACACACACACACACACACACACAAAATAATAACCAAAGATAAATAATCATGTCTAAATAATGTAATTATTTCAACAGGAAATAAATATGTTGAAATAAATGTATGGTAATAGATAGATAGATAGATAGATAGATCTGGACCGTAGGAGGAAACCCACACAAGCACAGGTGGACCCGGCAAACTTCACACAGAAACACCCTTGCCCAGCCCGGGACTCGAACCCTTCTTGCTGTGAGAAAGACATGCATGGAGGGAGATAGAGCAATGAAAAAGACGCTGAGTTTCTCAGTGTAAGCCTGACTGTAAGTCCACACTGCCATCTAAAGGAGATCCGCTGACATGCTTTCTGATATCACCCCCCTCTTTACTACACAGAATGTTTGGTTCATTTTTACTGGTTCATTTTTAGGTGTTA
This sequence comes from Neosilurus hyrtlii, assembly GCA_028564935.1. NCBI lineage: Eukaryota > Metazoa > Chordata > Actinopteri > Siluriformes > Plotosidae > Neosilurus > Neosilurus hyrtlii. Next base: position 27,307,867 of record JAOUQZ010000039.1, read on the forward strand.
TATTTAACACCTAGGAGTTGATATTTAAAGAAATGCTTTAGGATTGAGAAGCATGTAACATGACATGATCTAATTAAAAAAATATATATATATTGTTGTAATAGTGTAAATTAAGATCTTTAAATGTACAGTTGCATCAGAATTTATCTGTGCTTCTTTTCATGGGTCAGAATGATCATGCAACAAAAACATTTAATAAGGGAGAAGAAAAACTGAATTTGGTGCACACATTTAATTTAATTTTATTTTAGGCTTTCTGAAATCAACACAGGGCCAAATTATACATACAGCTCACTTGCAGTTTGATGAAATGCTCCTTAGGAAGCTTCACCATGATGAAATGCTTTCGGTGGCCATCAACAAGCTTCTGGCCAAATTCTGAACCGAATATTTTACATTAATTCATTATTTTCTGAACCGCTCACTGCTAATAGGGTCACGGGAAGGCCGGAGCCTGTCTCAATTTACACTAGGCGAGGGCAGGGTACACCCTGATCAATCCACTGCAGGGCCAACACACTCAAAACCATTCACATTCACACCTAGGGACAATTTGGAGCCGCCACTTAGAATAATGTGCATGTCTTTCAACTGTGGGAGGAAACCGGTGTACCTGAAGGAAACCCATGCAAGCATAGGAAGAACATACATACTTCTAACAGAAACACCCTTGAGCTCAGGACTACTTTTCCCCAGAAGGTGTTTTCTTTGTCCATGTGATCAGCTGTGAACTTTAGTCAAGCTTGAGGTCGTAGTCAGTCATGATCACTAATAGGAATTTAGGAGTTAAAAGTAAAGATAAAATACATATTGGAACCTTTACCCGTATCTCTCTCTCACTCATTTGCCAAACGGCGTGATCCTACTAGTGTCAAGGGGGAGGCTAGAGCCTATCTCAGCTGACTCTTGGCAAAAGCAGGGTACACTGAACAGCTCACAAGACCATTGTGGAGCCAACACACATAATCCACCATCACACACACCTAGGAACAATTTGCAACAGCCAATTAGTCTTATGTGTATGTCAGACTGTGTCTGTCTGTCTGTCTGTCTGTCTATCTATCCATGTATTATACCCATTTATCTGTCTCTGTCTGTTAGTATTAAATTTAGAGATAGACACATTTCTCTATCTCTAAACTAAATGAATGAATGAATAATGCTTATTTCGAATATGTTTAAAAAAATTTGTCAAGACGTATAAGAAGTACAGACTGTGACAAAATATATTAATGAAATAATTTTTAAAATTGACCAAAATAACAACAGCAGCAACAACAACATTAACAACAATAAAAATAATTCATTTTCTGAACCGCTTAATCCTAATTAGGGTCGCGGGGAGGCTGACGCCCATCTCAGCAGACTCTGGGCAAGGGCGGGGTACACCTTGGACAGCTCGCCAGGCCATCGCAGGGCAGAAACATGCTGATGGCTATGCCTCCTCCTCTTCTAAACTATAGAACTACTGTATACTACTATAATCAGCAGTGGTTCTTTTACATGCCTCTCATCACAGACAGTGAGAAACATGATCGGCCTTTGATAACCCAGTTAGCTGCACTGGGGGGACAACAGTGACTACCCACTGATAGTGGGGCTTGAACCTCCGACCTTGGGATCAGTAATCCAGCACCTTACCACAGGGCCACAATAATAATAATAATAATAATAATAATAATAATGATGATGATAATGATAATAACAATAATAATAATGATAATA
>JAOUQZ010000039.1:27325706-27347113 GCA_028564935.1 Neosilurus hyrtlii
TACCTGCAAATGTCCGTTACAGCTAGTGATCGGTGTGTTGTGGTGTGTGTGAGTTCGCTCTGTTTGACGTGTCTGTGCGCTATGAAATGATTTTGAATACGGTAGTTCAGTTTTTGAAGACAGGAATCGGGTGCCCGGTCGGGCATGTTGTACTCTGCATTTTATTTATTTTTGGTGTCCCTGTCGTCGGACAGGGTGCCTGCGGGCATTCGGGCACCCGATTTTTCGAGCCCTGCTGAAGAATATGACATTGTTAACCAGATTCTTATCATACTGTACAAATCTCATACCATAACCCGTCTACTCACCAAAAAGGAAAATCTATCCCACAATATTTTCCAAAAATATGAAAATGAAACTCAACCAAATGCAAATATTACACCAATTGTGGTTTTACTGCTTAACTCTATTTGTTTTAAGTAAATTTATAAAGCGCCACACCTGTTTACAAGCTAATCACCAGTGCTGAGAGAAGAGGTGGTGTGAGGCAGTTGACAAGTGTAAGGTACCATCATGCACACAGCCGCCCAGGTTTGCTCATCATTATTGCACCATTAATCGGCGCAGTACTGATAACTCAGGAAGCTGCAAAAATGCAGCTGAGCCTGTAATCTGCTCTGTCCGTCGGAGAACTTCCAGATCTGTTTTGTGGTCTGTGATGAATGGTTATGTTTATCTGATCTAATAAAAAGTATTACATTATGGGTATAGCTCCAGGATAGGATTTCAGCATACACGTATATGGATGTCTGACCATCACATTCGTATATGGCTCTTCTCCAAACTGTTCTCACAGAAGTGCAAGCACACAGTTGTATAGATCTTCTGCAATACGTGTCACCACTTCGAAGCCAATGAGAAAACACTGCGCCAACGCCATAATGGTAGGGCCGCTGAGTAAATGTGCTGTAATCGGTTGTTCCAACCGGGCGGAGAGGCAAAGAGACAAGATTTTTTTTTCCCCGTGTCCCGGCAATCATTAAAAGAGAGCTACATGGTTCAGCGACATCTCCAAAGAAGATTTGGATGTAAAGATCCGCGTTTGCAGTGACCATTTTATTATAACCGGTTAATTGACATGTAAAGGTAATATTTTGTGTCTTGTTTTGTTCATAATAATGAGAAGCTATTCATTAGAAAGAATTGTATTGAAAGCAAAGCACAGACTGAGAGAAGGCATGTGTTGTTAGCTAGTTCAGCTGGGTAGAAACAACGAGTCAAGAGCATGCTGAGAAAACCCCTTTTCTAACGGCACATAATGTGCAGAGGTTGTATGTACTAGTAAATAAGCCATTAATTTTTAAATATGCCATTCTGTATGAACAATTATGTCTCAAGCAAAGCACAGACTGAGAGATGTGTATTGTAAGCTGGTCCAGATGGGTAGAGGCAACAAGTCGAGAACATGCTGAGTGAAGCCCCTTTTCTAATGGTACATAATGCGTGGCGGTTTTATGTTCTAATTATTTTTTCAAGAACGTTTCAGACTGCCCGGTGTTCAGTCTGCACTCAGTTGTGATACATGTTTTTAAGGGTCATTTCTCTCACACAAAGCTAATTTCTGAAGGTATCTTTGCTGTGCAGCGAGGGGAAGACGATGAAAGTAACTAGATAGAGTTATTGCAACAGCCTGAATCCTTCGGCATGGTAACCAGGTTAAATGCCTGGTCACATGACCGTATTGAAGTCCACCTATAGAATTTTATAGGCTGTAGGATTACAAGTTCCCTTTACTGGAATTAAGAGGTCCGAACCTGTTCCAGCATGACACTGCTCCTGTGCACAAAGCGACCTCCATCATGACATGGTTTGCCAAGGTTGCAGCTGAAGAACTTGACTGTCCTGCACAGAAGCCTGACCTCAACCCTATTGACCACCTTGTTTCCTTACTGACCACTGCACTCCAGCTCTCATCAAACCCAACATCACTGCCTGATCTTATTACAAGTGCTCTTTTGAGGAACAAGGAAAAATTCCCATAGCTATGCCCCAAAACCAAGTGGCAAGCCTTCTCAAAAGAGTGGGACGTCGTGTAGTTGACATAGTGATAATCAGGTGTGTGATGCTTTTTCTGACTTAGTATCACCGAACTGACTAATGTCTACTGAGTATCTGAATAAAGCCCAAAACCTCATAAGGAGCTTGTCTTTTGGCTATCATGGTCCTTTTATCTCTCGGTGTGACTGTATAATCCAGAACAACACATGGATGAAACTAGGACTGGTGGGACCAAGCCCTTCTTGCCCCATCGTGGTAACCACAGATTTGTAAGCATTGCTGACCTTCTTTATGATTGATAAGTCCAAAATATTGACAGGGTTTTTTTGTATTTTTTTTATTTTGCTGTAATGATGTAATGCACCCCTTTATTTTTCTTTGAGTGATGCTACTGTGAATAGTATTGATATGACAACGCTGTACTGCTCACAGTATCACATGTCTGTTACGGCGCTACAGTATAAACACAGCATGAGGCAAGAGGGGAAAAACGGTTCCTTGTCAGTAATCTCAGGTCGAGCTGCTTGGGGATGTACCACAGGGTAAACCTATGCGCTTTCCCCCAGCATCCCACCTGATAACAGCCTTTTCACAGTCTTCTAGAACGCTGGGGTTACATAAAATGAGGGTTATTGTTCCAAAATATGTACATATTATGTAAAATTTCATCTATGAATAAATACGCAATAGTATGGAGTGCCTTCAAATAAAAAAAGAATGAACAAAACGTATCAGCTTGTCTTAAAATATACACGAAAGTTAAATTTTAGTTTCCCACTTAAAAAATTCCCTGATTCCCTGATTCCTGGATTAGTTTTTAAAGGAGGACGTTCCTCATAAAAATTTTTTATTTCAAAATAAGATAAGCATATGTCGTTTAACTAAAGCATGCATTGGTGGCAATATCCCACGATTTGTTCCGCACCGGACAGATCTGAGTACATTAGAGGACGTGTCCGTCATAAATATCCACTCTGACTTTTCTATCTCTTGTGATAATTAGAAATGTATCTTTTTTTCAATCAGATGCACATTTTATAAAGTATATCTAGGTATGAAACTTTAGAGCAAAGCATGTCTGAACCAGATTCTGAAGTGTTGATTACACAAACATGTGATTGTGTCCGTCCAAAAGTGTCCACTCCGAAATGGCGTTAGTAAATGAACACAACAGATATTTCTACCAATACAAGCTCAGAAAAAAATATCCATTTGTGACATATTTTATATACTATTACATTTAGAGTCTTACAGGCTGCTGATATAATGTTACAGGCAAAATTTTAAATGTTTTTATTAGAAAATTACTACTTAAAAAACTAGAAAATTTTATGTTTGACCCCTTTGTGACTGATTTCTCTAAGAGACTGTGAAAATTCCCATAATTCTTTTTATTTTATTATTATTTTTTTAAATTATCTGTGTTATTGTGTGTTTCACTATCTTATCTGCATACGTGCGTCTCCTGGCTACCAGTAAGCGAGTTTGTCAGAGATCAGACAGAAAATGGATAAAACCACACTAATGGTGCAAGAAGGGACTGTACATGGATGGAGGGGTGTGACGGTTTTCAGTTTGACTGCGAACAAAATCTTAACCACACCCAACTTGGTGCGGACACTACCCAACCCGAATCCCAGCTTTAGTTTGGTTTTGGAATATCTGGGTCAAAGGTCAAAGTCACAGCAAGGTCACAGATTTTGGAGTCATCTGCCATGTTAGTGTCACAGAAACAAGACCCATGGATGCAATGAGTGATGGATAGAAAACCATATACACTCTAACAAACGAAAGGTGAAGGTTGAGATCACACAATTTTGAGTGCCTAAATACATTCTGTTACTATGGACTAACAGGAATCCGTATATGGACTTCCTAATGAGACAATTAACTTTGACCTTGAGTGACCCCGAAAGGTGAAAATCAAGGTCACAGGATTTTGAACGCTCATAACTTTGAATTGACTGTCAATAAAACCATATAAGGACAGATATATATCATAAGGCGGTCAATTTTTTTTTAATGAGATGCTCCCAAGGACATGGAACGAATTAGATTAGATCAGTTGGTTTCAATTTTATCAAAATCTTTTTTTCAGATGTTCGAAGTTTGAACAGTAGGCAAATGCGAAATGATCGCGGTGGGGATTTAACGCCGCTCTTCCTGTATTCGGAGATCCTGGAGGATGTGTGGAGTCACAGAGTCCTTGATTCAGAAGGAAACAGAGCAAGGCGGACATTGCAGAGCAAACACACACTCACAGCCATAGGGTGAGGCCAGGCAGAGAGGATGCTCTCTGGTTTCTTTCCGTTTCCCCTTCGCTGTAGTGCACACTCCTTGCCTCACAACCTTTGTCCGTACACGTATGCTATCCTCTTTCTCTCACAGGTCATGAACTTCAGATCTGACCGTCACTGATGAAGTATTACCTCATACTCATAGTGTGTTTCACCTTCCCACCCCTGGTCTTGTTTATACCTGAATCATATGGATGATAACCATACCATACATTCGAAACCGTGTATGTACGTTTATTTCTGTTTTTTTTTTTTTTCCTTTTCTTTTTTTCTTATCCATCTACCGACCCGCAGTGCATCTTTTTGAAGTTTGCAATTTCTGAAGAAGAAAAAAATTCTGGCAGCAAGCAAGTCGATCTTTCATTAGGATTGCATTAATGCCTGCACGGAGCTCACACACGAGGACAGGCAGATGTTTTATTATAAGAAATATGAGCTGATGATTAAAAAGAAAAAAAAAAACCTTCTTCAGGACTTGAAGAAAGAAGTTTTCATTATGTAGGCTTTCAGATCAGATTAGACAGGATTCATTTACATACTGTCATCCAGATTAACTTAATTTGTATTTTCATCAGTAGTTTTTTTTTTTTTTATATATATATATATATATATATATGTACGTGTTATATTATAGAACTTTTTGCTGGACTGAAGTCATACTGTACTTGGATGCTTTTATTTATTTACATTTTTTCTCTATTTTTCTCCTGCTTACTTTTATTCTCCCATCTTTTATTTAGCTCCCGCCCCACTGGAACTAGAGGAAAGGGTTCCGTCTGTCTGTCATACTTAAGTTTCCGGATATTTACTTGGCGTGCGCTGAAGCTGGGGCTTTCAGACTTGCTGTGGTTGTTCTATATTGGCAAATTATGAAATGGTCCTTTCAGCAGGAGCGCCTGGATCCCTGTGGTCTATTTGTTTTTATTGTTATTTAAATAAATATATTTTTAATTATATATTTTAATTAGTATGTTTTTCTCCTTTTTTCTGGTGAAGTAAATCCCATAGTAGAATTTTTTCTACCTGTGTAAAGTACTTATTTTACACCTGTAAAGGATGAGATCCAATCCCACTTCAAAGAGTACAAAAACAAATTATTTTAATGTGCAGTAAAATGTTTGATTGCATTCTTAGTGTAGAAATAGTAGTTTTAATACTAGTTTGTGCTGAGATTTTCTAGATCTGTGTGTTCCCTAATATTTTATTAGATTAGGTCAGTTTGTACAGAAACAGAGAAGTTAATATTGTCATGAGTTTATTTATTTAATACACAAGTCGTCTTTAGAGATTGAGTGGTTTTCAAGCTGAAGTAATACGAACTAGCAATAAGTTAAGATAATGCGAAGCAATTTGTATAACGTGTTATGCTGAAATAATGTTATAGTTACAAGGAGATACGATGAGGCCTCTTGTAAAGACACGTCCACACAGGAGGGAACGAGCAACAAGCGACCGTGTGAAGTAAATGAACAACAGTGAAATGAGCAGTGAGAGGAGAAATTTTCTCAAGCATTGTGAAGTAGGTGGGTACGAAGTTCGAATGAACTGAACTTTAACCTTCACGTGACTCGATTCGAGCGATAACCAATCAGAGCTCACACATATTGTTGATTAATGTCAAACACTGAGTTCCCTTAAGAGTTTTCCCTATGGAAACAACGGACATGAGTTTAATTGTTCTGTAACCGCAAACACGATGCTTGAGTTCATGTTTCCCAAACCCGCGTCATTTCCTGTGAGTGCATCGGGGGTGGGGGTGGGGGGGGGGGTGTGGAGTTCACTCCTATAACCTTACCAGTGATACTAATTACAAGCCCTAGCTAGTACAAGCTCACTCGTCACTATTACTAGAGATTTTAATATAATTTAGTCTGACTCTGGTAATGAGAGTTTGTGTAACTGCAGTGTTTAGACAATGAATTCCTCTGTAGATTTCAGAAACCTAAATAAATAATTTTAAAAATGCCTTTATTTATCTCTTTTACACAACAGTGCTTTAACAGCAATTTTGAATTATCTCAGATTTTTTGCCATTGTTTTGCCCCCCATTTACCCCCCCCAAACGGTTTAATTGATTAGACTGTGATTTCAGCAGACTTGATAAAGCATGAGATGAATAAAATCCTGCTTCAAGTTTCGAACAGATCATGTGATATTGTGCTCAAATTAGTACGTCATCGACTTAAATACGAATGAAGTTCGCTTGTATTAATCAGGTGATTTGTGTGTGAGTTTGTGCACGAGTTCACTAGCATGTTCTGTTTTTCCGTTCCACCATTTTTGCATGGTGGTGTTTATTTAAAAAATAAATAAATAAATAAGAAGTATTTGCCCCTCACTCAGGCGGGGTGTGATCTGCTGAAGAATTTCAGTTGCAGTTGTGGCAACCAGTTAAATGTTGGGGCAGTTACTTTTTCATACAGGGGAATTTAGGTGGTTTTTAATTCAATAAGTGAAAATAATGTCCGTGCTCATTTCTGGAAGGACTCACAAATCTGCCACAGTGGACCGGATCAGAAAAGGGGTGAATACTTTTTTAAAAGGTATGTGAGCCATAACAGCAAAGTGGGTATTAAGTCAGAAATTATTTATTTTGAGTTATTGGTACCATTTTGTGGTTGATATCCTGAGCTTTAAAATGCTACCGAATTTTAAACATGCAGATTGTGTTTAAAGTTCAACAAGGTATTTAATAATTTCTGACTTAATACCCACTTTGCTGTCTTGGATCATATATTGTGTGATTTGCATCATCCTCCTATTCAGTGGATTTGGTCACAATGTCCACACGATGAGATTTTACGGAAAAGATTTTCACATGGGCGGAAGTTTGGTGTTGAAGACTTTGCCAACTCACAACCAACCAAAATCACACATTCTATCATGACTGGCCTGTGAAAGGACTGGTAATGAAGTGCCGTTTTAAAAGATCGTGACAGCCCTTTGGCTTTGCTGTGGTGTGAAAAAGAGAGACTGAAAAGATGAAAGAGGTCCCGGGAGAGGAAAAGCGAGGCGAGTTAGTGTAAAGCTGGAATGACTGGAAAAGAAACATCACTAAACAGGAAAAATCTGGGGTGGGGGGGTGGATGGATGGACGGACCTGGAAACACACTCGTGCTCCTGTATGACCTTTAAAGGGTTAAACCGAGACCTTCGAAGGCGCCATCTGATTAGAGAGCTTCAATAATAATCGCAAAAATAAAATAATAATAATAACCACACTCACACACATGCCAGAATACACATTATGGAGCGGGTGATAAATCTGTTTGACGAGTTTTCATAGAAAACACAAGACCACGAATGAAAGGAAGTCGAATCAAAGAGGCCTTTATTACCCGAGATAAAAAGTGTGACAGCTTTAATATAGCGTCAGAGAAAAATGTCCCGTAGGCCGTCCCTGACCTTTAGCCCGAAGTCCTCTATGAGTCTGTCACTCAGGTATGTTTAACCCAATCACATGACCAATTCTTTTAGACGATTGCCTCCCCCCCCCCCCCCCCCCCCCCCCTTTTCTTCACTTTACCTCTCGTCTTTTCTTCCTCCTTGCTTTGTTTACGTCTTCCCTCCCTATTTTTTTAGTTCAGGCTTCTCCTTTTCTCTGGTATTTCTGACCTAAGTGGTGTTCTGGTGACGTGGGTGAAGAAACCCACAGGGTGACAGCATTAACCGGACATTAAGTAGGAGTGTAATGATGTGACACAACGGTCAGGAGTCAGTTCAGTTTGATTTGATTCTCAGATTCAGTGTGATTCGATTCTCAGAATATTCTTGGTGTTCTTTTATCAGTCGACTTATTCATTGTTGAAATGTAATAAGTTGAATGATTATTGTACAGTTGGCATTTGCTAATATTAGTCCTCACATTATCATATCATATAAGTTCTTCTCATAAGGCCTGCAGCAGATGGCTCCGCCCATCAGGGGACGGCTGCGGAGCCACAGTAGCGCATTTTGTAATTGCTTAATGATATCTGTGACTTAAAATAAACCACAGATAGTATATATAATGGCGTAGTGCCTTATATCGGCCCCCAATAATCGGCCAGGCCAATAACTGGTTATCACCATCACTCACGGCTTTATATTAAAGGCTGAAAATCCAACATCTTGCCATCTCTACAAAATACCTCTGTCAGTGAAATGTGTCCACAGACATTGTTAGCAGGATCGTGCAAAACTTGTTTTGTTTGATTTTTATGAGAGGTGGAAAATGTAGACCGTTAGATTTTGGAAATGATTCAGATAAAATTCTGGATCCAGGGATCATTAGTATTCTTTTATAAAGTATTCTTTAACATTGTAAGAGAATGATTTTTCATATCTTGGTTCATACGGGGGGGTTTCTAGGCTTGGTGAAGGTTTACGCTCTTTGAGCGGACTTATTTATCGCTTTGCCCTTCTGGAAACACCATAAAGAATCAGTTACATTCTCAAAACACTATGGGTAATGGATTTAGTAATGTCACAAAAGTTCTCGATTTTTATCATTCATTCATTTTCTGAAGAGCTTCCTATTTAGGGTCGCGGGGAGGCTGGTGCCCATCTCAGCCGACTCTGGGCGAGGGCAAAGAACATCCTAGACAGCTCACCAGGCCATCACAGGGCGAATTTTATCATTTGTATTTAAATGTTATTTTAGATATTTACATATCACTCCTCTCATGTCATGTCCCGTCATCAGACTTGCCCTGTGATGTCATATGGTATGATGTCATGTCCTGTCCCATCTTAACATCTCATGCCACGCCCAATTTATCTGTGTCCCATCATGACTCATAATGTTATTTCACATCATATCATCTCCCTGTCCCGCCGTCTCGTAGTGTGGTTCACAGTCATTGACAGTTTATTAGTGTCGATATGTTTATGGCTCATTTATTACTTTACTTATGAAATAGATGGTCATTAACAGATAAAACTTGCTAAATCTTACCATAATTTACAAAACTGTTACACATTTAAAAAGAAGTTTTATTACTTGAGGAAATTTCAGTAATCTACCTAAACCCATGAAACCGACAAACTGTAGGTACGTGTAGTCACTTTTCACTGGGGAGTTTATCACAGATCCGTGGAGTTCCGTGTTTTCAAGATGTCTACGGGTCATTTTTGTGAATGGTGTAAATCTGAGGAGAAGATTTAGGTGAGTTGTCAGGGTCCATTGATCGTATATCATAAACTTGCAAGTGCCAATTCTGTGTCACTGGGGTTCCAAATACGTATGCATTTTGGTGTTGCAAAAGGGCGCGGTCTCAGTCAAGATTCAACAAAATCTCTCCCAGAGTGCACTGCATCGGAAGCTTTGCAGAGAGCATAAAACGTTGCTAGCTGTGTGTATGTATTTTCCTTAGTAGATGTAATATGGAAAAGCGGCTAGATTTGGTATGTAAAATATACACTTCCTTTTTTCCCCCCTTCGGGGCTTTTTTTTTTTTTTGCTGTTTTTATATCCCTATTGCATAATATAGAGCCTTAAATGTCTCTTGGGGAAGTAAAGGGGGAAAAACATTTCTTCTTTGCTAGCTGAGGATCAGTGGTTAATACTCTGGTTCCCTTAATCACAGGCAAAGTGTATTTATTGGTCTTCAAATATTTTCTTTTGCTTTGCAGCTGCCGTACGTGACTTCACTCATTAAACTAAAGTTAACTTCCTTCTTTCTGCATTTATCTGTGATGTGGAAATCACTGAACTGCTGTTCCTGACACTAGAGGAAAACAGTAGCTTATATGGCTAAAAGAGTGCATGTTGCTGCATCGAAGCCGAGCATATGACCGAGGGAATGTAGGCTGTTTGTCACCTCCACCATCACTCACTTAAAACAGTCCGTCAGTAAAGGGTGTGGGTTGAGTTCTGGCCTTAACTACGCTACTAAATCTGTGAAATCTTAATGTAGCATTCTGATAAATGATTCTGGAGATACCCCAAGGGAGTTTGATAAGGATAAGGCAAAGTCTATTCTCGAGATATTGCCTGGAAATAGTCAGGTGTGAAAGAAGAAAAAGCACATGAACACATCACATGTTTCTTACAAAAGAAAATAAATAAAAAGGAGCGAAAGAAGTTGGAGTGAAATATCTGGTGGTTCAGTAAAGTGAGTCATGAATTCAGTAGAACAGAACAGTGTACTTTAGGCCGACTCCGACAGTAAAAGATAAATTCTAAGAAATGTTTAGTAATGTCACAGGTTCTCTGTGTGATTGAGATTAACTGTTGTTTTTTTCGCAGGTCAGGAAGATTCTCTTAGATGGTTTTATTCATGTGCATGTCACACTCTCCATACGGTAACATCTGATCGGACGTTAAGCCCAAAAGACGAAACTCAAGAGTTGAGCAAAAAGTCCATCCAGTTTTCTACTCCATTTCCTTTTTCCTGGAACGTTATTCAACACTTAACAACAAAGCATCCTGGGATGTGGTGAGGCTTGGGGAGAGGCTCCTTCCACCCCCCCACTCCCTTACCCCCCTTGTTCACAATTTGCTATTTAAAAAAAAAAAAAAAAAAAAAAACAAGCAATGAACAGTTTTAATCATGTAGGACTGGTAAAAAAAAAAAAAAAAAAAGACAGGAAACCAAACATTTCCACCATTTCATGCTTAAAGGAAGAATAATCATCTTGTCAGCCTTGAAGCCAGGAACTGCTTTCTGGCATCAGTGATAACGATTAATCAGATAAATACCCTGATTTTTATTTTTTTTATAAATGCTAATGTGCAGTAAACTGTTTGAACACACAATATACACTGTGCTTAATATAATGCTTTTTTGTCCCATAATTTTTTATGGCATCCCTAATAAATATAGTAGACTGATGTTAACTGGTGATCCATCCATACACTGTCTATACCGCGTCTCTGTCAGGGTCATGAGGGAAGCTGTACCCAATCCCAGGCTGACTTGAGCGAGAGGAGAGAGGTAGGGTACAGCCTGAACAGGTCGCTAGCGTATTACAGGGCTAACACGGACACAAGAATCCATTCACTATGGGTAGAGTAGCCACTTGACTGATTGTACACGTCTTTGGTCTGTGGGAGGAAACAGAGTCTGTCGGGCTTTTTACACCCGAACCTAGAGGCTCCTCAGAGCCAGAGCTTATCCCAGTTTCTGTAGCATGAAGCGACCAGGAGTTCAACTCCTCCTGGATAGGACGCCAGTCCATCACAGCTTGCCTTCCCAGTATTTTTACTGGTAGTCATTTATACTGCTTGGTAGACATAGGCACACTTCTAGTTAAGACCTTGCCCAGGGGTCTTGGCATGGGTAGGGTGGTCCTTATTTGGTGGAAAAAAATGTAAGTTTGGGTAAAATTGACTGGCGCCCAATAAATTGGTTACATTCGATGTAAAAACACTTGTAGTAAAATATTTGTAATCTTGAATGATATACAAGGTATGTTCAACGCCGATGAAATTATGCATTAACTGCTATCTAACCATTAACTACCAAAATGTTACAGATTGATAAAGAAAAATTAAGCTACTTTAAGGAAGTATTCTGCGCTTCTCTACACATGGCACACACTCTACACTATTTACGTTTTGTCATTGCTGAGTGCGCCATACGATCCCATCCATATTTAAATTTAAATTAAAAATTTTAAAAATTTAAAACTCCTCTTTAGTTTACCTCTGTCAGATCAGAACTCCAACATTATTCAGCTGCATTCTTACCAGTGAGGCGATGGCATGGTAGTGCCTGAAATACATGTAGTTTGGGAACTTATCAGGTTTGCAGGCAGTCTTCCACTCCATTTATAGGAGAGAAACTTCACAGTGCTTTGAGCATACCCTAAATATTATTTGAATATAAAAATCCTTTTAGGTATTTAATTTTTCAGCGTTTGAAAGCACTTTAGGGGCGCCCGCTTTACAATTCAAAAGTTTGAAAATAAGGACCACCCTAATGGTTGGGGTCCAATGGTAATTCTAACCCACCACCTCTTGATCATGTACCCAGCACCCTTTTCACTACACCACCGGCACCCAAAAACTAGACGAAACCAGGGTATCTGGAAGAAACCTGTGCAAGCACGGAACCTGCTAAAGTTGCCATGGCCAAGATTTGAACCCCCGAACCTTCTCGCTGTAAGGCGACACGGACAACCACTGTGCCGTCCTTTGGACTCACCAGCTGATCCTTATTGAATTCGAAAGTGTGTCTAAATTGTATGAGACCTGCATGCTAATCTTAGCCAAGTCAAACAATTTATTTAACATTGCTGATCACAGAACACTGCGTGTATACTTGGACTTTCCCCAGAGGCAGGCAAGTGACAGGGGACAGGGGACGTGGCTTCCAGACCTCAATACACATACACAAAGCGTTCCAGATGCATATGTTGATTGGCTTGTCTGCTGTGTTCATTGGGGGAGAAAGAAATTCTCCTTAATTGGACAAATCAAGTTTTTCTAATTGGAGTAAATAACACTGGACGTATCAGAACACTGAGATTACATTATTAAATTAACTTATTTTCTTTTTGTGCTTTCCTTGATTCCTAGATGGTTATCTTTCATTTTCACTTTAACTTTAAATCACGGCGCCCTAAATCTCTGGAATTTAGAATGTGGCTCTCAGCCAGACAGCATTAATTTCACCGATAAAACGCTCCTCTATAGTGTTTTTGACTCACAGTGGGAAGAGCTTTTGGCATCCTGTAGGGAAATCTCAACACTCCGCTGTGTTTCTTCCTTGGATGCCTTTAAAAGGACTGGAGGCTTAGTGCTGGAAAACGTCTTCAGCGAGTCCAGAGCAGGCACGGATATTTAATCAGACCCGACACCATTAATCTTGGAAGTCAAATGAATGACTTTATCTGTTCTGGTTCTCAGGTGCAGTCGAAGGGTTTGTTTAATGTGGCTCGCCATCCAAGGAAATGATTAAAACAAAAAAGATCTGTTTGGAGTTTTATTTTTGCATTTGTACGTAAGCTGCACCAATCTGATTAGCCAGGCTGTCAAATAAAACATGGAACTAAAGCCGAACCGGGGGGAAAAAATGAAATAAAAATTCTATTTATTTTCAAGAAGACAGCATCGACTGTGTGTCTGGGAAGTGAGGAGTGAAGCACATAGAGAAGAGAGATGGAAAATCCTGTGATTAATTAGTCTGCATATTTAAGTTTTTACAGAAGTGGATCTCCAGCACGGATACTCATGAAACGTTCTTGAGACGGGGAAAAAAAGAAAGCCTTTACGTTTGTCCTACAGGATCCCGGTCCTCCTGCGCATCACCGTTCTCAACCAGATAGCGTGCTTCCTATTTATATCTACACTAGTAACTGTTAGGAGCACGTTGGCCCTCATTTAAAGTCTTTAAGTAAAGTCGTGTGTAAATGTTTGTGTAGTGCTGATTGTGTTTTTCCGTTATTGCGTGTACGTGTGCTGTTCGATGCCGATTAAGGTAGCACGCATTTAAGTGCAATGTGTCTGCACTTGACGCTACTCACACCTAAACCCAAAAATATTACGAGATTTGCAGAATCCTATATTTGATCATTTGATAAAGTTTACCTTTGACAACATTTTGATTTAAACAACTGATTTAATCTTTCACAGGAAATGCATTTTAAAGTAAATCAAGTAAATTTTGACTTTCTTTGTTTTTGTAACATTATATAACCCGATTTAAATAAAGTAGCTCGAACAATTTTGCTTAAAACGAATTACATTCACTCAACAACTTGACAAAAACAAGTAGCACACGCCCTCATCTGTGACATGCATTGCTACCACTTGCCTCTTTACGAACTGCTGCGCATGAGTAGGGGAGGTCGAACACACTCGGCGGGAAATCGCTATCCGTCCCCCCGTACGAATGAGCTCAAAGATGCCCATGATTGGCTGGTGATCGCTGTGAGCGACAGGGAAGTGAGCATATACCATCCATCCCTCCCGTGAGAGCTCAGCCAGTTAGGTCACAAATGGCTGTGGCATCAACACAGATTCGAACTTGCGATCTACAGGTTGATAGTCACACTCCTTGTCGATGCGCCACTTGGGAGTCTATATTATAATTTTTATACATACAGCCATTAAAAAAAAAAGTGAAGGACTAGTTTTAATGAGGGTCCCAATTAAAAGTAGTTGTGTCCCAGGTTCAGGGTAACTGAGATACATGGACAGACAGAGTTTATTTTTACTTTACATAACTTACAAATCTGAACAAATTTGAATAAAATTTTAGAAATATTATATTTTTTCACAATCCTGTGCATGGAATAAAGAAGTTATTCCACTCTTTTGTCACAGCCAACATTCATTTGGCGCTACACGCTTTGCCTCTATCACGTCTTCTAGGACTTTATAGCAGCAGATGCTCTTGTTAGCATTTTTTTTACAGCTTTTTCCACAGTCTGTGTAGCGCTTTGTTCCGCATCGTTTGTTACTTTTCCCCAATAACTGTCTTTAGATAAATCTCTTGTGTGATGAATTGACGAATTCATAACTCAAATCCCAAACCTGGAATCTTAGCCAGTGCAGTCAATCATATCCAATGTTCCAGATCACTGTTTCTTATTAAGATAATCTCTAAACAATTTAGATGAATGTTTGAGATTGTTGTTTTCCTGATATATGAATCTGCAATTTAAAAAAAAAAAAAAAAAAAATACTGGTGCTGTGATAAATTTAAGCACTAAAATCATGTCATGATCTGGAAATTACGGGGGGATAAAGTACAGATTTATGAATTAGGTGATGTGAAAAGACTACAGTGTGCCATGACACAGTAGTGTATCGTCACACTATGAATCTTAGACGAAAGCATCTTGGAGAAATCGCTTTTTTATTTGCTCACCAATGCAGAACAGATTAAATTAAAAGCCAGTTTACTTCCCTGAACTGGTCCTCGAATATCAATTTCCTCCAAAAATCTTGGAGTCTTGTTATACTTCTTAAACACACAGAGCAGTTCTTGTAGGTGTTAGTATATTTTCATTACCACCATATTTTGTTTATTTCAGCTTGATAAATATGGCCCAGTATTTCTTTTTCCACTGTGAACAACACATTCCATGGTTCCATCTCTTCTTCGTATGTATTTCGGTCCTGCTTCTGCACCAGGGTTTGTGATCTGAGACCCAGCACCGCTGTGGCCCATCAGATACAGCGCTGGTCTTCTAGATGAAGCCTCCATATGGCTGCAATCAGAGAACGTCATCGTAAATGACCTCACTGGCTTTAATCCACACGCGCTCTGTATTGTACTCTGAACATGACCCAAGAAGGACTCTGTCCAGAAAGCCAGTTGCTAGTGAATCATAAAAAGGCATTTTTGTTGTGTTTTAGGAAGGTCTAGAGTAACAGCATGATGAAATGATATGCCTACATTTAGCTCTCTTCTCTGGAACATATTTTTAAACAATGAACTGGTGTTTGGGGTAAATTAATTACCGTTGCACAAAAGTTGCATTTTACATTTAGGAAGGAAGGTTATGTAATGTAGCGTATGTATGTAACATAGAAGCCATAAATGTTATCTAGAGAACATGCGCACAGATATGGAACATGGCATGTGGACTGTGGAGAGAAAGGGTGGGGTGGGGTAACAAAAGTACCATATGGGGAAATTTCTTATTAGCATATTTAGGGATTCTTAACATTTTTATGAGGATAGAAGTGTCAAGATTACAGATCAGAGGAATTGTAGGTAAGGGTTGTACAAGGTGAAGGTAGGAAAGGTAAGTAGGGATGGTGGGCATAGTGGGTGGTAGATTTAGGTAAATATTTTAAGAATGCTCGATAAGTGTTTTAGAAATTGTAACTAGGGATATAGATAGGAATTGTTGCTGGGAATTAAATGAACCTTGATATGATTGGTCTGCATTGGCCTGGCGAGCTGACCAGGGTGTACCCCGCCCTCGCCCAAAGTCGGCTGAGATGGGCGCCAGCCTCCCCGCGACCCTAATTAGGAATAAGCGGTTCAGAAGATGAATGAATGAATGATATGATTGGTAGGAATTGTTGGTTTTGTTTGTCCAAACTTTTGAATTGTTGGCAGAGGTTTTAGCTTTGGTTTTCATGGTAAGGATTATAGACAGGGATCGAGGAAATAAATAAATGAAATGTAGGTAAGAACTTCGTGTATGTAGGACTCGGCAGTGTTCAAAACAAGACCTTTTTAGATGGCATTAAATAATGGGGTTAAAATTGGCTCATTTTATATTAATATAACAAGGATTGAAAATCTCTTGTTAAAACTAAAAGAGGAAAGAGGTGACTTTTCTTTTTTTTTAACTAAACTTTTGTACAATTTTAATGATTTTTCCTCACAACGAGCCCTAGAAGAGAACTTGCAGACAGTTTCATAATAAATGAAAAACATAAAACAATATTAAAAGATATCACCATATGAACGATATTTCAGGAATGTATATTGTGATACTGCAATACATCGTCATAGCAGCCAGCCCTAGAGGGAACCTCCGTAGTGTGATTCCTCCCTGTAGCTTGTCTGTCTTCCAGCTGCTTCATCCAGGTTCTGGTTATCTCTAGTTAAAGAGTGCACTGTTTTACGGGCGTCCTTTGAACCTGCATGGAACGTATGGTTTTAAAATTGCACCCGTCATCACTTCAGATCAAGTTACACGCCATATCATTTGTTTACACCAATCTGGGCTTCAGCGCTTCTGTTCTCTGTTCTCTTTGGTGGAACTGGCAGTAGTGTTTTGGAGTGAACAAGGAATGGTGGAGGAATGTTTGTTGTGCTGCGAGAGATGTTGGGAGGGGTGACTATTTTCCACAGAGGGAAAGGTTGTGATTAGTCGACGGTGACCGACTGGACGGAAAGTCTGAGTGCTTTCAGGCAGAGACATAACTCTGCTCATCAGAGCCAGTGGTAATTTAGTCAGATGTAATTGGGCAGTGCTGTGGCTCTTTAAGAGAAAATTTGGCGTTCCTGGTTTACGCCAAAATAATGTTGGTCTGATTTAAAATTTTTACTTTAACTATAAAACGCCTTAATGCACACACTTTTTAAATAATCGTTTAATCAGTGGGTAATTGAGCACGATGATCATGCTGTCCTGAAATTATCCCCCGAGTCTAATATTAACCGAGTCCAAATGGCTGGTTTTGAGGCAGGTAAAGTAGTCGTAAGTAGTGCAGAAATTATAGAGCAGAGGGAGGTGTGTCTCTGGAAGACATTCCGACACTAAGGCTTTGTGCACAGTTCACCTTGAACAAGGTGTCTCTTGTATTCGTGTACCAGATCCAGGGAACAGCGAGTAAAGAAACTAATTCCTACATAGAACACGTCCACTTTTCGAGGGTTCTTTCCATAGTTAGGGGTTTTAGGCACGCCTACGTTGTGCCTAAGCGAGTGTTTACAGGGCAATAAGTTACTGAATAGCAGGGACGTAAAGTAAAGGAGCAAGGACAAATTGTTTTAGTGGAGTGTTTTGAACGAGACGTACCAGATTCACAGAACGATTGTTTTTCACCTGAGATATCATGTCTCAAACCGCCCAGAAGCCAGTTACTCCACCTGAACATCAGCTCGGTTATAACTCAAGGTGTACGGTTACACTTCAGGTACTTTGTAATTAGCAGGGCATAAAGTGTGACACAGGGTGACCTTTTTTACCATCTGCAGCCAATCAGTAACCTGATTCATGATAACCTGGAAATACTATGACAAATCCAGGACTGAGACATTTTTATATACAAGAAGAAATGCAGAAGGGGAATAAAATCAAAGTAATTTTATATGCAGGGAATACTTGGAGTAGTGTGTGTATATATATTTTAATAAAGTGGGATATAAAATACACTTTAGATCACACCGATTACTACAGTTCAGTGTAACTGACACCAAGACAGCACCCCAGTATCCTTAGTTTTAAAGAATAAACTGTGTTTCAACACAATTACCCTCATACTGTGATCTGATTGGCTTGCTATCTTGGAATTGTTAGGTGTTATCCAGAGTGGCTAATGAGTGTGATAGTCTGGTGAGCTGTACAGGGTGTATCCCGCCTTAGCCCAGTGTGGGCTGAGATAGGCAATGGCGTTATAGTGGTATTAAGCGCTTTGGCAAATGAGTGAGTGTTTTCCCGTGTAGTTTACACTAAAACATTGAGTTTTAAAAGACACCATTGCATAGTGGTAATACACCTACTTGCTGTCTTGTGTCAGTCCTGATTAAAAATAAACCAAAAGATCTAATTTGAGCATGCCTTCCCCCTTATGTTCCCATGTACTATATAGTAAAATTGATATTTGCATTTGGCTTAGTGGATGTCGCTAAACAGTTCCGTATCGTAGACTCTTCAGAGAGATGTTTCATAATTTTTAAAAACCACAAATTAAAGCTTGTTTGGCATTTTGGTTTGTAAAGTTAAATTTTGGGTCATGGTACACGAAGTGAATGTGTGGCTCAACCTGCATGACCTGCAAACCTTTCAGTTATCTACCAGTACACACCACCTTTTTAAAAACAGGCCTCTATGTTTAAAGCAAAAATAAAAACCTGCCATCGTGGTCCAGGGCTCTTGTTTTGACAACTCTTGATATAACATCTCTGCCTTAAGCAGATGTTTCTGAAAATGTATTCTTGCTTACAGCCCTGGACACCCGTAAAATAATTTGGCCATTGAGCTTCAAAATAAAACGGGACCAAAACTATGAACTTCCAGCTCAAACGTTTTAACTTTTTTCTGTAGTCCATGGCGACATGCAACAAGTCAAAATGAGCACGCCGAAATTTCACTTTGACCACTATTTCAAATAGCTGCAGCTGAGCATTCCCATAAACATCCAGCTGTGATACACTTTGTGCTCTGAATCCTTTCTTTCATATCCAGCATTAACAGTTTCAGTGCTTTGTTGTACAGTAGCTCTTCTACGGGATCAGACCAGGAATACCAGCCTCCACTAGTCTTCCCATGTATATCAGTGTACCTTAGATACTCATGGCACTCTTACCAGTTCATGGGTGGTACTTCCTTGGACCAGCTTTGCTTTGGTGCACACCAGGAACTCCTCACAAGGCCTGGTGTTTTGGAGATAAACAGACCTATCCGTTTACCCATCATCACAGTGTGACCTTTATCAAAGTCACTCAGAACCTTATGCTTCCTCGTGTTCCTGCTCCCAGCACTTCAAGAACTGAATGTTCATTTTCTGCCTAACACTTATTAATAATAATAATAATAATAATAATAACAAAATTGCACTTTCAGTTTGTGTCACACTCACTTGCTTGCATTTTGCAATCTGGCGCACCTGCACAGTGACGATACTTCTGATTATCCTTCTGTTTTTATTCTGTTGTATTCTACGTGTATATCATTTATTTTGGCTTTATGTTAATTGTGTAGTGGTTAGAACGTCTGCCTCACGGCAAGAAGGTCCTGGGCTCTGCAAGGGTGTTTCTGTGTGGACTTTGCATGTTTTTTTCATACTTTGCATGGGCATCGTCCGGGTACTCCACTTTCCTTCCAGAGAAAAAGATATGTGCCATGGACTGGTGAACTGTTCAGGGTGTAGAATGAATGAATGTCATAGTCTCTAATGTAGTTATGATGGTGAATTACACCTTATACATGGTAACTGTTAGAATAGTAATTGTAATTTTATATAGTAACTTTGCGAGTTTATTTTGACCTTAACAAGCCTCAGTCCTGATGCACTACACCAGAATGTTTCTAAAAATGTTACGACTCATATTTTTGTCCTGTCTTGTCTTTGTATTTTAGATATTATAGTATTTAGGCATTAACTTATGGTGCCACATGTTAGCTGTTGATGGTATTAAAAGTACTATTAGTTATGTTATTAATAATTGGTGCCATATGAAATGCTTAGCCGTACTACAAATTCCTAGTATTAAAATGTATATTTTAATTTTATTACAAATCTAAACACGTTTAGTTTTACTGTGAAGAAAGCTGCTTCTTGAACATTTAAAGCAGGCACTTCCTTTTCTGCTTGAGCGCCACATTCTTAACCTTAACAACGTAAATGCCTCAAATAGTGTACGTCTTAATTCCCACGGTGAGTCATGCAGGCTCTCAGCCACACCTCCCTCGGTGTAGCTTTCTGACTAAACGAGAAAGCGTGACTCTTGACTCAACAGCATAAATCAATTGCAGGCCACAGACAGGACTGTTTATGGCTGTGCAGCTTGTGTAATAGCAACCTGCTGGATAAATCGCACTGCAGCGTATCATGTTTAAGGTTTCTAATTAAATCTAGGCCAATCCGGAATTCTAAAACAATCCACATGTCCGATGAGTTTTAATTTCAAGTTGTTTTGGACACAGCAGCCCCGATCCCTCTGTCAGTTTTACTGCACAAACCTGAGCTGTAAGTTGTGAAATTCTACAAGCAAAACCACACACCAACACCTTGTTGCATGTTGCAGCATGCGTCAGTGTGTGCAGCTGTGATCTAACCTAGCGTACATCAACGGAGACGTTACCTCACGCATGACACAAAAAAAAAAAGGAAAGAAAAAAAAATCGGCTTCCTGCGACTTCTATTTCGAGACCGGTAGAGAGAGCCGGAGCTCTGTAAACAATGCGTCAGCTGTGTTCAGAAGGTTATACGCTGCCCAGAATGTGCCCTGGGCTGCCAGATACACACGAGTTAATCTGACTCTAGCCTCCTTTCGCACTTTTCTCTTTAAAGGTCACCGCTCTGGATTTATGGGTCTTTTTTTGTTTTTTCTTTACAGCAAAGTGCAAAGGAAAAAAAATCCCCCACTTTTCTTTTCATACTGGACCTCAGGAAAAGACAGCACAGGATAGGTTAGTATGCCAGAAGAGTGAAGGAAGTTAAAGGAACAGTTCAGAGAAGAGTTCAATTCGTCAACCGGGTCATGTTTGCTTTGCATCGTTAAAAAGCTCTCACTTAAAACCTCTTCATACTGGGAGTCACTTTGTACTGACTCTTGTTTTCAGTACAGTTTTGTAAAGTAGTGAGTTTACACCTTAAGCACAAGCACACTATACAGTCATAAGTATAGGGACACCTGATAGTGACCTGTCCCCAGGCTGTTACAACAAAGTTGGAAGACATGGTGTACCAAGTTTGGAGTGTGTGTGTGTGTGTGTGTGTGTGTGTGTGTGTGTGTGTGTGTGTGTGTGTGTGTGTGTGTGTGTGTGTGT
>JAOUQZ010000039.1:27351284-27371704 GCA_028564935.1 Neosilurus hyrtlii
GTGTGTGTGTGTGTGTGTGTGTGTGTGTGTGTGTGTGTATGTGTATATATATATATATATATATATATATATATATACACTGAATTGCACATTTGTGTTTTAATTTTCAAGGAAGATGGTAGCCACCTTGGTGAGACCACCTTGCTGTAAGACCTCAATACAGGTTGGAAGCCAACACAGTCCTCTTATGAGGACATCATATCTCTTCCCGACAGTATTGTGTGTATGTTTTTCTAAGATCCTCATATGAGAGCCATTAGGTATTACTCTTTTGCCAAACTTCTTCTTGTTTGAAGACTTTAATCAAGTTCAGTAGTTATTGGATGGTGAGGGCCATAAGCGGTGTAAAGAAATGAGAAGGCACGCAACATTATTTTTTGGGTCTCCGAAGGCTAAAAACCTGGAACATTTCATTGCTGACGGTAAGAATGTATTAAACTCATGAGACTTTACCAATAATTTCACCAAGTTTGTAACAAGCTTCTTAATATAATTTAGCTTTGGGAACAAACCAAATATCTCTGCATAGCTGAAAATATGGCAAAGAAAGGTTTCTCAGATATAACTATTTCCAGTGAAGTTTTAACAGGATGGCACCGATCCAGCTTCAAATTTTACCTCTCGCCAACTGTATGATATGCAATCCAGTCAGTGAAGTAAAAGCATTGAAATGTCCTGCGTAGGACCCCTGACATCAACCCCACTGAGCATTTTTTGGATGAACTTGCATGCCAACTGAACCCCAAGCCTCCCCAAACCCAAAATCACTGCCCTGGGTGACCGCCTCATTAATGCTCTAGCAATTGAATAAACACAGATCCCCACAGCCACGCCCCCAGAACCTAGAGGGGAGCCTTCCCAGAAGAGTGGCGCTTATTATAATGGGGAAAAGACATAAATCTGGAATGGCGTGCTTCAAAAGTACATAGTGCTTTGGTCATATAGTGTTATCATCACATCATCATCATCGTCATCAGTCCTCTCATTCAGGTTGTTCAGATCACTTCAGCAGACCTGAGATGCATTTAATCAAATGTAAATGCATCACCCCGAGTACCATTTAAGAACCAAATCCTGCTGAAGTTTGTAGTTTAAACTCTACTACCATACCTGTGTGAATTCTCCCTACAGAAAATACTCCCTCCCTCTTTTTTCCTCCAGGGCAAAACCTGTTATTTATTTACCTGTACAGTCTTCCCTGTGTTGTTTAGCATTAGCGTGCTATCCTGCGATCACCTGATGATGAATATGTAAATTTTTTTCTGTTGTATCTTCACCGAGATACTTCCTGATTAATGCAGAATACTAATTCTGAATACACGTCCTCCCGAAGTACAGTCCCGTAACTGAGCGTCAGTTTTCTCATACCAGTAATCCACTTTGTTTCAGGTCATATTTAACCCCGATTAAGTGGCTTAGTCAGTCTGAACATCAGCAGACTAACCCTAACCATAACAATACCTCTGGGACATGGTCATGGTGCAGTATTTATACCTCATTATCTGTGAATTAAACTTCCATGGCTTGGATTCTCTCAAAAATAAATGAAAATAAGAAGTAGGTGTGACCAGTTGTTGTTGGTGTTTATATCGGTTTCTATGCCAGAGGTCATATGTTAAAAATGCTGCACAGTTGGATACCACTTATAACTCTCATCTTAAAATATCCCCTTTTGCACCCTCTCATGGAATGACAACAATAAAGGGAGCGCCCCTCGGGGCTAAAGGACTGGATCATGTTTCCACAGTATTACTATAACACTAGTTTACACAAAAAAGGCACACATCCTTCCCTGGGACTGACTAAAGCAGAGTCCACGCCTCCCTCTTTAGGACAGATTAACACAGAGGCTTCCCTGGGACCGACTCAGACCAAGGCCACACTTCCTTCACTGGGACTGACTGACATTGAAGCCACACCTCCTTCACTTAGGCCGACGAACAGAGACCGCACCATCGTCTCTGGGACCATCTAAAACAAAGGCCACACCTCCTCCACCTGGACTGACCAATACAGAGGCCACACCTTCCTCACTTGGGCAGACGAACAGAGGCCAGGTCATCGTCTCTGGGACTATCTCTAACATAGGCTGCACCTCCTTTACTGTGCCTGACTAACTCATGGGTAGCACCACATTCATAAGGACTGACGAACACAGAGATCGCACCTCCTTCACTGAGACCAACCAACATGGAGGCCACTTCTCCTTCACTGGGACTAACTGACACAAGACATGCCCCTTTTGCAGGCCGAGACACACTTCTCACTCCGAAGGCCATGCTTACTATATTAAAGTACTAACAAAGAGGGCACACCTCCTTTTTTTTAAGATCACCAAGACCAGACCCCACCGCCCTCCACCACTGAGATTGACAAAGACCACACCTCCTTCATTAATGCTGAATGACACAACACACAGTATTTGTATGAATACTATTCACACGCTCCCATGCCAGTACACAGCTTACTTTTGAATGACTAGACACCCGAGATCACCCCTTTACCCTGGGACGTCTTATTTTTAAAAGTAGTGCAGAGTCAGTGTTTATTATCAAAACAGATATTCCAGCATTATTCATCTTTTGGAGTTTCCCTGCTGAATCCTCCAGTCTTTCATCCTCCTTTTCTTATCCAGGTACGCAGGTATTTTTATCCGTCGACTTCATGACTCGATTGTGTGCTATTGTGTGCGTGTGTCCCAAAAGATGTATATAAATGAATAACTTTTACTGAGCCGACACCCTTTCTTCGGATGTGTCCTCAGCCGATTTGACAGCTCGTATCTTTTGATTACTAAACGACTTCTCTCTGTTCTTGATTATTTCAGAGCTCTCTCAGGCCCAGCGTAAGTTTGCTCAGTGTCTAGGGGAGTTCCATTTTGAGTACATCGGGGATGCCAAGACTGACGACGAGAAGTGCATCGGTGAGACGTTTCACATTTCTCCCCTTCCAGTCCTCTTGTATCATAATTACACCATTACACAATCTTCACGCCGGACTGAAGCACTGAATATAGAATCCCATGCCAGTTACTGCTCATTGTATTTATTGGCTCTTTTTATGCTGGTGTATAGATGCAGAGTCACAAGGTAAAGATCATTTGTATCTTGTAGTAAAGATTAACGTTGTTGCTCAAACTGCCTCAGAGTTGCAGGTGATTATGATGATGGATTGACAGGCGTCAGGGTTTTCATCATGTTCTTATTATTCTCTTTGCAAATTGGTTTAATCGTTTTTCAAGCGCTACAGGTTTTGACGTAGAGTCACAAAGTTTAGCAGAGTTGTAGATCACATGGGATTACAGGGCGCTTGTACTTTTGGGTAAGATCGGAATTACGGTTGCTACCTAGCGACACGTTGCGCCAGGCTGTTAGTTCGACATCGTAGTTCACCCATAAGTGTCGTTTATATTTCTCCCCGTTATTATTCTGCACTTTTTCAACTTCACCTCATTACGCTTCATGAGTTCATTGACTTCTTTTTCCTTCTTCCTTTTTACCTTTTAGTTTTATTCTTTTTTCCCTTTCTGTTTATTTTTATTCATCACTTTCATGTTTATCCTTTCTTTCTTGGTTGCCTTCTTTTTTCCATGCTTGTTTTCTCATACCATATAATTTCTTTTCTTCTTTCATGTTTACTTTCTTGTCTTTCTTTTTCCTATTTTCTTTTGTTTGTCTTTTAACTTTTTCACACTTTTTTATTTACATTCTTAATTGAATTTTCTTTCTTTCTTTCTTTTCTGTTTTCTTTATTTTCCTATGTTTGTTCTTGTCTTTTGTTTTACCCTTTTTTTCTTTGATGTTTAATATTGTCTACTTTTTCTGCTGTTTGTTTATCTATCTGTCTACCTGTCTCGCTATCTGTCTGTCTGTCTATCTGTCTGTCTGTATCCATCTGTCTGCCTTTTTATCTATCTTTCTTTTTATTTTTTTATGCTTGTTATCTTTTGCTTTACCGTTTTTTTACCCATCTATCTATCTATCTATCTATCTATCTTTCTATCTATCTATCTATCTATCTATCTATCTATCTATCTATCTATCTATCTACAGTAGATTGTTGTTAATATGTGCATGTCCTCGATGTAGATTAAGTGAGAGCGCATTTTTGCATGTGAAAACTTATTTTTTTATGTAATATTTGCAAAGTCTGTAGTCTTCCCATACCTACGTGTGAAGAGCTCAGTATACAGGTGTTGGAGTTAATATCCAAGTGTGAATGTGCTTGTGTGCAGGTGTAAACACTGCCATGAATGAAAGCAGAATGATGTTTAATATGGTCAATTTCACTGAAAAAGTCCTAAAAAATTGGCTTTTTGGTCATCTCCGTGTTACAACTTTGGGGTCCAAGGGGTGGGGGCATATTAAGCAGAAACACTTTTAAAAGAAGCTCATATTAATGAGATCTACGTAACTTTTTTCTAGTTCTTTCATGAGTACATTCTTGTCTTTATCTGGTTGCTTCTTTCTTTCATTCTTTCTTGATTTCATTCATCAGTAATTAAATCTGTAATCATTATTTTATCTGTTCCTCAATGTCTGTTTCCTGTAGCAGATGTACCCGTGTTGTAACCCATCCTGCAGTCAGACGTTTGTGCTGTTACATTGCCGTGTGTTGCTTTTTAGCACATACCACAGATGAGTTCAGATAACTGTAACAGACTAAAATCATGCAAAGCTGGGGGTGTGGATTCACTGATAACAGCCACAACAACAGCTGCAGGGCTTTTGAGGGTTAAAATCTCAGAGCTGTTTGTCATGTTGTTTTCTCTTTGCTCTGTGTGTGTGTGTGTGTTGCAGATGAGTCTTTACAGGAATTTTCCTCCTTTCTCAGAAATCTGGAGGACCAGAGGGAGCTGATGGTAGGTGTGCCCAAACACTCAGTCTGATGCTCTGCATGAATATGTACATAAAAGAGCCACGTGCCTCACAAAAACGTGTTGGAAGAGATTTATGTTGTGTGAAAATATAAAAAATTGCCAATTTCCACATTACAAGATACATAAAGTAGGACTTTTTGGTATGAACGTCATCGTGTCAACAGTGAAGCATGGTGGTGGTAGCCTCATGATGTGGGGATGTCTCTCATCTGCGGAAGTGATGAAGTTATCAAGATTGAGAGAGCGTTGCATGGAGCTAAATATAGGGAGATTCTCTGGAAGAACCTGCTTGCTCGAAACATGGTAGATATTCAGGAGTGGTCTAGTTAAAGTCTTGACCTAAATTCCATTGAAACGGGGTTGAATAACATCAAGTTGTGGTTTAAAAACATTCTCCCAGCTTCATGTGTGCCTGACTTTTGGAGAGCTATGCAAGATAGCAATCCAGTGTTGGCTTTACAAAGAATTGGCCTTACTATGTGTACACTTAACATACAAATACATTTCTGGTTGCATCCACTCAATTCATGTCATGCTGTTTGGAATTTTGAATTTACATCCTGTCCATCTGTCCATCCATCTGTTGTCTGCTGCTTGTCTTGGTAATTGGGGCAGCAGTTTGAGCAAAGACATCCAGGCTTCCCTCTCCCCAGCCATCTCCCCCCTGCTTTTCTGCAGGAATTTCAAGGCCTTCCCAAGCCAGTTAAAGGTTTGATCTCTCCAGTGTGTCCTCGTTCTGTCTCAGCTTCTCCTCCCTGTTGGACATGCCCCGAATACATCCCTAGAAGGCATCCTAGCCAGATACCCCAGGCACCTCCACAGGTTCTTTTAAATCCAGAGGAGCAGCAGCTCTGTTCTAAGTCCCTTCAGAATGTTTAAACTCCTTATCCTATGTTTAAGGGTAAGACCAGACACTCTTCGGAGAAGTCTCATTTATGCCACCTGCACCCGCGATCTTGTTCTTTTGCTCACTGTCCACAGCTCGTGTGCCATAGGTGAGAGTAGGTATGTAGTTCAGGGGAATTATTCATGAGAAAACAAGTCCCATGAAGGTAATTCAGTGTTAAAATATGAGATGAATGCTTACTTGTCTAATCTATTACTCTGTGGCACTGACTGACACACACATATATACACACATGAGTGTGCACACTGCTCTTTCCACAGGAAGTGGGTTGTTTTGTTTTGTTGCTGGTTGTTCGCTACAGACTCGGGGTGATTCTCTTCTAACTGCAGCTTTGCAAATAGTGTATCAGTGTTGGCGTTAGCAACATATCACATCTCCTCTGTGCCAAGCAGTCTGATTTATTAATTTATTTAATTTTACTTTTTACTTATTATTTTACATTTTCCTTTACAAAAAGGGCCATTGTAATGTTTACTGTATTACTGGTTAGAGCCGACAAGGGAGACACATTTTTGTTAAGCAGATGTTTTTAGATGGGTACTTGGATTATACTGATGTGATATTTTTGGTTCAGTGTGAGGTTTTTAATTTCCACAAAATTACAAAACAATGTCATATCTTTCTTTCTTGCAATCTTTCTAATTCTTTTTTTTGCTAAAACCTTTTTGCTTTATTTCCAATTAAATATTTTGCTTTTTTAAATTTTATTATATTTGTTCCATGTATTAATTCCTGCTTGTTTTTCTTTCTTTCTTCCTTTCTTTCATTCTTTCTTTCCTTAAATTTCATGTTTGCATTCTTGCTTTTGATGCAGTTTAACTGTTTTTCATTTACTTTTATTGATAAATCAATGTTAATATTGATGTAGAATCTCTCAGTTTACTTTAGAAACAGTTTTATTCATTTTTCACTATTTAATAATTTCAGAAACTAGTATCAGATTGTTTATTATGCTGATGTGTTGAGTTTTGACAGTCCCTTGTGTAATGGTTCAGGCTTATAAAGAAATGCCAAGTATGGCTCTGTACTTCATTATAGCCCTCATTAATTCTCAGTGTGTGTTCTTGGTTTATATTTCTTTGGGCGGTTAGATTTGAGTTAGATTTAGGATTTGGAAAAACTTCATTACTGTGTGCTTTGTGGCCTGAATGTGTCATTTTGGTGTTCAGTAAACACACTAAAGCCAGCGTTAGCCCTGCCCAAAACGCAACTCACACCAGCTGGCTTGTTTTAAAGACAGATCCGGGACTCTGCCCAATCACAACAGAGCAGAAGGGTGATGTCATGTGGGTCGATGGAGCAGCAGATCTCAGGCAGGGTGTGCAGGCTCGGGACATGCTGAGACAGAAAAAGAAAATGGATCCAGGATGGGAAAGACGACTAAAAAGTTAAAGTTTGCATTACTGCGAAACGGATTTAGGTTGAGATTTGTGCAAAGTTAATTTTATAAAGATCATTACTGCTTATTGACTTGCTAATTAGGTTAATGTTGGTCTTGTGAACACTAAATATGCAGTGCAGTTTTAGGATATCTGTAGTCTGTTTATTATTTGGATAAGGGCTGTGTATAATGATTACGAGATTACAGAAATGGGCAAGTCTACACATTGTACTTATTCTGTTCACACCACAAAATATGTGGCACGTCGCTGTTGTTTTTTGGAAACATGCACAGATAGGAGAGGTGCAAGCTGAGGTGGCAGTGAAAGTGATTTGTCATTTGCTGTGTGAAAACCCCTTACAGTTATAAACACATTTTCTAGCACTGGAATCATCCAATGATATATCAAGGTATCCGTTTGTGATGCCTGTTTCCATTGTGCCAACTAGCAGGATATTTCACCCATAAACCTGATTACCTCTGCCAGGAGGTTTACATTTGGGCTTTGCTGGGGTCTGAAGCATAGTGAAATGGGCCAAATGGGAATGTTGGCAACTGTTTTACTCACATATCGCTGTGTTTTATATGTGGACAATTAGAGCTACCATAGTTATTGTAGGTTGATGCAAATGCTGTAGTAATAATTGCTGAAGTATAACTGATCTAACTTTCTGTAGTAGTGGACAGGATTGATCAGGATCATAAGACTGGTCAGTAATGTCTGCAGAAGTGGACATGACAGGTCAAGAGAGTCTGCAGATAGTCTTGGTGCAGTGTGTCTTTAGGAGCAGTTAGAGGTGATGAGTGTCTGCAAGGGTGGACAGGATTGGTCAAGAGAATCTGCTGGGAAGGGTTTATGAAGAGTGTCTGGCTGAGGAAGTGGAATTCATCAAGAGTGTTCTTTGGAAATGATAGGATTGGTCAAGGGTTTCTTCAGTGGCAAACTGAAGTGATCAATTGTGCTCTTTTAGTAGCAGACAAGATTGGCCAAGGATGTCTGCCAGAGCATGCAGGTTTGGTTAAGAGAGCCTGTGGGAATGGACATGATCCATCGAGAGAATCTGCTAGTTAGATTGGTCAACAGTGTCTGCAAGTGGAGTTTAAGAGTGTTCTTCAGGCCTGGACAGGATTTACAGAGTTCCTCCAAGAGCAAACTGAAGTGATCAAAAGAGTTTTCCAGGAGTAGGCAGGATTGTTCAAGGGTGTCTGCACGAGGGGACAGGATGGGTGAAGACAGTCTGCAGGAACGGACAGGATTGATTAAGAGACAGTGCAGGGTACGATTGAACAAGAGTGTCTTCCTGAGCAAGTAAGTAGCCTGGATAGGATTGGAAAAGAGTTTCTCCAGAGGTGAACTGAAGTGGTCGAAAGAGTCAATCAGAAGTTGGTGGGATTGATCGAGAGTGTCTGCAAGAGCTTGCAGGATAGTAGAATGGGACAGTTTTGGTTTTTGCAGGAACAGACGGTATTGATTACGAGTATCTGCAGGAGGAGCAGCACGGTGGGGCAATGGTTAGCTTTCTTACTTAATTTTAGGAAGATTCTAGGTTTGTTTTTGCCAGTTTACTGGAGTGTTTTTGTGTGGAGTTTGCTTGTTATCCCTGTGCTTGCATGGGTGTTTCTCCAGGTATTTCTGATTCCTCTTACAGTCCAAAAAACATGAATTAGGTTAACTGGCTGCATTAAATTCCCCATAGGTGTGAATAAGACTGAGACTAGCTCTATGCGTTAGCCACATGATAGACCTGTCTAGGTTGTACCCTGCCTCTCATCCATCGTCAGCTGGGATTGGTTTTAGCCCACTTGCGACTCGTATTAGATAGAGGAAAATTAACGAATCTCTGGAGGAGCAGATGGAATTGGTCAAGAGTGTTTACAGGAGTGGACCTGATGCGCTAAAAGGGTCTGCATGATAGGAGCTCATTGTTTAAGGGTGCTCGTAAGAGCAAGTTGGATTTCCCAAGAAGGTCTCCAAGAGAGAGTAGAACTGGCTTAAGTATATGCAGGAGAAGATCGGATTGGACGTGAGTATCTTGCAGTAGTGTTTGAGTGTATGCTTGTTGATTGTTTTGAACAGGACAGGAAGGTATGCTTGAGTGAATGGAACTATGAAAATTTCTTTAGGATTTGGCAGGGTGTGGGATTGAAAACAGTCTAGTCCACACCCCTTGAACATTTGACAAAAATTTTATTTGCATTCCTGATTGCAATCCTACAAGGAGACATCTGTTATTCAGTGTAATCTGACGACTTTGACCTTTATTATGAATACCTGCTGTCTTGCTTGTGTCTGCAAGATGGATTTGATGATTAGGCTTATATACCCACAAACACCATTTTTTAAAATTGTCTTTTGGTTTAAAATGTTGGCAATATTCATCATATAAAAAATGACAGAACGTTTGTTGTGGCCCAAAATTGTTTTTGTGTTTCAGTTATAGATGTGATACACATATTCAGAATGTACCATATCAGTTGTTAAACAGGGTGACAATGAAACCTCTCACATTTCAAAGTTAAATGAAAATAAAATCATTTAAATTAATTAAATTATTATTTGCACATATGAAACTTTAAATTCAGTAGTTTATACATGTCATGAATTAATAAATGAAGAAATATGGATAGAATTTGAAATATGGGAGGTTTCTCTGGGTCACTCCATCCATGTCGTCTTCTCCAGATGACGAACATCACCGAGACACTGATGAAGCCTCTAGAGAAGTTTCGGAAAGAGCAACTGGGTTCAGCCAAGGTACTCAATAAGCTCAAAATTTTTCTATTGATTAGCGCTGTTTTCATCACAATGTCAAAAATATCATTTGTTTTTTTTATTGATGTGTTTTTAGGCAGAGAGGAAGCGGTATGAGAAGGAAACAGAGAAGTACTACACAGCACTAGAAAAACTCTTGAACATGTCTGCAAAGAAGAAAGAGCCGCAGTTGCAGGAGGTACTTCTCCAGAAAACACGCATCATCTCCCGACAAGCAGAAAATTCAGTTTTCTTCCAGTGAATTGTGTCCCCGATGCCTGTATGATATAAACACTTCAAACCATTTGTAAAAGGGCGCATGATAAACTGGGAGTTTATTTAACATGAGGGTTTGGCGATGGTGGTTGTCATCAGATCATCCTTCAACGCCAGAGTTTAGATTTATTTTTGGGAAGCATTGCACACCAGGGTGTAATATGTGTATCTCTGGGTAACCGGGATGTAAATTAAAGCTCTTGTGTAAAGTGTGGGTGTGTGTGTGTGGTGTTTATACACTCGTAACTTATTGCACCAGTCTGTAGCAGCTCGGACTCCAGAAGCCCGGTGTGTTAGTGTAATAAAAGATCGACTAGCTATAATTGTGTTTACGTGATCTAAAGAGTGTCAACGGGAGTCACGGGGCAAATCTTCTGTATGGAAACGAGCATCGGCATGCAGATTCAGCAAAAATGCAACTCTACACCTTCATGCTACGTTTTACTTCAAGGTGTGCATTTTTCTTTCCCCCCCCTACCCACTTGTGACCTTCCCCCCCCCCCCCCCCTTTCGTTTTGTGTCATTCGCTGTCTTACTCTCTCCATTTCTGACTTCTTCTATTTTTTTCCCTGTCTATGTCCTCCTCTCTCTCTCTCTCTCTCTCTCTCTCTTTAACTTTACCTTTCTCTTTTTCCTTCTCTTTTTATTCTTCCATCTGCTCTGTCTGTCTTCTACCTCTATTTACCCCTCCCCCCATCCTCGTCAGAACTTTACAGTAAATAGAGGAGTTGTTATTCACAAACACATTCACACACATGGAAATTAAAGAATATAAAGTAGACTTAAATAATATCACTCATCATCACCAGCACCACCATTATCATCGTCATCATCATCGCCACCATTATCACCTGTGGTGAAACTAATCATCTCCTTTCCCTTCGTCCCAGGCGGATGTGTGCGTGGAGACAATGAGGCAGCACTTCCAGGAGGAGTCTTTGGAGTACGTGTGCAAACTGCAGGAAATCCAGGAGAGGAAGAAGTTTGAGTGTGTCGAGCCTGTGAGTGTACAGTTTGTCTCGTCTCGCCTCAAATGGATGTTATCATGTTTGCTTATATCTTGATGCTGATATTTCCTAAACATGCTGTAGATGTCATCACACTGTTGCCAGAAATGGACGAGAACTGTCACTATTACTAATCACTGCCCTGCTGTGTCATGCCGTGTTTGCTAATCTATGATTTTTGGGTTATAGTTTATGGCAAATAAAAGCAATACTGTTATGGAGGTACACTCGACTCGATTCTATGGATATTGGAAACCGCGGACGAAGTCTGGAGTAGTCAAATTGTTCGGGAGGGCTCTGCGTTCGGCAAGAGCAGACGTCAGATGGCACGCGCGTCAGTTTGTTCACCGCAGTCAGAAGTACACCCACACTTTCGAGTTTTTGTTTTTGTGGTGGATTTATGTTTGATTTACATTTCCATTGGATGACGTGGTTGCATATACATCCATAGCATTTTCCCCTATTTTTCCGTAATGAAATTGTTGCATAGATTTTCACCAATCTTGGTGGGGGAACACTTCCCCGATCCGAGTCGCAGAGATATTTCACTTTGGAATGTCTGGGTCAAAGGTCAAGGTCAGAGTGAGGTCACTGTTTTGGATATATAAACATTTCTCATTTTGCAATGAAATTGTTTGTCTTAGCAAAAAAACTGATAGAGACCCATAGTGACGATTGAGTGACCTTGAAAAGTCAAATTCAAGGTCACAGGATTACTTCGTCTTCGCCCAGAGCCGGCTGAGATAGGCTGGTGGAACCTGTTTTATTTAAACCATGTTTTTTTTTTCTTCTCCCCCCCCCTCTCTCTCTGCCCACCACAGATGCTGGCTTTCTTTCAGACCATGTTCACTTTCTACCATCAGGGATTCGAGTTGGCCAACGACTTCGACCATTACAAGCGAGCTCTGCAGATCAATATTCAGAACGTGAGCAATTCTTTATTTTTGGTTTTTACCCCTCGGCCAGTGATGGCTGGAGGAATATTGTGGTTGGCTTTGTCCGGGCTATTGCTCGGCTCATGCGCAGGCCAGCTTTCTGAAATTTTGCGTAGGCACTCCCTATGAGCTAAATTTGTGTGTGGGATAACTAATTTGCATTTTAGACCTTTGACCTTGACACAGTGACCTTGAGCATATAAAGTTTATCCGGGCCACTGCTCAGCTCATATGCATGATAGCTTTCTGAACTTCTGCGTATGACCTAAACCTGTGCGTAGGTGGCAAATAAAATGTTGATTGTCTGAAACTGTTCTTATGGGAAATGACTTTTGTCCTCCATGCGCTTCAGGCGTTCTGGCTGAAGGGTTTCGACATTCTATAGAACGGCTATTTTTAAAATTACATGCAACTCCTTAATCTTTGCTCTGTAACCATAGCAACATTTCTCAATTTCACACGTGCGGTGTTATGAATGTCGCATGGCCATTGTAAGGTTAAATAAATAAATAAAGACCGTGTGTTTGCATGGTATAGTGCAGTGTGTTACACTCCCATGCTTGTTTATGGCAGTACAGGAAGAGACATGGTGAAACAGGATGTGGGGGGAAAAATCCATCCAGCATTGGAGTTTCCAGGAGAAAGCGTGAGGAGTTTGTTTTTATTGGCCTTCTGTTGTGGCCATCAAACATACAGCCTGGAATACTGAGGGTCAGCAGAGAAAGGGAGTGAGAGATGGTGTGTGTGGGGGGTGGGTTGGGGGTATTTGCTTTTCTGTTTGTACAGTGTGTGTGTGTGCATTTTCTGCGATTTTCACAGAATTATTTTGTGTGTGTGTCTTGAAATGTGTAAATGTACGTATATCTGTGTGTGTCTGTTTTTACACGTCCATATTTGTCTCTCTCATTCTGTGTGTGTGTGTGTGTGTGTGCGTGCACGTGTTTGTGTTGTATGTTTTTCATTTTTATATCCGTTTGGGTGTGCATGCACGTGCGCATCTTTTGCTATGTGTATGTGCATCTTTGTGTGCGTATGTGTATTTAAATATCACTGTGTGTGGCGTATTTGTGTGTGTGTGTGTCTAAATATACTGCATAAATGTATGTTTCCTTTAATATATGAATATGTGTGTGTGTGTGTGTAGACGCGAAGCCGTTTCGAGGGAACTCGCTCTGAAGTGTTTGAACTGATGAAGAAGATAAAGCAGGCTCCACTCGACTACAGACAGACCAGCCGCATCAGCAGCGAAGGCTACCTCTACGTCCAGGAGAAACGTACAATACACACACATGCACATAAACACATACACACTCAGGTTCCCAATGCGAATACTCACACAATCTTTAACCATTGTGTTATTAAATGCTTCAGGATTCCTTTGTGGTGTGTAAAGTTGCTGAAGCACACTGGAATCTACTGCAGGGGAAAAAGTGTGCTGGCATGTTGGTAAAAACGTTAAGTGTTTTACAGGACGTGGTTGTAGAAAGGATTGTGGTCTTTAATAAATAAATTACATTTGAAATAAATGAAATGTTAGTTCTTGTTGCTGCCCGGGCTGATTTATTACAGTACGTAGATTTCTGGAGTGGAAAATGTACAAGAGTTGAGAACCACGTCTGGGCATGAATGTTTTTCTACTTTATTCGGACTTATTTGTGGTCGTGTAATTGCAGGTCCCCCTCCGTTCGGCTCCAGCTGGGTGAAGAGGTACTGCACGTTCGTCAAGGAACAGAAAATCCTCCACATGATCACGTATGACCCCAAATCCGGCGGCAAGTTTGTGAGTAACCGTTATTTAAACTTTCCATCAAGCCTTTCTCATTCTGATTCCTTCACTGGTGTCAGCGTGTGGCTCTCTCAGCTTAAACCCAGGCATGAAATCGATGTGTGTGTTTATCCGGTCAGGGCGAAAACGAATCTGTTACACTCAAATCCTGTGTGAGGAAAATGACAGATACTCTGGACCGCCGGTTCTGCCTGGATATCGAGATTACAGACCGGTGGGTAAAACGGTTTCACTTTCTCAACCATGATGTAGTTCACACCTGCACAAAACACACCGTGGGCTGTTTATATTTATCTGTTCTGTTGAACTTTTTAAAAAATTATTTTTTCACGTCTTGGGTTGAGGTTTGAGTCCCGAGGTTAGCGAAGGTGTCTCTGTGTGGAGTTTGCATGTTCTCCCACCTAGTGTGTTGAATGGAGAACTTGTTTTTTATTTTATTTATTTAAAAAAATATATTTATTTAGTTACTTTGCTGTATAAGATATTTATTTTTAAAGATTTTTCTTTTTTTTGTGTCGATTTAGTTTTCAAAGGCAGTAAATAAACACATTTTTCTAATTTACAGTTACAACACAACCTTTTTGCGGTTTTGTGAAACAAACACACGTACATGGATGAAATTGTTAGTATCCTTCTGTTAAGGAAAAAACCCACAATGGACCCTGAAATAATTTGGAACTGACAAAAGTAATAATTAATAAAAATCTAGATTACCTAATGAAAATCAGGAAATGCTTTTGAAATGTGGATCATTTTGAAAAACAAACACGTGTGTGTGTGTGTGGGGGGGGGGGGGGGGGGGGGGGGGGGGGGGGGGGGGGGGGGGGGGGGCTTCTTGTCTTTTAAAGAGTGTGAATATTTTTGCACTGGACCACTAATACACATAATAATTTACATGGCTGATTATATTTTGAGTTGATAGTGAGTTCTTTAAAATCATAAAGAAAATTGAGAATATATAAATATATTTATCATATGAGGTTTTCCATCGTTTGCGTTTTAATGATTTAAGTATATTTTATTTTAAGGGGTCGTATCTGACGTGCTGTTGTTCGGGTTCTGTTTTCAGCCCCGGTGTCGTACTCACGGTTCAGGCGCTCTCTGAAGATGACCACAGATTCTGGATCCAGGCGATGGGAGGCAAAGAACCGGTGAGAGAACCGCGCTGTCGTACGCTCTGTCGTAGATCCAGATGTGTCGAAAATACCGATGTGTTTATGAATAAAAACACAAGCTCTAATTGGTAAAATTAAAAATGAGAAACTTGATTTTGTTACAGGCCCCCCATTATGGAAAGATCTATTCCAAAGAAAGTGGAAGTAAGTTGTTTTCCTGTCGAGTTTAATTCTCTTCAGAGTTATCGAGCTGAAAAATATTCAACCAGCTGCGGTTGGTTTTATCCGCCTGGGTTTTCAGTGTAATCAGTGTTCTGTGTGATTGTTAGCGTAAATGAAACACTAGCTATGGTTTTCATCCTCCTGCAGTCGATGCACAGCTGGACGATGTTGGCGTGACCTTTGTAAGGAATTCCATCCACGCTATTGAGGCCAGAGGTAAATATGTAAACACCACTCTCGTATTTGTTCACGCCACGTTTTTATTCCTCTTCTGGATCCACTCTGAAATGATTTGACGGTCAACCAAACCGCATACCGCTGCGTAGACCTCAGTGAGTCCGCGCTGTCCGTCTACGGTGGAAACCTGAGCTACACGGCGGTCTTCTGACATCCGCGCTCAGAAATTCACTCCGTCACTTTAAGGTTTAAAGAGAAA
Organism: Neosilurus hyrtlii; assembly: GCA_028564935.1. NCBI lineage: Eukaryota > Metazoa > Chordata > Actinopteri > Siluriformes > Plotosidae > Neosilurus > Neosilurus hyrtlii. The sequence continues at coordinate 27,366,981 of JAOUQZ010000039.1, forward strand.
CGGGTGGAAAGTTCATGACTTGAACCTGATCTGTAAATGACAGCTCTCGGGTCGGTTTCTAATTTTACTCTCATGAGTTCTTTAAACACTTTAAAGTGACGAGAGCTAATAATGATAATAATAATAATAATAATAATGATAATAATTTCAATAATAATAATAACAATAATAATATTGATAATAATCATAACAATAATAACAATGATGATCATAGTAATAATAATAATAATAGTAGGAGTATTTTTATTATTATTTAAAAATTGAACCGCTTAGTCCAACCAGGGTCACATGGAGGCCGGTGCCTATCTCAGCCGATTCTTGGTGAAGGCGGGGTACACCCTAAGCAGCTCGCCAGACCATCGCAGGGATAACACACATACAACCATTAGGGGCAATTTGGAACATCCGATTAGGCTAATGTTTATGTCTTTGGACGGTGGGAGGAAACCGGAATGCCTGCAGGAAACCCACGCAAGCATAGGGAGAACATGCGAACTCCACACAGAAACGCCCTCGCTGAACCCGGGACTCAAACTCGGGACCTTCTTTCTGTCCTTACTGCTACGCCATGGTGCTGCTCTTACTAATATAAATGATATGAAATGTTCCCTGTGGGTATCGATAATGTTGTCCAGCAGTGTTAAGAGAAAAAGCCAGTGTTAGAGAGAGAGAGAGTGAGACGTTCAGATGATTCTGATTCATGTCTTAATGATTCATTCTCAGTTGTGTGTTGTTAATATTTCTGAACCAACTACAATTAAAATACTTAAGCAGGCGACTCTTTGAGGGTAATACTTATTATCAATAAGGGGGGGGGGGTGTTTCTGAACTCCTGTGTTTAATCAGTACTGTGGTTGTGAGTAAAATGCTCTCAGACAGGTTTCTGGTTTACTTTTGGCACAAGAGGAGCAACGTCACCTTCTTCACGAGCCAAAATGATTCTGATATCCGACACAAGTCAACACACACACACACACACACACACACCTTCAGCTGTCTATCAGCAGCACAAATACCATTTACAGAAGGCGATAAACTCAGTCCAGCCCTGTAGGGAGGAGGGATTTTAAATCAGTGTAGGATATATATACCCCATGGGGGGGACAGGTGTGTGTAACCAAGCACTTTAAATCAAACACTCCGAAACACACTGTATCGTTTAACAGACTGAGATAGCGTTAAAAAGGAAGCTAATATGGAGTAATAGAATTTAAAAACAAATAAATAAATAAATGTTTTTGATTAATGTGTGCATTAATATCATTACCATGTATTCGAATGATATCTGGGACTGAACGCTTAATTCAAGCTGCGCTTGTGTGACTGAACACTAGAGGGCAGACTAAGCCCACGGTGTCCTCTTGCCTCACCGTGCACATGTGAGAGTAAAACCCACACATGGCACACGGCTGGGTAATGGACAGCTGTCAGTCTTTACTACAGGAGGTGTATATGTGAGAGCGGCGTGCTGATCAGTGTGTTGTGATGGATGTGTGCAGGGATCAATGACCAGGGCTTGTACAGAGTGGTCGGGGTCAGCTCCAAGGTACAGAAGCTCCTCAGTCTCATGATTGGTAAGTTACATTCCTACTTTTCCCCCAATGTGTGTGTGTGTGTGTTTAGTCTTATAACAATGTTTGCACCTGGGTTTCGTGTGTAAACCTGAATACTACAAGAATGCTCAGGTAATTTAGTACTCAGGCAAACAGCCTGAGCCTTTTCCCACAATGCAATGCATGAAAATTGGGAAAGCTACGGTTCAGGATGTGGTAGTGATGTGTAGATATCGTCTTACTTTGTGGTTTTGAATTCATTCATTCATTAGTTTTCTGAAGCGCTTAATCGTAATTAGGGTCACGGAGAGGCTGGCGCCCATCTCAGCCGATTCTTGGCGAGGGTGGGGTACTATACACCCTGGGCAGCTCGCCAGGCCATCGCAGGGCTGGCTATGAACTTCGCTTATAAATAAAATGAAAAGTTAATACCCTAGTGTATTGATTTCTTAATGAAGTGTTCAAAGATAATGATCATATATATAATATCTAAGTTTTTTATATATATATATATATATATATATATATATGCAGAACCACTTTTTATAAAGGTCAGATGTTTATCAGTTAATTTAATATTTAATTACATATTTGTATTATGTCAATAGCATTTTATATTAATGTATGCTAATACATTATCATTAATATAATTATTCTACAATTATGATTAATGTATAAGATGTTTATAAATGCCTAAAATGCTATCTATCATTTTAAATATATTTAAATGTCAAATCAATAAATATAGATCAAAATTATTGCCTTAATATTCATCAGTCAATGTAATAATCAATCATGTAAAAAAAATCTTTGATTTTAACACATTATAAGTCAATTAAATGAAGAGCTCAGTGCCATAACGATCTAAGACCATTCATGGTGAAAAACGAGGTAGAGTCATATTCTGACAATAGAGGTCTCTCCCATTATACTGAAAGTCACCTCAAAGTGAACAACTGCAGCTTCTTCGCAGCTAAAATCCCGAATCATTTGATAAATATTTTAGTCGTATTATGTGTTTTTCTCAAAATTACACATTTGTGGCTTAGCAGGTTATGGCACTGAGAATTATTTAGAAAAATGCAGCCTTGTTTACATGTAATTAACTGTCTTCATAACGCAACACTTTTTTACTAGTGTGCACTTCACCCTCGATTTCCCGGATTATTAGGGGGGATCGGCTGTCCTGGAACCTCAAAAGTCCAGCGGTGGTTAATGTCTGGGGTCCCTACCCTTTCCCAGACATTTACCGTAATCAGTCCGGCAATCGCCGTTATTCATCAACAGTCCAGACTTTTACACACTTATCCGGCGCTCAGTACACAATATTCTGTTTCCACAAACTTAAGGAGCGAATCAGCACATTCTTTTATCACGTTCATTTTAAATGCAGGTTCCGGCTCGTCGTCACTGTCCTCACTGTCACTTTCACTTCGCTCTCCCTTCATTGATGCCACTATCTGTTCATCGGACATCATTTCGTGCCCCTCTGCGGCTTCATTTTCGTCCATCTACTCGGATGGGAACGGGCCGGACAGGAGGGAAGTTTGAAAATCATGACCGATCCGGACTTCCATTATCGATTCCCGGACCTGTCCAAGCATTTGTCCGACAATACCAAATATCCGGCCCTGGATTTTGTACGGGAAATCCGAAGTCTGGAAAATAGGGTTACGGGAAATCGAGGGTGTAGGGTATTTATTTATTTTATTTACCCAGACATTTTATTTACACATTTATTTTACTTGTCCAGGTTTGTTCAACGATAATAAACTGAAGCAGTTGAAAGTATTTTAAACAGATTATTATGTGGGCGGCACGGTGGCGCAGCGGTTAGCACGTCCACCACACCGCATGGTCCTGGGTTCGATTCCCAGACTCGGACGTTTCTATGTGGAGTTTGCATGTTCTCCTCGTGCTTGCGTGGGTTTCCTCCGGGTACTCCGGTTTCCTCCTACAGTCAAGAAACATGCACATTAGGCTAATTGGCTGTTCTAAAAATCTCCCCTAGGTGTGAGTGTGAATGTTTGTGCGTGTGTGTGTTGCCCGGCGATGAACTGGCGAGCTGTTCAGGGGGTTCCTCGCCCAGAGTCGGCTGAGATGGGCCCCAGCCTCCCAGCGACCCTAATTAGGATTAAGCTGCTTAGAAAATGAATGAATCAGATTATGTTTGACATAATTTAAATTTTGAATAAATACTTTATAGTTATATTTATAACTGTGGAAGTAACACTTGTAATATAGTGCCTATTTAAAATCTTCTATTCTCACCTGTGTCTCTTTTTTTGTTTTTTATTTTTCTGATGATATCCACGGAAGTTGATGCTTTTAATTTAAAAGGCTATTAGGGATACGGTTTCACTCCTGTGACTTGTTTGATCCTAATTTATGTCTATGTATAAATAGTTAATGAGTTTCTTAGCATTTAAAAGACCCACAAAAGTGTTCTAGGAGCTGCGGGGAACGTTTTGAGCTTTATATACCTGGATACCTATCTAAAAAGGGTATCGGAACAATAGACAGTGCCAGTCAGTAGTATTCAAGCTCATATAAGGAACTTTTACTAACTAAGATTGCAGTCTTAACTATAAAAAATTAATAAATAAACATAAGTAACTTGAGCACAGTCGAGTTGCCGGTGAAAAACACCCTTCCAGTGCCATTAGAATTCCAATGCCACAGTGGTTTATACAACGTTGTTAACACTGTGCCAAACACCACCAAGGCAAGTCTCAAAACCTTTGGAATTGGGGCAGAATCAGTTTTTATTCCTCCTGCATGGTCACTCGAACATACAGCCTTCAACTTGTGTGGATGTTATCATGGACATACATTCAAAGGGTGTGTAAACTTTCAATCAGGGCCGTTTAGGAGATTCAAGTGTACACAAACAATTAAACGGTGATAAGCGGCCTTCAGTTTTATATATGTATGTGTGTGGGTGGGTGTGTGTGTATGTAGGGCAGTGGTGGCCTGGTGGTAGGGTGCTGGATTACTGATCCCAAGGTCGGGGGATCAAGCCCCACTATCAACGGGTTCTTACTGCTGTCCCCCCAGTGCAGTTAACTGGGTTATCAAAGGCCGGCCGTGTCTTTCACTGTCTATGGTGAGAGGCATGTAAAAGAATCATTGCTGATTTTCGTCAAGAGTAGCTGCATAGCCGTCAGCGTG
>JAOUQZ010000039.1:27462861-27480157 GCA_028564935.1 Neosilurus hyrtlii
AGTGAATAAGAGTAAATGAGAGAGTGAGATAACGACAGTGAATGAGAGAGTGAGAGTAAGTGAGAGTGAATAAGAGTAAATGAGAGAGTGAGATAACGACAGTGAATGAGAGAGTGAGAGTAAGTGAGAGTGAATGAGAGTGAATGAGTGAGTGAGAGTAAGTGAGAGATAACGACAGTGAGAGAGAGAGTGAAAATGAATATAAAGCAGCCTCTGCCTTTAAAACTTTTGTGTGACGCCGTCAACATAAGATATTAATTTTGCGGAAAAAAGGTCCTAAATAGTCACAAAAATCCTGAACCACTTCCACCCTTGAGGAATTACAAAATACTTCCTTTTGTGGTTTCAGCGTAAAAAAAAAAAAAAAAGTTACAGTGTAAAAACTTTAACTCTTTACGGTACATCGGAATTAAGGACACCGGAGAAAAAACCCACACATCAGGAGACGTCTATTAAAAGAACTATTTGCTGTTTGATGTGCACTCGATAGAAATAGGGCTTCACTCCATCTTCTGCTGTTAATCAATAACTTTTAAGGCCACAGTGCTGTACTTTAAACTCTATACTTGGATTCACACATCATCAACACAGTAGAACATAAATTTATCAACGAATGGACATCACGATCACGGTGACACTGTTATTAATAGTATACATTCAAAAAGTGTTTATAAAAATAAGTCAAATCTGTAGTGATGATTATAAAAATATTTAAAATATGATCCAAACATAAAAAAAATCTAATGAATATTCAAAAGAAATAACTGCTGTTATTTGAATAAAACTTGTGAAATCACGACCATTTAAAATATAAATAACACTGAATTAATAAAGAACAAAACACTCGAGCGCATGCAGTCCCATTCATTCATTCATTTTTTAGGGACGTGGGGAGGCTGCTTAATCCTAATTAGGGTCGCCGGGAGGCCGGCGCCCATCGCAGCCGACACTGGGTGAGGGCGGAGTACACCCTGCACAGCTCACCAGGCCATCGCAGGGGATAACACACACACAACCATTCACACTCAATTTGGAACCACCAATTAGTCTACTGTGCATGTTTTTGGACTGTGGGAGGAAACCGGAGTACCCGGAGAAAACTCACGCAAGCACAGGGAGAACATGCAAACTCCACACAGAGACGCCTGAGACCAGGAAATTGAACCCAGGACCTTCTTGCTGTGAGGCAGATGTGCTAACCACTGTGCCACTGTGCCACCCTATAATAATAATAATAATAATAATATTAATAATAACAATAATTATAATTATCATCATTATTATTATTGTTGTTATTATTATTATTATTATTATTATTATTATCAATAACTATAATATTAAAAATAATAATAATAATAATAATAATAATAATAATAATACTAATGATGATAATTATAATTATTGTTATTATTAATATTATTATTATTATTAATAACTATAATAATAATAATAATAGAGAGGCTGTAGTTAAAATGCTGAAGATGCTGCATGCTGGTTTTTTACCAGGAAATCATATAATCCCAGTTTTCTGTAATGGACACCTGACTGTTAGTAAATAGTGACACTGGCGACTCCTTCCACCAATGTCAAATACACGTCTTTACACCAAAAAAAGGAATAAAACATCTGCCACTGGACTTTTATTTACTATTAGAACTACGATCAGAGCTGCTGTCACACAGAATCTATCATCACCTGTTTAACCGGTACAGTAAACAGTACATAGTTCCATCACTTCTACTGTAGAGGAAACATGATACGTTGTTCATACTGCATCCAAACCCTGCGATGAAGTCTTGGACTGCGGTAACTTTCACACGTACTTGAACAAAAGTGCCACACGATGCATCGTGACCATCCTGGCGGACCGCTCGGCATTCCACGGGAGAGTAAATTAGCCGCATTGCCCGACGGGCTTATTCAGGAACAGTGTGCCAGCATGCCAGGAATACACAGATACCCAAGCCACCAACGTCACTGCACAGGGATCACGTCAGGATGCGTGGGAAACATTTCCGAGCAGCGCAGCTTTGAGAACGGACGTCACTGAGAACGGAGAGGACATTCAGAGAGTGTTGAAGGGGGGACTACCCGAGGAGCATGCAGGAGCTGCCATCTGTCTGAGGTGTGTCCATGACTGGGACGTATCACTCCTCTTTTAAAGCACACAGATCAAGTGAGTCGATTCTATGCCTGAGATCCTCGTTTATGCACTGGTGGACTTCTGAGTACATCCCAGACGCTCCAGATTTCACATATAAGCGAATAAACACCATCTGAGCCATCTTAAATATTTTTCTCCCTACCCTGGCTCACTGGTGCAGTTTTGCAGCCGTCCTGCAGGGGCCACTCAGTTCCCTCCTCACATTTGTCATCAGAAACAACATGCTGGTCCCTTCTCAACTCCCCCGTTTCATGTAATCTCTTGTCTATCTCTCTGAATCACATGCCCCATTGACCTCACTATCCAACTCTATTGATGTGATCAAGGGGTGCTTACGGAGAAAACGTGCTTTCTGTTCTGGCAGAACAATTCCGCTCCCAGGCGCTACACTGTCACGGCTACTTTTAGAATGACGCCGGATTAAGTAGTTTATACTTTCCACAATGTTCCTGCACATGTATATTCACCAACATATGTCATTTTGCATAGTTTTGCCAGCAGATGGTCAAACAGTAAAAAGACCTTGGGACTGCAAGTAAGGGTTTTGGACTTGTTTACGCAAACAAAAGGAAGATTCCGGGTTGGAGTGTTCCTCCGATGTTACCTTTATAAATATGTATGTAAAGTAAAGTTTAAATTATTTCTATACAACAGCCCGTGTGCATGCTTCAGATAAATGACTGATAATGTTCCTTTTGCCCGGCTATTATCACGGTAATCAAACTTAACCATGAAATATGTACAGTATAATAAATACAACTATTAATTTATTATTATTATTTTTACTTTCGTGTCTAAAAAACAAACATTGAGGTGGGTATCGCTGAACAGTCCCTCGGATGGGATATTAGGGGATCTTTTCAGCAATAAAACTGAGCCAGAGGTAAATAATTGTTTCAGTATATACTATCGGAAGGAGAGTAATAGGATATGAGATCATATCCTAGTAGTACATCAGCCAATCAGAATGAGCAATTCCTCGTATCTAGGCATTTATAGAATGAGGCAAAGTATTATATATAAATTTATTCAGATTGAGGTTTTTTAAAAAAAATTTTATCAGATAACACCTCTTAAGATCTGAATAAGTCTTCATATCATACAAAAGTTGACTGAATTCTATGAACGCTTTATTTCTTCCTTCTAAATATTTTCTTGTTTCTGATTGGTGGAAAAGCAGTAATTAATTCTTTGGATTCTTCTACATGCCGACTTTTCCATCATCATACTGGATAATTTAAATCGGGCTCGGCCGATAAAACTACAGTGGTCTGATTAATCCATATCATACTTCGCCTCATTCATTAACTGCTTATTATCCCGGGAAAGTTAATCAATCAGATCACGCCGTTCCCACGTAGTGTACAATTCATTAAATCCATTTAGCATCCAATTTCAATAATCTAATATTCAGTCGTTGTCAGTTAGAATTTATGAAACACTTGAAATTAGTGTCTCATGTCTTCCACTCAACATATTCACCCCTTCAAGTTCACATGCCATACGAGAGTCACATGCTTAACAGGAGGTTGCATCTTAAAAATTTTGAGGATCATGGGATGAAGAAAAGTCATTTTATTCGCTGTTTGTTTTTATTGTTTGTTTGATTTTAAGTGATGAGGGCACTTCGAAAGCACTGCAGTGTTTAACCTGCTTTATACAGTAGATTATTCTTAGACAAATCATTATCAAGAACTTATCATTCAAAATAGGTAAATAATTAGAATGTCCTTTAAATCAACATACTATTAGCATACATGCTAGTTTAAAGGAAATTAAACCCAAACTTTAGAAGAGTTGTAGTACATGGATAGTTTGTCTGTTTCTATTAAATTGAGCTGTTTTATAAATCTTTTTTTTTCCTTCTAAAAAACAGCAATAATCACACACACACACACATACAGGGGATTGGGGGGGAGATTATAGTACATATGATCATGTGATCTTGTGTCTCCACCGGCAATACGGAACCAAATTTGCATATGAATACATGGCGTGGTATAATAACGTGCCTTATGTGAACCGAGGGATTCACGTCGTGTTCTCTTGATTTTTATGCTCTCGTTCGAGTTTAGCTAATGCAAACTGTCAAAAAGATTTTGGCAGACTGCAACTTCAAAAATGTAAGTAAAAACTACCTGATAATGAAAACGTTCATATGTTCAACAGCAGAGCGTAACCGGTGAGTTTGGACGGATCGCCTTTCATTTCACTTTAAGTATTTTTTTCAAGTGTGCGTAAATTAAAAACAACAACACTAATGACAACAAACATCAACCCTGTTTCTATAATCCAAAAGGAATGAAAGGAACAACAACAACAAAAATAACAACAAAGAAGGAGAGAGACTGCTGCTATTACATAAGACATGTTTCAACATGTGGGCTAAAATGCTAAAAGTTTTTTAGATTTAAAGATTAAAATGGACTGAAAAAATGTACATGTCACTTCCTTAAACCAAAACAAATGTCCATATTTCAGTTTTATACCCAATCTACAATGCCACTGTCGCTAGAGAGCAAGAAGCTCCATGTCTGACATCATCTGAACTTTCCACCTGATCCTCACAGACTCACTTCAAACTGCTTCGTCTTCTTGTTTTTTTTTTTTTTTTGACTGATCACTGATGTGGTTGCTTAGAAGACACACCAGCAGTTATCTACAAAAATACAAAACAGTCATAGTTCCATGGTTCAGCTGAATCACTGTTCTTTTGTCTTTCACTTTCACAGTGCGCCTCAGCTATCAGTGTAAGATCACCTGGTTTAAAAAAACTTACAGTCTGACTGTATCATGGCATCAGTCACCGAGTTCAGATGAGCCAAGCTGCCGGTTTTAGAAATAAAGGTGAAAATCAAAAGGAAACTGGAGGTACCTTCACCATGCAAATAGGCCTTATATGGGTACTAGTTTTAATTACACATGTACACGTCTTAGAATATGTTTATTAATATGTGAACGTGACCCGATTAGCAGAAAAAATCTATTGTTTCAAAGGTTTACAAAATACCTGGGGTTTGACCTTTCAAGGTCACTCAAAGTCAGGGGTAACTGCCTCATTTGAAGCTCCATTTATGTTTAAGCTATTAGTGTTCCATAGTAACGGCATGTCTATCAGAGCTCATTTTGAAGCCAAAACTTTGTGACCTTGCTTTGACCTTCATCTTTGACTTTGACATTCCAAAATAAATTCATCTCTTTAACTTAGGTAGGGTAGTGTTTCTTTTATCCTGTATTCTTAGGATTTATGATACTGCCATTATAACTCGAAAGGCGGCAAACGAGGCGATAATGTTAGCCCGATAGAATTACATACAAATTATATTCCGTTATTAAAAATATTAGTTATAAAGAATTATGTGATGATTTTGCAGGAAAGCAGGAGGCTAAGAGCTTTTCCTTACTTAGTAACATAAGCCTTGATGGATCAATAACCTTTAAGGGGAGAAAAAAAAAAAGAACAAGAACAAGATCACTTACTCATTGAAGACGAGGTCCGGGGCGAAGTAGAGCATCTGGGCGTTGGTGTGTTTGTAGGACCGCCAGCTGAGCGAGAACGAAGAGAGACACATCCACGAGTATTGGATTAGCGTGATTTGGTCCTCGATGGGCAGCGTTCGGAAACCTGCAGAGAACAAACACATCACAGGACACGGACTTACAACTGGATACTCCATCAGTGCAGTATGTGCGGTCTATCACAAACAAAACAGAAGCTAGCATGAGTCTGGTTACTGAGCTGAGACTCTGTGTGTCGCTCTATGTGTAAAGAAGTACCTCATGTGTGGTGATACATGAACAAGCAGGTAAACAGAGTTGGGTACACGTGGGTAGATGGAGCCACACTGTTTTTCTGGTACAATAACTGGATGTTTACCCTTGCTAATATTTGTCTAGACGCAATAAACCGTTGCGCTCTATCACTAGAATTAGCATGACAGGAAATGCTCAAGGCAATGTCAAGTACCAGGTTGACTGTAAAGAGCTTGGAGGATACGTAATATACCATCTCACGTGCTTATCATCAGTCGAACAGGAGGAGGTGATTTCAGGTTTCAGGCCAAAGACATGCACTTTAGGCTCATTGGCTGTTCCAACGTGTCCTGAATTGTGAGCGTGAATGGTTGTGTGTGTGTGTTTTGGCCCTGCAACGGACTCGCGAGCTGTTCAAAGTTTACCCCGCCTTCGCCCAGGGTCCAATGAGATGGGTTTCGGCCTCCCTATGACCCTATTGAAGGACAAAAAAACGCTTTAGAAAAACGATGGATGTAAAAAAATTAATAACAAATAAATAAATAATAATAAAGCATTAGCACGTCCACTTCAGAGAGAGAAGGTTCTGGGTTCGGCTCCCGGACTCGTGCGTTTTTGTGTGTAGTTTGCATGTTCTCCCCATGCTTGCCCACAGTCCGAAGATATGCACGTTATATTAACAAGCTGTTCCAAATTGCCCCAAGGCGTGAATGTGAAATGTTGTGGGTGTGCTGCCCTGTGATGATCTGGTGAGCTGTTCAGGGTGTACCCCGCCTTCGCCCAATGTCGGCTGAGATAAGCACCAGCCTCCCCACGACCCTAATAGGATTAAGCGGTTCTGAAAACCAGTGAATGAGTGAATAATAATGTCTCTAGCCCTGTAGCGAGCCTCTGGTCTGATGATCTGCCTTCAGATGAGGGTCGGGTACAGAACCCATGCTTGTACAGGTTTAGTGAACTGAAGCCAGTTAACTCTGTTCAGGTTGCTTAATTCTGCTGCAGTAATTTGTAAGGCACTCAGTTTGATCCACTGAAATACTGTGCTGGATCTACATCTGGCTCCAGTCCACCAGTCACTTACTCCTTCACCAGAAACAGTTTGTTGTACGCTTGTATTCAGAGAAACCCCACCTCGTGTTATGAATATTTCCTCGTACTGGCCACGGATTGGTCAACAGTTCTTATTGTCAGATGGTTTCATTATTGAACAATATGGAGCCAGATTGGGAAAAATGCTTTTGTTGGAATATGGGTGGGAAACAAAATGTGATTTCTGTGATCTTGATTAGTTGGTGGTAATGACGTGCCATGTCTGGTTTTAATCCAATTGTGTCATGAAATGGTGTCCTGTCCCCCACTGACCTCCAAACCCATTATTCATTCATTTATTCTTATTTATGCTTAGTCCTATCAGTTTCTAAGTTTGAGGTTGGAGCCTATCTCAGCTGACCCTGGAGGAAGGTGGGGTACACCCTGAACAGCTCGCTAATCCATTGCAAAGCAACATACGCACACAACCATTCACACTCACACCTTTTGGGAAAAAACAGTCATTTTATTGTGCATGTCTTTGGATTGTGGGAGGAAACTGGAGTACCAGGAGGAATCCCATGCAAGCACAGGGAGAACATGCAAAACCACACAGAAACTCCTGTGCTGAGCCTGGGACTTGAACCTATTTTCTGTGAAGCAGATGTGCTAACCACTACATCATGGGGCTATCCCAAACCCATTGGCAAAATAGTAATTGGTTCCATGAAGCAGCATTTCTATTGCAAAAGGGAACCAGTTGTCGATAGTAACGATTCTTACAGTTGGGAGGAAACCAGAGTACCCAGAGTAAACCCATGCAGGCGTCAGGAGAACAGGCATACTTCAAACAGAAACTCTCGCCAAGCCTGGGACTCAAACCCAGGACCGTCTCGCTGCGAGGCGAACATGCTAACCACTACGCCACTGTGCCATATCCATAAATCATCAATGTACACGAAGTCCACCATCATTTTTCTTATCTGATGGTGTTCCAATAAAACCTTCCAGATTTCAGAGGTTATGAAAAAAGATTCATTAAAGATAATCAAATCGTTATTAGCACACACGAAGCGTCTTTCAGTTCCTGCTGCGCAACGGACGTGCTAACCCCTACGCCACTGTGCCGCCGGAGAATCAATCAGTGCTGTAGTATTCGGTTAAATATTAAACAACAGGGCCAATTTAAAGCTTTTAAGTAAAAGAGTGATTATTTAAATATGCATCCGTTCAAGTGCAGATGACATTCTTATCATTTTTGTTTATTAGTGAATAAACACTGAGTCATTAACACACTAAGCGTTACGATACTGTTGTCCCAATAACGCCAACTAAGCAGCCACGCTTGATTTGAATCGAAGCGCTTTTCATCTCAGCGTGTGTCTGAAAGTCAGCGAGGACCGATTTCTCGTTATGTCTGACTGACTATCTATTTTTACATCTGGATAAAGTGAGCAGACACCCTGGTATCAAATAATTGCAATACAACAAATGGCTTCTCGGAGGGGGTGAATTTAACGACTGCAGTGTGAACTGCAGCGTTCCAAAACTGTAGTCAACACCGCATTCTCTTCATTACGGTGACAATCATTCAGTTCCATGCACTGCACTACAGCTCTATTTCTGAGTTTGGTGTAGCAAATGATTGTAGCGCTACTTTATTTTACAGCTATAGGTTTTACTGCGGTATGTGGATAACACGGCTTATTTATAATGCATGAAAAAAAATCTATTGGAACTGCAAGAGTTCCTCACCGCGTACGTATTCAACCCCATCCCCCACCACCACTTATATTAAACTGAAACGGACTTTATTGGAATTATATAAACTGTGGGAACGTAACACTGACAAGGGAAACAAAATTAAAAAAAAAAACACAGGGGTTCAGACACTCCCGCCGAAAGGACCATTACATAATATAAATACAGAAGAACTGCGATGGCCTGGCGAGCTGTCCAGGGTGTACCCTGCCCTCGCCCAGAGTCGGCTGAGATGGGCGCCAGCCTCCCCGCGACCCTAAGTAGGATTAAGCGGTTCAGAAGATGAATGAATAAATGAATGAATACAGAAGAAGTATGGTAAGTTTGAGAGGCCCAGCTTTAGCACGTGGCAAGAAAATATAAGGAAACCTAATATACAGTTTTGCCGCTGTGACCTTGAAAAGTAAATCAAGGTCACTCACATACAAATTGCGCGCAATTGCGCTTATTGCAGTGAGCCAGCATACCAAGTTTGAAAGCCCCCGCTTCAGTAAATGTCTGGAAACTACAGCCTATCTCAGCAGACTCTGGGAGAAGGCGGGGTGCACCCCAAACAGCTCGCCAGATCATCACCCACACACAACCATTCACACTCACACCCATGAGCAATTAGAAACAGCTAGTTAGCCTGATGTGCATGTCTTTGAACTGTGGGAGAAAACCGGAGTACACAGAGGAAATCCAAACAAGCATAGGGAGAACTTGCAAACTGGACACAGAAACCCTCGAGCCTGCGACTCAAACCTAGGACCTTCTAGTGTGAGACAGACGTGCTAACCGCAACACCACTGTGTCACCCTGCTGAAGCCCTGATGATCTGAAACCTGTGATTTAATTCTGATGTAACAAGACAGAAAGATCGGAAATCACAGAATGAAGTAAGTGAGTAGAGTTGTGCATTCATGTGTCACATGACCTCGAAGTACTCCTGTTCCTCAAAGAACTAAGATTTAATATGAGAACATACCTAAAAAAATCTAACTGCTTTATCCTACTCGGGTTGCGGGGAGGCTGAAGCCTTTCCCAGCCAACTCTGGGCAAAGGCCCCCACTATGCCACTCGAGATCTCATATGCAGATCTCCCGATCTCGAGAAGCAGAGCTTCTATCTTGCATGTCTAGATATTTAAATCTAGCCTCAGAGCAAAGTGAGAATCATACCTGGAAGTACTTTGGCCCACTTGACAACACGCACCATCTGCTTGCCGGCAAGTTTGTTGAGGCTGGTGAGGAGGTGATCAGTGGTGTCGGGCTGCGTGTTATCATAACCTGCAAACACCACCTCAGGCTCGATGAGCTCCAGCACGCTGCACACAGACGGTGAGAGGAAGGGAGCCACAGAGGCACCGTGAGGAACCAAAGCCATGTTCGAGCTCAGTTCCTTCTCTGAGTTCTGAAGAGATGCGTCGTCACTCACGCTCTTCAGCTTGCCCAGCTTCTTCGACTTCCGTGCTGAGGGAGGAAACGGAGACAACTTGAGCAACGGAGGGAGTCAGGTATTAAACACTGTTTATCAACTTCCGTTGATAAAAAAGGGGCGGGGGCAGAAATGGAATGTTTGGAAATGTAAACCGTCTAACTTTCTAACACGGTTCTGCTTGGAACTAGAAACTAATGGTGGGTTTGGCATAAAGATTCTAGAAGTTCCCCCAAAATAACCCAGTAAGCATTCTAGAGTTCACTTTTTTCTTGTTTTCCTTAAAATAAGGTGTTTCCAATAATTTGCTTGGATTGTTAAAGATTATTAATTGTTAGGTTTATAATAGGCGTCTCTCCCCTGATCTGGAAAAGCCTTATAAGTTCAGACTAGTAAGGGAGACCCTCTGGGTCATTCATTCCTGATCAAAATACTCCAAACTATGGGTTCATTTTACATTTTAATTTGATTGGGCAAAAGCTAGTAGGTGCAAATTTGCGTCTACCACAAAATTGACCAAAATGGTACTTACAAGATTTTTTCAGATCGGAGGAGAAAAGCTTTATGTAACGTCCTACAGAGAACCTTTTCGACTTTTATGATTTTGTAAAGTTAACTAGTGTTCCACTCATCTAATAGTGAATCTTTACCCTGAGCCCTTCTGGTCAAATATTTGGTAGAGCACATTTTGAGAGATTTTATCCTATAATGATTAAGTGATTTTTACCATGAACGGAAATGTTTACCATCTGGTATAGTGTTTATATATATATATATACCATCTCAGCCGACTCTGGGTGAGGGCGGGGTACACCCTGGACAGATCGCCAGACCATTGCACGGCCAAAACTCACACAACTATTCACACTCACACCTAGGGGCGATTTGGAACAGCCAGTTAGCCTACGGTGCATGTTTTTGGACTGTGGGAGGAAACCGGGGTACCCGGAGGAAACTCACACAAGCACAGGGAGAACATGCAAACTCCACACAGAAACTCCCCGAGCCCGGGAATCAGAGGCGGCCATGCTGACCACTGCGCCACTGAGGCGCCTATACTGTTTAAATAAAAATGTTACCATGATTGCTATTATTGCCCCAAATAAATACAAATACAATTAAAAAATTTCATTTCCTTTACCTTGGTGTGACCTTTAAGGAGTTGAAATGTTTTTAAACAGTTCTTCGGATTTTTAAGGTTCCCAGCGTTCTTAACAGGTTCCAGTTTAAACCCTACCAGTATAGCGTTCTAGTTTCACATCTCCGCAGAATGAAAACCGCAGAGAACCCGTCACTGTTTTACATTTATCTTTTTATTTATTTATTTTTTTTAAAGACTTAAAATCAGAGTTCCTCAGATGGTTCTAAAAAATAGAACCTACTTTGACAGGGACATCCCCTTTTGTAAAATACTACATGGCTCCTTTAAGAGATGCTTCAGATGAACAGAACTGACGGCCCCTTTAAAGGATTTAGATTTAACCTGCAGGGGCTTAACACAACAATGCCTTTATAGAGCCTGGGACTCGAACCCAGGACCTTCTTATTGTGAGTCGGATGTGCTAACCGCCACACGCCAGCGTGCTGCCCTACCTATTCTAACAGTGTACTTAATTAAAATCATTTGTGGTGATTGTTTTTTTTTTTTAAGGAAGCACAGCTTATTATACAATCTAAATCTAATCCAAAAATAAAATGATGGTGATTTTTATTATTTTTATTTTTTTTATGAACACACATAAACAAGACTGATAAGAAGCGACACAATAAGAAACTGCAATTATGCCGTTGTTTTTAGCGGAACCGGAGAATCCAATTTGAATGAAACGACGTTAGCTTCGTGTGTAATGATGCGTATAACTAGAAAATTGGCCTGGTTTTAGACCGAAGCCATCAATCAAACAGCTCTGGCGTGAGAAAACGCTGCTGTAGTCAAATTCGATAACGCTTCACACACCCAGTATGTTTATATCACATAGCGGTCGTATCCCGGCAGCAATTTATCATCGTTCATAAGGTATATTAGGCCAGAATTCTCAAAATCAGTGCTTGGTCTCTTTCTGTAAACACTGACTGAGAAAACTGTTTAATGTCTGTCTGACTGACTGTTAACTTAGAAATGTGTCGTTCGCACACTGGGGTTCAGTCGTCTTGCCTGGAAATCCTGAATAAGAACACTGTTTTTGGACTTCGGGGAAGCAAAGCAAATGAATCAGTCGATGAAGCACGTCCTCGTCTACCAAAGCTAAGGAATTTAGCGAGGCCTGCATTGCCGAAGCTGCTCAGAGAACAGGGTTAGAAACAGATCAGATGTGGAGCTTAGTGTGCACCGGCTGGGTTTCGGCTGGTGAACTTGAAATCTGGAGTTATCATTTGCTTAATCTGACAAACTGTCAGGTCTGCTTGGAACCAGTGAGGTACAGAGAGACACACACAATATATCAGAAGTGAGATAGTGTTTAAATCCACAGCTATTTTTACATGGTATTATTTATTACCAGAGTTGTCCATCCACTGGCATTTTTAGCTTTTGCATGCTCCCAAAACACCATTAAACTTTATTTATCAAACACAATAACAACAAAATTTTTTGTAAATAAATTGTAGGAGCTTTTCTCAAGATATGTGGCGTTTATGAAAGTGCAGTTAGTTCAGAAAAATGTTTATAGGTTCAGGGTTTGAGTACTCCTATCTTACAAGGAGACGCACTAATGTGAACCGTGATCGATTGGCTTCAAATCGTATTATAGGCGATGAGTCACTGCAAATGCATATACAGACTACGCAGTAAAATAGAAATCATTTCACTTGCACACACAAACAATTTTTTTAAATTGGTTGTTTCTCAAGGAGGACTGAAACAAAGCTCTCCAAAACAACTCCAAAAATTAAGACGGATATGATTAGTGATTTACTCAAAGATTATTGCGCTATATATCCGTCATCAGGAGATGAGACATTTTCAGTAAAATGTACACGGTAACGGTAAGGACATTTTCTAAAGAAAGAGCCTTTTATGTATGAAGTTGGAAACAATGGCCTTACATGAAAGGCACATAAATTGATAGATAATATTTGGTTTCTGTATATAACACTGACCAAAACTCTCATAAAATCACAGGGAGATGACACACCTTCATTTTACTCATTTTTACCATTGGAAACGGTGAGGACATTTTGCATTTAAGTAGATAAAATTTCCTATGGAAAGGATTACTTACATGTGCTTGGTAATGAAAATATATATATAAAAAAAAGCTCACAAATAATGAAATTCATACGCTATCTTTAGTCATTGTTTTCAACTTAATGCATAAAAAGCTGTCTTTCTTTAGAAAATGTCCTTACCGTTACTGAGCACATTTTTTTGAAAATGGCCTGGATGACACATTTCACCCCGACCTCCACATGTCAGAAAATAAGTATTGCAGAAATCCTCACACTGCATAGTAGAAGTAACTGCCAAATTTGATGAAGAAATCTCAAACGGTTTCCGAGTTCTGGCCTGGAATTGGGATGATTATAGATGGAGGGACAGACGGACAACTTTATCCCTCCACGTTATATGCTAGCGGAATAAAAACGGCTGAGTTTCTTGTAATTTATGTGCTACAATGGCTGTGCTGCATTACTTGAAGATTTATTGTCTCCTGCCTTTAATGAGAACCGTTTAGTAGTCATTTTATTTTCTGCTATATAAGCTTTACCTTTTATGGAGTTTTATTGCTAACGTTAAATATAAACCAATGTGATTCAGCTGCGGTTCTGATGGTGGTTTAGTGCGGCCACCAAAATATGACAGCAGTGTGGGAAACTGCCATACTGGGGGGTAGGGGGGCTTTTCCAGTGCTGTTTATTTGACAGCTGCACCGCAAAAACAGTTGTAAGCAGTGGGTGAAAACACGCTGTGAAAAGGTTGTAATGAAGTTGTACTGAACACGGCTCAGAAAGGCAACTACAAGGCAGCTAGACAGTGAAACACAGTTGTAAGAACCGCTGTGAAATTTCGAACATTCTGAAAATCATGTGGTGCATCAAGGTCTTTTATGCTCTATTAAGGTCTGTTAAGCTTTACTACTGTTTTGACAATTGGTGTCAAATCGTAATACATCGTAATAATTGCGGCAACATTTTTTGAGTCCACCAAGTTCCCTCAAGATCATCATGAATCCATCAAGTTGCCGAAAGATCATCACAATTCGATCCCACGACCCCGCGCTCATCATGATTCTCTCAAATCATAGGGATCGATTTCAGTAACCCAGAACTTTAACGACTGAGCCGCCGCTGTTCTTCTATCTTGATTTGAGCCATAAATATGTATCTTTTTTTAGACTTAAAATATTTAATTCTTTTGATTACAGTAGCAGTCCTTATTTATGAATCCTCACTATCCAGGTTAAATTATTAATTAAAACACAGTTGAAACGTTGGGTGAAAACAGCTGTTCGAAAGTGCAAACCTTTTATCCATCCATTTTCTGAACTGCTTAATTACCAAATTAGGGTCGCAGGGAGGCTGGTGCCCAACTCCCCCGACTCTGGGCAAGGGCAGAGTACACCCTGGACAACTCGCCAGGTCATTACAGGGAGGAACACACTGACAGCAGTGGTTCTTTTACATGCCTCTCACCCGAGACAGTGTAAGACATGGCTGGCCTTTGATAACCCAGTTAGCTACACTGGGGGTACAGCAGCGACAACTTAGTGATAGTGGGTAATTGTAACTGGATAGTAGGGCTTAATCCCCTGACCTTCGGATCAGTAAGCCAGCACCCTACCACCCGGCCACCACTGCCTCTAATTAAAATGTTTACCAGAATTTAGTCACAGACACTGAGATATTTACAGTCATGCACAATATAGAAGTGATATTTGAATTTTTTTTTTGACACAACACAATTCCAGTTAGTCTGACTTTCCTTTTAGTGCTTCTATGTAATTAAAGCTGGGTTTTCTCCTTTCACTTCGATTTCTCCCCTCATGATGTGGTTTGCGCTCTCGCCTCATAACAAGAAGGTTGGAGCCCCAGGCTCAGCGAGGGCGCTTCTGCATGGAGTCGTCCTGTTCTGCCCGTGCTAGTGTGGGTTTCCTCTGGGTACTTCGGTTTCCTTCCACAGTCAAAGACTAATTGGCTGTTTCAAATTGTGGCGCCCCTGCAGTGACACAGCCTGTAGCCTCTCTTGTGAAGAAAGACATGCCTATATGTCCTAGTAAGGCATTCTCAGAAAGGTAGCGTTTCCTTTTAGTCATGTGATCTAAATGTAAAAAATGTTTCCATTTAATTATTTATTCTCCAAACTTTATCCTAATAGGGTCGCGAGGAGGCTGGAGCCTATCTCAGCCAGCACTGGATGAAGGTGGGGTATACACTGGACAGCTCACCGAACAACACACACAACCACTTACATTCACACTAACACCTAGGGGCAACCTGGGGCAGCTGATTTTTTTCTGATTGTCAAAGGAAACTGGAGTACCCGGAGGAAACCCAACACAAGCACAGGTAGAACATGCAAACTCCACACAGAAACGCCCATGCTGAGCCTGGGGCTTAAACTCAGGACCTTACTGCTGTGAGGCAGACCTGCTAACCACTATGCCACGGTGCCGGCATTTTGCATTTCAGTTTTTGTGGAGTATTTTGTAAAATTTTTTAATATGCGTAATTGAGGCGACTTAACACACTTGGAGGGAAAGCGCTTTCCGCACCCTTGTATGAATGACCTACAGACACCCATGATTGGCTGGTGATCGCTGTGAGTGACAGGAAAGTCAGCGTATGCCATCCCTCTCTCCAGAGAGAGCTTGGCCGATTAGCTCCCATAGACCCATAGGTCACGGATGACCGTGGCATCAACCTGGATTCGAACTTGCCTCGAACAAACAGCTCGGATAAAACCGGCTGAGTTTCTAGTAATTTATGTGCTACAATGGCTGTGCTGCGTTACTTAAAGATTTATTGTCTCCTGCCTTTAATGAGAACCGTTTAGTAGTCATTTTATTTTCTGCTATATAAGCTTTACCTTTTATGGAGTTTTATTGCTAACGAGCCTCGAACCAACAACCTTCAGATCAGTAAGACGGAGCCTTAACCACTCAGCCACCACTGTCAGTTAACGGAAACACGGCTTAAACTGCATAAAAAAGGTTTAAAGGTCGCCTTTTATAGAAACACGTTTAAATATTTTTATGTAGTATAACAGTGTTAGGTGTGTAAACGTGGTTGTTGGAAATCTATGCGCTGTAGTGGATAGTTGTAATCATATATCGACTCTCAGAATGTCCATCGTGCTCCTGTAACACAGCAGGAATAAAGTCCTAAAATAGTCTAGAAAGTTCTTTTAAACAGAAAACTTTTATTCTGCAAATGCGAACCTCAGTGATGATGTGAACAGGGTGACCTCCGAGTTAACAAAACATTACTATCGCCTCTTTTTTTCCTTTCCATACCAGCTCCTGTTTATATAAGGAGTGGTCATTAAACCGGGTCGTACTCAGAGTCAGAAGTAAGCGATCCTTCTCTTTAATTGCTGTTAGTGCAGAAGTATTTCTCGCGTGTTCACCCTGTGTGATGGGCCTTTTCTAAGAATAGCGCTAACGTGTAGACATGGAAGTTTG
Source organism: Neosilurus hyrtlii (assembly GCA_028564935.1). Lineage (NCBI taxonomy): Eukaryota > Metazoa > Chordata > Actinopteri > Siluriformes > Plotosidae > Neosilurus > Neosilurus hyrtlii. Next base: position 27,479,605 of record JAOUQZ010000039.1, read on the forward strand.
GTGTAGACAGGATTGCTTGGTGTACGGTTTTATTGTGTGTGTTTATTGTTGCTGAAGATTACCTCCGAGATTCATCCCTGCCTGCAGACATTTTCTTACTCTGCAAGCCGGACAGTTCTTCCGTCGGATTTTGTCAATGATGCAGTCGTTCCTTCCGGCGCACAGGTAGTTGTGCTGACCTGTGGACAGAAACGGAGAGCGAGAGAAGACTTTAAAAGGGTTATCTTTCGTGTTTCAGTCATGCATGCTAACAAATTGGCGAAACTTGTCTGTGTTACTAACATGTGGGAGTATGATTTTGTCTTTTGTGTATTTTTTCATACTTGCTCAAACACAGAACAGAAAATTATGTTTTTAACCTAACTATGAAGTGGCATGGTGGTGTGGTGGAGTGGCATGGTGGCGTAGAGGCGTCTAGACCCCCCCCTAGGAGGTCATGCCACATTTCATATACGGTGGACTCGGCTGCTCTAGAAAAACACTCTCTCTCTGTGTGTGTGTGTGTGTGTGTGTGTGTGTGTGTGTGTGTGTGTGTGTGTGTGTGTGTGCATTC
>JAOUQZ010000039.1:27493422-27505370 GCA_028564935.1 Neosilurus hyrtlii
CACACACACACACACACACACACACACACACACACACACACACACACACACACATACACACACACACACACACACACTCGGAGCAGCAGGCTGCCACACACTGCGGCAACCAGAGAGCAGCTGGTGGTTAGGTGTCTTGCTCAAGGGCACTTCAGCCATCAAGGTGGAGGAAGGGAAGGTGCAGCTCACTCCCCCACCGCCACACATTTTTCCTGCTGGTTCGGGAATCAATCCAGTGACCTTTCAGTTCCAAAGCCACTTCTCTAACCATTAGGCTATGGCTGCCCCCATAGAGTTCATTTAAATCTATCGAAATCATAATGAAAGAGATATATAAGGGTGTAATGGAAAGATATCCACATATTTTTGGCTGTAACAGTATACACCCCAGTATAATAATGTTGTGAAATGCTCGGGTGAAGCAACTGAGTAAGAAAACATCTTTTATTCGCCCCAGAAGTCCTCAAACCATGACAGCAAACTCTGTTTCAGGGAAATATATCATTACTCTCATCCTAGCGTTTGTTTGGACGCCTGCTAAAGCGCCGTTAGTGTATAGTCAAGTCATTAGCTTTGCTTTAGCCTTCCTACTGAGACAGATTACATGTCTATACAGTATCTTTATAGCTATACTCCATCTATTGGGATGAACTCTGCTGTAATGTAATGTGGCCTACATGATTGTGTAGCGTCATGATACAGAGCCGAGAGCGGCACTAACCTCAATGTTTAAAATAGAAACAGGAGGGAAGAGAAATGGCCTTAGCATGGCGTCAGCTACAGGCTCTACATTAACGCCGCGCATCTGTGCTTGAAGTAGGTCAGCGGGAATAAAGGGGTGAAAAGCTAAAACCCTACTTTTGCACCCTCATGTTCCTGAATATCCTTCAGCTAATCTCGTGTGTGTGTGTGTGTGTGTGTGTGTGTGTGTGTGTGTTTGTGTGTGTGTGTGTGTGGGTGTGTGTCACAGTTTCAGCTGTGTGGAACGATGCATATTAATTCTTTGCAGAAAACAGACGAGATCCAACATAATCCAGCTAACCAGCTCATTAACAGGCTCGTCCCGCGTTAACGTGAGTGTGTTTAAGTGATGAAAACAGTGAACTGAAAGCACGACGGTGATCCAGTACCTCAGGCAACAGCGCGAAAAGAGCAAAGCGAATCGCGTCGAGCCAAGAACCGCGACTGTAGGCTGCTCTCACACATCCCTGAGGTTTTAAGAGCTAACGGAGTTACAGTAAATGTGCTGAGGGTTTAAAAAAAAACAACAAACTGAATGAAACTGATGAAAATTGAATAGAATAAACAAACACGTCAAGGTTTGAGTGAAAAAGTAAAGCTGGGAGAATCATTCTCTCATCTCACCTCACAATTCATTTGCTGTAACGCTTAATTCTATTAGGGACTCAGTCAACACTGGTGGAGGTGGGGTACACTCTAAATAGCTCGCCAGACCATCGGAGGGCAAACACACACACACAAACCCATGCACTCACATCCACACCTTGTCACACCTGTCTTTGGACTGTGGGAGGGAACCAGAGAACCTGAAGGAAACCCACACAAGCACGAACATGCAAACTTCACACGGAAACACTTTAGCCTGGAATTCGAACCCAGGTACTTCTTGCTGTGAGGCAACTGAGCTAAACCACAACACCACTGTGCTGCCCTGGTACGTATCACCAGACTGAAATGTTTATGTCCAATAAAAATGCTTTATCTATCTTCCCGTCCGTCCGTTCGTCTATCTTTTTCTGTCTGTCGGTCTGTTTGTCTGTCTGGCTATTTGTCTGTCTGTCTACATATCTGTCTGTCTGTCTATCTGTCTGTATGTCTGTCCTTCTATCTATCTATTGATCTATCTAATTCTTTCAGATGGATTTTGATGCTCTTTTGCTCGCAGGCTCTGAGTTTCTCCTCCGTGCAGGTTGAGCTGCTCTGAATGCTGACTCAGTGTTTTGTTTGTTTGTATTGTTTTGGGTTTATTTTTCCTCCGGAGATTAAAACAGTCCAGCGATTTTTCTTCTCTGGTGTAGTTTGAGGTTATGGTCTCTCAGCATATAATCCTGTCCCGGCTGACCACAACTCACCACTTAAATTTGAGTGCAAAAGTTTGCACTCCCTGTGAATTTTTTTTAAAAGAAAACATATAAAATATAGATTTTAAATTTATTATTTTTTTTTTGTGAATAATGAAGTATTGCACAGAAGAGCGCCACGGCGGCATAGTGCTTAGCACGTCCGCCTCACAGCAAGAAGGTCCTGGGTTTGAGTCCTGAGACTAGGTGTTTCTGTATGGAGTTTGCATGTTTTCCCTATGCTTGGGTGGGTTTTCCTCCAACTACTCTGGTTTCCTCCCACAGTCCAAAGGAACGTTAGGCTAACTGGCTGTTCCAAATTGGCTGTAAGTGGTTGTATGTGTTTTGCCCTGCGTTGGTCTGGCGAGCTGTTCAGGGTGTACACCACCTTCGTTCGCCCAGTGTCGGCTGAGATAGCCTCCAGCCTATCCAGGCTTATTAGGATTAAGTGCTTCAGCAATTGAGTGAGTGAGTCAGTGAGAGGAAGCATTGAAAGAAATGATATAAAGTTGTAAATGTATGAAACTCTGAGGGAATAAAAATGTTTGAGCGGCTCCTTTGCCTTTTAGAGGAAACATCTCTAACCTAAGAGAATAAACGTCGTGTTGCTATAAATTATAAATCCCTTTTCTATCTTCCACGTCTTCATCATCATGGGCAGCTAAGAAGTAAATGCTTGTAAATCTTATCAGTTTGTTTTTGGTGCTATGTGCTGGGTTTCATATGACCTTCACTGGCAGATAAACAGAATGAGATAACGGTACAAAATGCACCATTACACTCATCAACAAACTGCTACTTCTTTTCATACCTTCATTCATTCATTTTCTGTACCGCTTAATCCTAATTAGTGTTGTGGGGAGGGTGGCGCCTATCTCAGCCGACTCTGGGCGAGGGCGGGTTACACTCTGGACAGCTCGCCAGGCCATCGCAAGGCAGAAACACGCTAACTACGGCCTACTCTCCACGAAAGACCGCAATGGTTCTTTTACATTCCTCTCACCACAGACAGTGAGAGACATGGCTGGCCTTTGATAACCCAGTTAGCTGCACTGCAGGTGCATGGACAGCAGTGACAACTCGGTGATAGTGAACCCCTGACCTTCAGATCAGTAAACCAGCACCATACCTCCAGGCTATCACTGCCCCAGTGAAAGTTAGCCTAGCATTTATTATTATCATCCTAAATATATACACGTATACAGTGAGACAAGAAGGCGTGGCTCCAGTTCAATTGGGGGGGGGGTTATGCTCCTGATAGCTGGAAACTATAGAGGGAGAGAGAGAAAGGGATGTGATGTGAATTGTATCGCAGAAAAAGTACTGAGTTGTTGTTTGCTCTTGTTACTACCTTCCTGAAATGACTAGCAGACAGACGTGCGGGTAGCAGTTCTCATAGTAAACGCAAAACTTGACGTAAGCGCGGGAGCTTCAGTTCAGGTGCATGAGCTTAAATTAGACACCTAATAAAGGAGGCGGTGTGGAGACGTCTCTCTCTTTCTCTATCTCTCTCTCTCTCTCTCTCTCTCATTAATATTTACCTTATATTTTATGTTAATAAGGGGGTGATCACACTAGAGGTGCGATAAAAGAGCGTCTGACGCGAATGGCACTATAAATAGTATGAAAACATTTGCCCCCTGAACTTCATGTTCTGGACAGCTGGTTAAAAAAACTCCAGTGAGTCTATCTACTGAGACGTCTGAACAGGTGACTGGATGGAAACGTTGAGTCTGACTGAACGGACATGGAGCTGTATACAAAATTACTGCTCACTCTGGATTCACATGTAAACACACAACCGAGCAGCTAGCGGATCATTAAAACCTTAAACATCCTACACAATCAGTTTCTACACCCAAGCAGCAAAGAGGAAACTGATGCAAAGTCAATATAAGTTGGAGTGTTGATATGAGTGCCGTACCTTCCACCGCTCTCTTGAAGAAGACTTTGCAGCTCCCGCAGGTGACGACGCCGTAGTGGCACCCGGACGCTTCGTCTCCGCACACCAAACATACTTTCGTTGTCGAGGATGAGTGTCTTAGAGGAGCGCTGTAATGAAAACACAAACAAAGCCCTACAGTTAATCATACCGGGTGACTATATAATGACTACTTTCTACCATAGAGGTAAGTTCTAAAATCTGATTGGCTGGAAGGTGGTAACTTCGCTCACTTACTCGTTCATTTTCTGAAGCGCTTTATCCTATATTATTAGGGTCGCGCGGAGGCTGGCGCCCATCTCAGCCGACTCTGGGTGAGGGTAGAGTACAGCCTGGACAGCTCGCCAGGCCATCGCAGGGCGTAAACACACTGACGGCTATGCAGCTACCCTTTACGAAAGTCAGCAATGGTTCTTTTACACGCCTCTCACCACAGACAGTGAGAGACATGGCTGGCCTTTGATAACCCAGTTAGCTGCACTGTGTGTTTTTGGGCGGGGCAGAAGTGACAACTCTGTGATAGTGGTGCTTGATCCCCTGACCCTTGGATCAGTAAGCCAGCACTTTATCCAGCAACTGCTCTGCTCTTTGAATTGTTTATAGTTTTTGGAAAAATTAGCTCAGTTGGATCTTTTTTTTAATTGCATGACCCGTGGACCAAATACTATGGAATGCCCCTTTAAACTATGTAGTTAAAAGTGGATTTAGACACCTACTAAATGCATTTGTGCTATTTGCTTGAGACGGCCGGCTTGGATCGTGTATTATTATTGGAAAAAAATCTTCAGGGTGGTAAGAGCAACTCCGCATGATCCCAGGATCCCAGGATTTCTACACCAGCACAACTTGGAGTGTTTTATTCATTACCGCTGACTTTCTGCTGGATGTTGGTACTTTGGGTTTGATATGAATTCATTCACTCATTAATTCTCTGATCCAGTGATTCCTACTTGAGTCAGGGGGAGGCTGAAGCCTATCTCAGCCAACGCTGGGCAAAGGCGGGGTACAGTCTGAACAGCTCGCAAGACCGTTGCAGGACCAACACATACGCAACCATTCACACTCACACCTAGGGGCAATTTGGAACAGCCATTAGCCTAATGTGCATATCTTTGGACTGTGGGAGGAAACCGGAGTACCCAGAGGAAACCCACACAAGCAAACCCCACACAAGACTTAAAACCAGCGCCTTCTTGCTGAGAGGCAGATGTGCTAACCAATACGCCACGGTGCCGCCCATGATACTAAGTGAAAATCTGAAACACGAATAGTGGAAAAGAGAAGCAATAAGATGCATGATGTATTTTTTTTAAGCAAGCCCAGACTAACTGACTGTGATCTGTGAAGTAATATTTGTAGATTTAACCGCAACGACTCAACCAATGCTTGGCGGTTAACCTCAAGACTGTCTCGAGCGCAAACAAAGTAAGCAGCTTATTTATTATTTATTGCGTACTGTTCGAATCCCCCCATGGAGAAAGTATGCCCTGATCTGTGTGCTGTGAAGTGTGTGCGTGGATGTAATGTGTTTCTCCCTACTGTTCCTAGGCACCCAAAAGAGTGCAGCATATGTCAGTGACTCACAACTTATGCTTCGTCATTTTGCTCCAGATCGTGAGGTTTTCAGAGGTGGTCCCTTGAGACGAGCTCCAAACCAAATAACAGCTCCCACCGCTACCCTACGCGTACAAAACAGTCGAGTTACGCCCGCAACAAGCAACAACCCGCCAGCCGTTTGGGACCGAGTGGTGCAGAATAACAACAGAGTTACAGAAGGAGAATGAAGAGGTAGACAGGGGAAGGTTTTCATCCGGTGTCCTCCAAATGCAATCGAAACAGTCAAAAGGAGAAGGAAAAAAAAAAAAAAAAAAAAAAAACCTGAGGCGTGCACTCCAAATAGTCGGGCTGACTCGGCAGAAATCTGATTAAGTCGGACAGAGGAACCTGACATAGCGTGAGTGTGCAGAAGTGCGGCATCGCCTCCGAGCTCAAAGTCACCCTCTCAAACACGGCAAGCTAATCAACTTTCGTCTGGTGGAAATGACTAATGAGAGCATTGTATTCCTCTATCGCGGCTCTGCCTGTATTAATAGATTAATGCTTTTAATACCACGGCGTTACTGAATTCTTGATTTTGATTGGTCAGTAGAGGCACAGATTAATTTTTTTACTTATAAAAGTAGCAGGTCTGGCTGTACTTTCAGCTATTATACAGATCACAGGTTTATACACACTCATCCATCCATCCATTTTCTTAACCGCTTAATCCTAATTAGGGTCGCGCGGAGGCTGGCACCCATCTCAGCCGACTCTGGGCGAGGGCGGGGTACACCCTGGACAGCTCGCCAGGCCATCGCAGGACCATTATACAAACTCATTCTACATTTATTCTTGTAATATTTTAAATCAAGGGGTGGCACAGTGGCGTAGTGGTTAGCACGTCTGCCTCATAGCAAGAAGGTCCGAGTTCGATTTCCGGGTTTGGGAGATTCTGTGTGGAGTTTGTATGTTCTCCTTGTGCTTGTGTGGGTTTGCTCGAGGTACTCCGGTTTCCTCCCACAGTCCAAAAACATGCACAATAGGGTAATTGGCTGTTCCAAATTGCCCCAGGTGTGAGTGTGAGTGTGAATGACTGTCTGCGTGTTGGCCCTGCGATGCCCTGGCGAGCTGTTCCCAGAGTTGGCTGAGATGGGCGCCAGCCTACACGCGACCCTAATTAGTATTATGCAGCTTAGAAAATAAATGAATGAATGGCACGGCGGCGTAGTGGTTAGCATGTCCACCTCACTGCAAGAAGGTCCTGGGTTCGAGTCCCAGGTTTGGGCCTTTCTGTGTGGAGTTTGCATGTTCTTCTCATGCTTGTGTGGGCCCAAAGACATGCACCTGTATTGGTCTGGCAAGCTGTTCAGGGTGTACCCCACCTTCGCCCAGTGTGTGTCCAGCCTCCCTGTGACGCTAGTAGGATTTAAGCGTTTCGGCAAATGAGTGAGAGACATTTTCATTCGTTTATTTATTTGCCGGACCAATTTATCCTACTAGGGTTGAGGCCATCCAACACACACAATCATTTACACTAACATCTGGAACAGTCAGTTAGCCTAATGAAGGAAACCGGAGTACCCAGAGGAAACCCACGCAAGCTCAGGTAAAACATGAAAACTCCACTCAGATACAGGACTCGAACCCAGGACCTCTTTGCTGTAAGGTCGACGTGCTCACCACTACACCACCATGCCACTTGCTAAGACTTTTATTTTCGACTCATATGGGTTTATACATTTTGTGTAATGCTCTCAATTTTAAAGTATTGACTGAGAACCTATTCCTCCCTTTCTCTCTCTCTTTCTCTCTCTCTCTCTCACAATCTCTCCTTTCCCTTTGCTAATGAGCTCCCTCCCATCACAATCAATAGTGCATGGTAATTGTCCGCTTAACATTCTGACAACATCATCGCATCCTAACGAGCCGTCTGCTCTCCGAGGCACACTCGGCTTCGAGCGAGAACTTGCACCGGCTCCCTGACACAATCAGGGGAGCTGATCTAATTCTATCGCGCTAGTCTAAACACGCATTCAATTTGTTAGCGGCTTTAGCTCGCCCCTGGCGTAGCAGACGATTGGAAGGCCCTGAAGAGCCGATCACCGTGAGCACTTGGCACGCGTGATTAAAAGAAGGCCGGCTGCGTTAAAGTCAAATTTCAGAAATCTTTTTATTTAACTCTTGAAAGCCTTGCGGTGACATGAGAGCAGAGAAACTACAGTGACAGGAGACGAGACGAGACGAGACGAAGCAGTTCCGAAGCTGTGAAAGGCAGTGTCCACTATTCTAAAGCTGTAGACGAGTACGAAGAAAAAAACATGGTAGTGTTTTGGGAAAAACGTCAGGCTGTGTGCTAAATTTGAGATAATAACACTCCATTAAACTAATGCGGTATGACGTGATGAGCAACAAGCGCAGATTAGCTGAATTAGCTGTATTAGCTGCACTGTTCAGAAACGTGGGCTGAAAGCGGCTGAAAGTCTATTTCTAGAAATTGTTAAATGTGACATTTTTGTGTGCGTGGACAAGAAACCGCAGGTAATTTTAGTTTTCCATTAGTGCATGCAGGGGAAAAAAAATGAAAACACTTTCACCTGGATCCTCTACCACTTCAGCATGAAGCCAAATATCAAAGATACAAAAAAGAAAAAACCGAAAGCAGCAGCATAATTAAGACAAGGCGCTGGGTTAGGAAAATAATCAATGCCAGGGTTGTGTAATAGAGTGGAATGACTATTACCACCGTAAATATTTTTTTTAGATCTATAACTGGATGTCTTGGACTGCTTTTACATAAAGGGCAAAGAAAAAATACAGCCCAGATTGCAGCATTTTTTGTTTATTTATTTTTTATCAGGTTTATTCAGAACTTCCACCAAATACACCAAACTCGAGCAAGCAATTAGCCTGACGTGCAAGTCTTTGGTCTGTAGACAAAAACCAGATTACTGTAGAGAAAACCCATGCAAGCACAGGGAGAACATGCAGACTCCACACAGATACGCCCTCGCTGAGCCCAGGACTCGAACGCAGGACCTTCCTGCTGCTAGGCAGACGTGCTAGCTACTACGCAACAGCGCCACCAGAGTTAAACTTGTTATTAAGGTGGTCAAGACTCCGGCTTACTTATCCAAAGATTTGGGGTTCAAGTCCCAGGAGGACCAAGTTTCCACTGTTGGGCCCTAGATCAAGGCCCTTAACCCTCAAGTGCTCAAAATGAAAGTTGCTCTGGTTAAGGGCATCTGCCAAATGTTGTAAATGTAAATTTAATAGTGCTGTGGGATTAAGTCATTTACCTTTCAAACAAAGACACATTTGAAAGTATGACATCACAATAACATGCACACGTAGTCATTTACACGGCTGCATTAAATGAGTTTAAATGTAATATAACTACTTGAGCAGGCAAATATGTGGGTACTAACACTTTTACCACATTATTAACTTTATGAATAAAAGTACTTGTAAAAAGTTACTTTGAAAAGACGAGCACGTTCCATTCAGCTGAATACTTTTTGAAGGCAACGATTTTTTTTTTTAAACCGTCCTATATTCTTGGTCTCTACTGACTCTTTAAGATTTTCTTCATTTTGTCATTACATCTAAGTGAAGTCACGATGAGGTCTCTGTCTTTTCTTTTCACCACTCATACGCTGACAGAGAGATGAATTAATGTTGAAAAGGCAAAAAAAAAGAAAAAAAAATTAACTTTCCAAGCTAAGGAAAGAAAAGAAAATGTGAACATTTCTACCTGAAACATTACGATATTCTGTAGAATTCAGAATGCCCTGCCCCCATTACCCCTCTCTTTACAAGGGGGTATTATATTAGGCGGTACAGTGGGCGTCAGTATTTCTGAATACCTTCCCTTACCTTTATGGCTGAAGTGCCCTGGAGCAAGGCACCTAACCCCCAACTGCTCTCCGAGCACCCCAATGTGTGGCTGTCCACTGCTCCAAGTATGTGTGCTCATTGTTTACGTGTGTGTGTGTGTGTGTGTGTCTGTGTGAGTACTTAGAGGAAATCCACTAGCGTTATCCACTATTCCACTGTGCCGCCCCCAATGTGGACAGTAAATATGACAATAATATATAATATTAAATTATGGTAAACTAAGATAAAACATGAACAATCTACATCCCGAGCCAAAAACAAAGAAAAAAAATGCAGGCTAATATTTTGTGAAACAAGCTTTAGCCCTAAATAAAGCATGTAATCTCCATGGCATTGTTGCTCCAGTTGGTCCGGTCGAGTCTCAGCAACATTAATGTGGCAATAAAATGAAGTCAGCTGATGAGCTGAATGTACTGAATGAGTCGATTATCACATCAATGTACTTTTTTCCTTCTCTGATGGCTCAACTGTTTACATTATCTGTTATTTATTTCGCCTAACCAGCAAGCAGATGCATAATTTAATAAATGTTGATTTCTTTATTTTTATTAAGGTTCTTAGCTACTCTACACCACCTACTATATTTTAAGTCAGTATACTGGACATCATCAATGGTAACAAATATGATCCTCGAGAATAAAGCAAGCACACACTAATATAAATGTTTCGTCCCAGAAGTGTAAAAAACAAAAAGCTTTAAGTAAATGTAAATCCGTTTTGCTACCCAGCAGATGTTGAAGCAGAATGTGGAACTGATGTGAACTGATAGGAGACTGTGTTAGACCTGGTGGCGCGAGCATTCGCAGGATTGTTTGGATTCTGCATACTTTACGGCTCTTTAAGGAGTCCCGAGTCAGCTGAGAGCTGCAGTTACTCGGCGCCAAGCTTCACGATCGACGAGAAACTGACAGATTGGATGCAAAACGACACGACCTACGAGGTAACCCTGTTCACACAATGCATGCTGGGAGATGTCAGGTGCCAATCTTCAGCATGTAGCGTTGTCCGTGGCTGTTTAAATAGTTTAGACGGTTTTTGGATCGGTGCCTAAAATAAAAACCCTCTTGTCGGGTGAACTGTTGAACTGTACGCTGCTCCAGGAACTCTGCTGGAGCTGTAGGGAAGTGTGATGCTTAAAGGGGCAGTTTGTAATTTTTAAAGCACTCTGCATGGAATTGAAATAAAAACACTGGTGGGTTTTTCTTCTCTAGTTTTTCCACCACTGAAACCATTTGGCGCCTTAATTGGTGTTAATAAGAAGTAAGCCACATTCAGCAGTTATGTGTATCATCAAGATGGGGGGCGGGGCTAATTTCAGGGCCAGAAAATCTAAGCTAATTTATATTTTGCTTTAAAATACTTAGTGTATAGCCATAACATTTTCCTATTTGATGTATGTGTTTATGAACTTTGATGTTGAGAGACTCTGAGGAGCAAAGGGTGATTCTTAGGCATAAAATATTCGAAGAAGGCGAGGTAGATGTCGCTGAATAGTCCCTGAGCTAGAACATCAAGGGGTCTATTTAATTTAGCGACATCCACCAAGCCTGAGGACTTGTGTTAGAAACTAATGTCAAAGCTGTTGCTCTAGAAACTGAATTAACAGGTTCTGACAAGCAAAATGCTCAAAAGTCAAATAAATAGGGTTGGGGGGGGGGGAGGTGTATTAGAAGAAACAGAACACTGTATGTTATATAATATTTATAAGTACGCTTTTATTAGTGTTAAATTACCTATAATAATGAACTGTTGTGTTTCAAGCTTAGAGGAAGCCGTTTATATCTACATAAGGGACGAATCCTCTGCCATGGAGTTGCCATGTTGCACCACTATAGTAGCCCAGAATGGACCAACCCCTACAGAACACCTTTCAGTTCACCTACAAGCGGTTTGCTTGTGCTGGCTAAGAAGTTCCATCCATACATTTGCCAAAACACTTACTAGGAGGCTGGAGCCTCTCTCAGCCGACTCTGGGTGAAAGAGAGGTACACCTTGAACAGTTCTCCGATCCACCAAAGGGCCAACCCACACACAACCGTTCACACTCACCCTCACGCCTAAAGGCAATTTGGAACAGCCAGTTAACCTAATGTGCATGTCTTTGGACTGTGGGAGGAAACCAGAGCACCCAGATGAAACCTACGCAAGCACGGGGAGAACATGCAAACTCTACACAGAAATGCCCACGCCAGGCCCGGGACTTCAACCCAGGACCTTTTTTCCTGCAAGGTGGATTGCAGACTCCCTGAGAAGATTCAGAACCCAAATACTGGAACATACTGGAGGATCACAAGAAAAAGAAAGGTTGAAAGTTTCTGTATTACTCTGTATAAAAAGTTTTTTTTTCATTCTGTAAGCACTAAGGTTTCATTTTTCAAATGTTTTTAAAAAGCACACACACACACACACACACACAGACACACAAAGATCAAATAGTGACACCCCTTTCTTTCATAGGTCTCTTCACATCTCTATACTCCACTTTATTCCAC
>JAOUQZ010000039.1:27505470-27521811 GCA_028564935.1 Neosilurus hyrtlii
TAATCTGCTATTCATTAAACACACACACACACACACACACACACACACACACACACACACACACACACATACCTGTGAGCACATGGAGACTGTTCAAGAGCCTATCAAAACAAGGACTTGGTTCTGTAACCTATTCTACATCGCTGCCTCTTCAACAGCTGTTTCATAATTGGTCTGCAGGCGTATAATAGACTTTTATTATTCCAGGGACATGCTGTCAGCTCTGCACGCTTCAGTCCATTTCACTGGGGTAGCTTAAGCTACACAGAGAGAATTTTAGGGCTACCCACAATTCTTTGTGAAGTGCGGTCATAATGTTTACACTGTGTCGCTGCGGCTGCGGCTGCGTTAAGTCGTTTTGTCTGCTTCCTTGTTTGTTTTACCTAATCTACCTTTACCTTGCACTACGTTCCAAGATGAATGTTATATAAATACTTTGTGCTGAAGAGGCTGTGCTGAGGGAAAGATGGCCGCTGTTTCATACCTATACTCATTTTTTCTCTCGCTACAGCTGACCAGGGAGCCATTTCCCCTGATTAGTTCAGGATTCGCGACCACTTAGTGCATTCTGTCAGCCTGTGCAAACCAATACGATAATTGTCTGAGCACTCCTAATACTACATTAAAGAACTTCCCTTGCTCATTTAAGCACACTTATATAACTTCAAAGGTTGTGTGTGTGTGTGTGTGTGTGTGTGGTGCTGAAGAGAGTGTTTTTTATAATGCATTATAAATATGCAATGTCCTAATTAGTTAGAGGTACATGTTTAACACATGAGTATCTGACACGTATGAGCCTTCTGTCATGCTACTTGAAGCTGTGTGTTAAAAAAACCCAAAACAACAACCTCACATTATTACATTTACACTTTGGTGAGTTCTGCTGCTATTAATTAAAGCATTATTTCAATCCAGATCTGAGCCTAACTCCTCCCACTGTATAATTTCGAACATTACTTAAAAAAAAAAAAAAAAAACAAACAAACAAACAAACAAACAAACAAAAAAAGGGGCTAAGTGAGGGGGGGGGTTTCCAGGGAGGTGCTGAATGGGAAGACTGAGGGAAGGGAGGAGTGACGGGCTGGGAGAAGAGGTGGTATGGGGAGGGGCTGAGAGAAGGGGTGGGGTGGAGCTCAGAAAACTATGGGCTGGGGCTAAGAAAAGGGGCAGGAGAGGCTTACAAGAAGAATGGGTTCAGACTGAGAGAAGAGGTGGGGTGGGGCTGAGAGAGAGGGGGGCAAAGGTGAGAAAGGGCTGTAAGAAGGGGTGGGACTGAGAGAGAGGTGGGGTGGTGAGGAGGTAAGGAAGGGAAGAGAGAAGGGGTGGGATGGGGCTGAGTGAGAGGGTGGGGTAAGAAGAGGTGAGAAAGGGTTGGGAGAAGGGGTGGGGTGGGGCTGAGAGAGAGGGTGGGGTAAGAAGAGGTGAGGAAGGGCTGAGAGAAGGAGTGGGGTGGGGCTGAGAGAGGGTGGGGGGGAGAAGTGGTGAAGAAGAGCTAAAAGAGGGGGTGGGGCTAGGAGACAGGGTGGGGAAGAGAGAATAGGTGAAGAGGGACTGAGAGAAGGGGTGGGGTGGGGCTAAGAGAGGGTGGGGTGGTGAGGAGGTGAGGAAGGGCTGAGAGAAGGGGTGGGATGGGGTTGAGTGAGAGGGTGGGGGGGGAAAGTGGTGAAGAAGAGCTAGGAGATGGGGTGGGGAAGAGAGAATAGTTGAAGAGGGACTGAGAGAAGGGGTGGGTCGAGGCTGAAAAAAAGAGAGGGAGGGGCTGACAGAAGGGATTGGGAAGGGCTAAGAGAAAAAGTAGCGCTCAGAGAAGGTGTTGGTTGGAGCTAAGAGGAGAGGAGAGGAGGGGCTTAGAGAAGGGGTCAGGAGAACGGGTGAAAGGATGGGTAATGCTAAGTGTTGATTAGCGTATATCTGAAAATGCTTCATGATGTAGAGACGTACCGAAGAGTCGACTCTAAGTCAGCATGTATCTTTAACCAGTGGATGAGCCATTTTGCAGCCAAATTTTATTTAACTGATACATCTGTCAATACTAACACCTGCATCCATGTGTTTAATCACAGCACATTCATATCGCAGGAATAAAAAACCCATTTTAGTGTGCGGTACCTGTTTAAAACCCTGCTGGTAAGTCGTAAACTTCAAATGCAGAGCTTTTATCCCAACAAACAAAAAAAGTTACGCTTCCGCTAAGCCTACATTTATCGATCTTTTCAGTGCTTCACTTCTCATGACTTTGTGCCCACAGACTCCACCTGACTCTTTCACATATTTCTATTCTTTTCTGCAAGGCACCGAGCCAACTGAGTGAGGTGCGTTCGGAGGGGGAAGCAGAAAGGCCTGCAGGTATACAAAAAACAGTGAATCTTAAAGAAAGGAAAAAAAACCTTCACACACTTCAATCTATCACCTTCACACATCTCCTCTCACCCGCATCCCACCTGCACACACCCCTGCACAGAGTGAAAGAAGCAAAGGAAATGTGTGCAGGAACCAGACAGACTGGTCCCATCGCACTTCGCCTGGGCTGGCTACCAGATCTGAGATCACAGGTGAAAGTATCACTTCAGGAACTGTGGCAAAAGTTTAAGTGAAACAAAAGAGTTGTCACCTGAGCTTTGTGTCACATAAGTAAAAAAAATTCCGGGAGATTTGCATAAAGACATCCTTGAGCTTGCCTGGGCTTTTTCCAGGTACTCCGGTTTTTCCACACTGTCCAAAGACATGCACATTATGTTAACTGGCTGTTCCATATTGTCCCTAGGTGTAGATGTGAGTGTATATGGTTGTGTGTGTGTGTTTGTGTCCCTCTGTGAAAGAGGGCTCCGCCTATCACCGGGGTGGAGGTTGCCGAGGTAGTTAAAAAGCTCCTCGGTGGCCAGGCTCTGGGGGTGGACGATATCCGCCCTGAGTACCTCAGGGCTCTGGATGTTGCAGAACTGTCTTGGATCACACGTCTCTGCAACATTGCATGGTCATCGGGCCGTACCTCTGGATTGCCAAACTGGGGTGGTAGTTCTTTATAAAAAGGGGGACCGGAGGGTGTGTTCCAACTATGGTGGAATCACACTCCTCAGCCTACCTGGCAAAGTCTATTCAGAAGTACTGGAGAGAGGGATCCGACCAGTGGTTGAACCTCGGATTCAGGAGGAACAATGTGGCTGTCGTCCCAGCTGCAGAACTCTTGACCAACTCTACACACTCTGCAAGATCCTGGAGGGGGCATGGGAGTTTACCCAACCTGTCGACATGTGCTTTGTAGACTTGGAGATCCGTGTCTCTCTGGCTATCTTGTGGGGTGTGCTCCGGGAATATGGAATACCAGACCCGTTGCTACGGGCCGTTCGGTCTCTGTATTGCCGGAGCCAGAGCTTTCTCCGCATTGGTAACAACATGTGGAATTCATTTCCAGTGGGTGTTGCCCTTTTGTCACCGGTTCTGTTCATAATATTTATGGACAGAATTTCTAGGCGCAGCCAAGGCACTAAGTGGTTCTGGTTTGGTGGCCATAGGACCTTGTCTCTGCTTTTTGCTGGTGACGATGTCCTTTTGGCTTCATCAAGCCGGGACCTGCAGCTCTCACTGGAGCAATTCGCAGCTGAGTGTGAAGCGGCTGGGATGAGAATCAGCACCTCCAAGTCTGAGATCATGGTTCTCAGCCAGAAAAGGGTGAAATGCACCCACTGGGTCTGGAATGAGGTCTTGCCCCAAGTGGAGGAGTTCAAGTATCTCGGGGATTGTTTACGAGAGAGGGAAGGATAGAGCAGAAGATCAACAGGTGGATCGGTGCAGCTTGTACCGGTCCGTCTTAGTAAAGATGGAGCTGAGCTGGAAGTCAAAGCTCTCAATTTACCAGTTGATTTACCCTCCGACTCTCACCTGTGGTCACGAGCTTTGGGTAGTGACCGAAAGAACACGACTGCGAATACAAGCGGTTGAAATGCGCTTCCTTCGCAGGGTGGCAGAGCTCTCCCTTATCGAATCGAACCCAGGACCTTCTTGATGTGAGGCGAGAAGTATTTTCATAAGAACCACATGAAAATAACTGACATTACATAAAAATATAGACTATAAGATATAAAAAGTATAAACAAACTATAAGAGAATAAATAAATATAATTGTTAATAAATTAATTCACAAACAATTTGATTTTAATCTGTTCTAATTTCTTTATTTATTTATACTGTATTAATTATCACCAACGTTTGCGCTGTATGTACGACTTGTAAACTTGCATTGTGTATGATACTTTATTGATTTTCCTGTCATAAAAGCCTTACCAGCAACACACACTGTTAATCAGCTACAGCTAGAAGCTGCATGTGTGCTACATCAGTTGCGCAGCATGTAACACTGTTTATCTGTAGTGTTCTCCTTAGAGCAATCATCAAAATGAACGCAAAGCATTTAAGCCCCACTATAACCAGGTTGTCCCTGTTGTCCCCGCAATGCAGCTAACTTAGTTATCAAAGGCCAGGCATGTCTCTCACTGTCTATGGTGAAAGGCATGTAAAAGAACCATTGCTAACTTTCGCGAAAGAGTAGGCTGCATTGCCGTCAGCAATGTTCCTGCCCTGTGATAGCCTGGCGAGTTGTACAGGGTGTACTCCGCCCAGTGTCGGCTGAGATGGGCACCAGCCTCCCTCCGACCCTAATTAGGATTAAGTGGTTCAGAAAATGAATGAAATTAATGAATAATAATAATAATAATAAGGGCCCTGCGATGGCCTGGCGAGCTGTCCAAGGTGTACCCCGCCCTCGGCCAGAGTCAGCGGAGATGGGCGCCAGCTTCCCCACGACCCTAAGTAGGAATAAGCGGTTCAGAAGATGAAAGAATGAATAATAATAAGGGGGTGGTACGGTAGTGGTTAGCATGTCTGCCTCACAGCAACAAGGCCCTGGGTTCGAATCCTGGTGATGGGCATTTCTGTGTGGAGTATGCATGTTGTCCATGTGCTTGCGTGGATTTCCTCCAGGTACTCCGGTTTTCTCCTACAGTCCAAAGACATGCTTATTATACTAACTGGCTGTTCCAGCTTGCCCCTAGATGTGAATGTGAGTGTGAATGCTTGTGAGTTGACCCTGCAATGGTCTAGCGAGCTGTTCAGGGTGTACCCCGCCCTTTGCCCAGTATCAGCTGAGATGGGCTCAAGCCTCCTGTGACCCCAGTAATAGTCGGCAAATGAGTGAGTGAGTGAGAGTGAATGAGGTGAAGTATGATATGGAGGGTTCTATCTGCGAAGGTCAAAGGTCAAAGCTTTTTGTGCCGCCATCTCAGTCATTGTTACCCACTTTCAGATACGGTGTACAACAGAATAAATGGTGAAAAATGAAACTGGAGTTTTGACAGCTCACGGCTGCAGTGCTTCACTGTATTTGTACTAACTAGTGAACGAGTGAGGGATAATAATAAGGTAACAGTCGCCTGTTTGTCTTTCAAGGCTATTTTGAGAAACTTGTTTTTTGAAGACGTTAGCAAATTTTACAGGGGTTGTTTGTTTAGTTTAGAATTGGGGCAAAGCTCATGTATGTTATAGGGCATACTGTATTTCCTGGAAAATCAGATCACTGATAGCAGTAGCAGGATGTGCGGGGGATGAAGGTTTACATTTTAGAAGATGCCAGATCAAAACCGACGCATCCTGTGAACGCTGAAGTCGGTCTTAATGTAAAATGGGTGAAAAGTTCAAGTGCTGATGATGACACAATAATTTATATCTCCAAAACCTTAACAAAAGGAACTGTTTACCAAGAGTTAATGATAGAACTCATGAGAAGACTCAGTAGACGGTGTTTAATTACTGACCAACCAACATTACCTTACCAACAAACATTCAACCACTTTATTAAGACTTTGTCTTTGCATGGAAAAAAATCTCTCTCATATCAAGATGAGGACGAAACATCAACTCAAAGCTCCTGTGTGCAAGTCCCGAGCTTGGCGAGGGTGTTGCTGTGTGAAATTTGCATGTTTCCTCTGTGTTTGCATAGGATTCCTCCTGGTACTCTGGTTTCCTCCAACAGTCCAAAGACATGCACAACAGGCTAATAATAATCTGTTCCAAACTGAGTGTGAACGGTTTTGTGCGTGTGTTGGCCCTGTGATGGTTTGGTAAGCTGTTTAGGGTGTTCCCCACATTCGTCCAGTGTCGGCTGAGATAGGCTCCAGGCTCCCCACCACCTAATAGAATTAAGTGGTTCACAAAGTACTATGAGCAGATTGAGATGAAGAGTCCTGGGATGGATACGGAGCAGTGTTTATGATTACAGCAGGAGCATTTATGTATGAATCGACATGATCCAGCTGTGAAGCGAGAAACGTAAATATTTTGCATTTTAAGGAAATCTTTAGGGTGTTTAATATGCGGAACTGCCCATAATAATGTAGGTTTGATGTTTTATGATTCATTTCCGGTAATGGTGTTCCACTGTAACCTGTATATGACAATAAACCTTGAAACTTGAAATATATATAAACTGCCATGGGAGTGGCAGTTATGTGCTGTAATCAAGGCTAAAGGCGGTGAAAATATTACTAAGTCCATAATAATATCTTGGAGTAATTTGTTTTTGGCCCTGCAATAGCCTGTCAAGCTGTCCAGGGTGTACTCTGCCCTCGCCCAGACTCGGCTGAGATGGGCGCCAGCCTCCCCGCAACCCTAATTAGGATTAAGCTGTTCAGAAAAATGAATGAATTTGTTTTTGCCCCATTTTCCCACAATTGGTTCATCTGATTAATTCCCGCCCACTCGCTAGCTCAAGCAGTTTGCGCTGAATACAAAAAAAGGCTAACTGTTAAAATCTCCTACATTCCCCAGCACTAAAAACTAATCACTATTTCTTGGAAACAGAAAGTCTTTTGAGAACAAACCGTAACTGCCCCCCGTGGCGGCCCAACGCTAGCGCTACACAGAGCCGCCCTGTGTATTCAGCACCTTTGCCGTAATACGCCTCACTATTTACACTAATCTGGCTTAGCGGCAAGCCTAAAGATCCAAACAGCGCAGCCTCAAAGCACAGAAAGCTGCTTCATTAAAGCCACAAATCCCTTACTTTTGGCAAACCTGTGACCCAGCGATCACCTCGTCCCTCACTCCTCCTACCTCTCCTTCTCGTCCCCTTTCGTCTTCCTCTACCTGCGCTGTGTGAATGACACTGGCCTGATTTGCAGGTGACCTCCACGCTCACATTATCCCAGCAAGGACAAACAGGAAAAACAAATCCCCAAAGAGTGAAGGATTATCTGGGGGGAGGATCAAGCAGAGCCAGGCCAGTCCCTTTCAGCCCAGGAAGTCAGCACTCGCTACTGTTTTTAAACAACGATCAAACTCACAGTCCTGCCTAGACAGGAAGTCAACTATAAATCATGGATAAACAGCAGAGGCTGCATCAGATTTCTGATAATCGCTCGGGTCGACACGAAAATGAGATGTGGGAAACACAGCTTAATCAGTCGATCTGTGCTGGAGTTCAAGGTTGTTTTGGTGCACTCACTGACCTCTTCATGCAGCCAGTGAATGAAACAGCTGACTGCATCCCATAGTATAGCTTTACAGTTAGGAAGTCTCTGGTAATATAGAACAATAAACAATAGAATAGGATGCAAACCAGGTCTCAATATTCAGCAGCAATTCATCACTTTCTTGTTCTTTTTATTTACTTTTTTTAGTTTTCAAGCCACACAGTGTGAGCATCTCGGACCAAAACATCATTGGTTAATGAATGATGGGAAATTAAAAGGTGGCTTGAAAGGCAGTAGACGCACCCCAATCAGATATTTAACACAGTGTCACTACAGACGTATGCAAACATTCTAATTATCTATAGCGTTACCGCATATTTTCCCATCATGTGTCTCTACTCATGAATAATGGAGGGTGGGGTTTTAGTAGGAAAATATTACATTTGAATGTGATACATACATACAGTACATACATACATACACATATCAATCTGGGGACGGATTCTCCTCCACATAGCTGCCATGTTGCGCTGCTATAGTAGCCTGGAATGGACAAACCTCTCGTGAGCGCCTAGTGCATTTTTAAACTGGTTATTACAAGTGGCAGCATAAATTTAGGAGAAAGCATCAGAAAGAAGATGGAAAAAGAAGAAAGGAAGACACGGACAAAGAAAGAGGAGGAATCGGTGTTTGGTGGTGCTGGCAAGCATGTTTGAAAACATGGCTTTTGTTAAAACATTGACTTCTGATGTACGTTATTGTGAACAGACTGCTTGAGGAACAGTAGAATACGAGAGTGAATGCTTTAGTATAAACCTGTGATTTGTATTATTTGTATTGTGATTTGTATTTTCTAAGCCGCTTAGTCTTAATTAGAGTAGGCCATCGCAGAGCCACACAACCGTTCACACTCGCACTCACACTCACACCTAACAACTGACTGTTCCAGATGTTAGTGTAAATGATTGTGTGTGTTGGATGGCCTCAACCCTAGTAGGATAAATTGGTCTGGCAAATAAATAAACGAATGAAAATGTCTCTCACTCATTTGCCGAAACGCTTAAATCCTACTAGGGTCACAGGGAGGCTGGACACACACTGGGCGAAGGTGGGGTACACCCTGAATTGCTCGCCAGACCAATACAGGTGCACGTCCTTGGGCCCACACAAGCACGAGAAGAACATGCAAACTCCACACAGAAAGGCCCAAACCTGGGACTCGAACCCAGGACCTTCCTGCAGTGAGGTGGACGTGCTAACCCCTACGCCGCCGTGCCATTCATTCATTCATTTTCTAAGCCGCTTAATACTAATTAGGGTCGCGTGGAGGCTGGCGCCCATCTCAGCCAACTCTGGGAACAGCTCGCCAGTTCATCGCAGGGCCAACACGCATACAGTCATTCACACTCACACTCACACCTGGGGCAATTTGGAACAGCCAATTAGTCTACTGTGCATGTTTTTGGACTGTGGGAGGAAACCGGAGAAACCCAAAGGAAACCCACGCAAGCACGGAGAGGACATATAAACTCCACACAGAAACACCCAAGCCCGGGAATCGAACCCAGAACCTTCTTGCTGTGAGGCGGACTCAAGAATCAGAATCAATCAGAATCAAGAACTCAACAGCGTTATGGTCTACAGTGCTAACAAAATGTGAAGAGATGTTAAAAAAATAGTCACAGAGTCTTCACTTCTCTACAAAGAACTGGTGTAGTGAAGTGGGACTGGTGCGTCTTGTGGAGGCTGTGCGACACAGGAACGGAACCCTATAACGCTGCTCCTGACGCTGCCGGTGCCAAACCACTCTGCCAAGTTTGCTTACCGAATATATAGTTAATGACTGAGTGGCTTGCAAAAGTCAGAGGGTATGAAACCACAACCACAAGAAACAGCATACCCCTTTTCCAAAACACACACACACACACACACACACACACACACACACACACGGAATACTCAGCTGGAACGGAGCCAGCTGCTTCTCCCTCATCCAGTAACCTCAGCATGTGATCCGCAGGCCCATGTTTGGTTTTCACTAGGGTTTTATTTGTCATATAGTGATAGAATATCACAGCACATGCCCCTCTTTAACATTCTCGTGAAGGCGCCCCCCCATGCTAGTTATTTATTTGTTGTTTTTTTTTTTGTTTGTATGTTTGTATATATGATGTGAGTCGTGATCATTTAAGAAAAAATGCAAAGGTACCTTTCACCACGTGTCCTGAGATCTCATGACGTATTTGATCCCGTAAAAAAAAAAGAGAATGAAAAAACACGACGCACATCGACAAGGTGCGTGACTTTCAACCTGGAGATTGCGAATTTGAATCCGGGTTGATGCCACAGCCAACCATGACTGGGAGTCCATGGGAGGTAACTGGCCGAGCTCTCACGGGAGGGAGGGATGGCATACGCTCACTTCCCTGTCACTCATAGCAATCACCAGCCAATCCACGGGCGTCTGTGAGTTCATTCGTACAAGGGGGCGAAATTACGTGCAAACAATACAAGCCACCAAGCACTTGATGTGACTATATCAGTTAAATTAAAATAAACATTTGATAATAATTTAATAAAAAACATGCCATCTAAGTGTGAGTGTGAATGATTGCATTGTGTGTTGGCCCAGGCCTCATGAGCTGTTCAGGGTGTGCCCCGCCTTCACCCAGAGTTGGCAGAGATAGGTGCCAGCCTTCCTGCGACCCTAATCAGGATTAAGGGCTTAGAAAATGAATGAATTATTGAATGTGACATCCAAACCCCATATCCTATACAGTAAAAAAAAGAAAAAAAGAAAAAAACATGCACTACATGTGAGCAGAATGAAAGTAATAATGTGACAAATATAACCACATTTCATACACTCGAATTTACGTTAATTATGTAAGAAGGCTATTTAATAAAAAAAAAAAAAAAATACATACATACTGGAGTCATGTGCAAAAATGAGCCATTTACTAAAGACCAAACTGTATGAAAGAAAAGATCTGAAGCATTTAAAATCATCTGATTATTCCCATGAAGCATCATGTGATAGCATTAACTGCAATGTAAGTGCAAACACTAAAAGAGCCAGTGCTTTGTGTGACAAGTTGTGCATACATGTATCTGTTTGTGTTGGCCAGAAGTGATGAAAAAAAAGATGGAGATTAAATTCACTGCTGGGTCAAGAGGTTAAAGTCGGGTTAAAAGCAGAGGCTCAGGTAACCACCTGTCTCCATCAGATAGGAAGTTTGAGGTTTGGTTACCAGACACATTAAACAGGGCTGAGCTCTTCCAGTGTCTACCGCACATCAGTATTTGTACATGGAGATTAAGATTTTCAGCTAAATGAAACTGATCGTTTTAGTAGTGCACATTAGTTCGCTGGGGATTCTAAATTTTTCGCAATTTTTTATTTTTCGGAAAATGACATAAAGCTACCCAGCTAGCCCTGTGGTAACAAACTAGCTTTGTGCTAACCATATCGTCATGAAAAGCATCAAAATATGGAATTTAAGTATTTTATAGTAAGAAGACTTTTTTTTGTTAAGGATAAGTTTTTACACATAATGTGACTTTACTGGACTGCTAATCAGTTCCATACTAACTGGCTTTTCTTTATTTTTAACTTTAATACAATTAAAATATATATATTTCTTAATATTTCTTACAACCCAGAGGACAGAATAAAACGGTATTTCCACTCCCTCTGGTCAGATATGACAAAAAGCCTGATTAGAGATTATGGAATATATATAAATAAATAAATGTCCAGGGTGTACTCTTCCCTCACCCAGAGTCGGCTGAGATGGGCGCCAGCCTCCCCACGACCCTAATTAGCATTAAGCGGTTCAGAAAATGACATGACATATATATATATATTATATATATAAAATCTTGAGTCGATTTATTTATATATGTACACACACACAGACACACACACACACACACACACACACACACACACACACACACACACACACACACACACACACACACAGTATATCAGGGCTTTCTGATTGGATAATCTACTACTTCGATATCACATTATATACCCTTAGTAGCTACAGCGCTGTAAAAAAAACAAAAGCCATCAGGAGATTTCATATTCCTCCAGCCTCCACATATCAGAAAATATGAACTGCAGAAATCCCAAAATATCAAAAGGCACAACTGCACCGCCTAGTAGAAGTAACTGCCAAGTTTGATGAAGAAATCTAACTGTGTCCAAGTTCGGGCTTGGAACTGAAAAGATTACAGACGGACGGATGAACGGCGCAGCAAGAAGGTCCTGGATTCGATTTCCAGGCTCGTGGTGTTTCTGTGTGGAGTTTACATGAACGTGCTTGCTTGGGTTTCTTCTGGGGTACTCTGGTTTTCTCCCACAGTCCCAAAAACATGCACAGTAGGCTAATTGGGTGCTAACTGGCTGGCTCTCCCATAGGTGTGACGGTGAATGATAATGGCGGTGTGTATTTGCCCTGCTGATGGCCTGGCGGCTTAGAAAATGAATGAATGAATGAATGAATAAGTGAATGAATGAATGCATGAATACTTTAATAATATTATATTCATAAAGTCTCTAACTCTCTGGACGTCTGAATTCTCAGTTTATAATTATATTCTCTGTATACTTCACTATATTATGACTCATTCTTATGTTCAATATATCAAATACATGAGCAATGGCACGGGCAGTGTTGCCAGGTTTGCGTCTTTCCCACGGGAATTGAGCAATTTTGAACTTTTCACATTATTTTTATTCTGTGGCTTCGATGCTTCAAGCAATCCATCCATCCATTAATTATACTGTATACTGAACCATATCCCCATTCCGAGGCCCCAAATGTATTTATTTATGACTAAGTGCTGGACTGTGAAACATTTGTGCCATTGTAGGTACACTATACTTGTGATTATAAAATGTAAATTAATTAAACTGAAGTCCTGATTTATGCTACAGAACGTCAGTGATGTTTACAGAACTGTCTATAGTGATTTTATTAGAAACATGTTTATCGATGATGCTCCAGCCTTAGAGAAGGTCAGGTTTACATAAAATAATAATAACACTCAGAGATTCGGTACAAAATGTAAAAGAACATGAACATGAGTACACACGCACAAACAAATGCATGTACGGACAGCTCCGAGGACTATCAGTGTCCTTGTCTCATGACCTTTTTCGAATTTGGTGTGTGCACATTAGAGGATTACTGGACCATATGGCGGTTATTGAGGAACAATACCTAACCTGTCCGAGGTGTCCGCATACGCGCACCAAACAACGCGGACTGAAAAGCTGAAAATAGAACACGGTGTAACCGCCAGCCTGGTGACCCATACATACCGCACAGCCTCAGGTTGCCAGATTTAATCAGAACCCGAAAATTTCGCGACGAGAGAATAAATCACAAAAGCACTAAGGTAATATTTAATACGTTGACTGACAGCTGTTTCGTATTAAAGCTCATCATCCGGGCCTGTTATAAATCACTCCTCCGTTTGCTTTGAAAAATAATGTAATATCAAAGCAGGCATTTGATTACACCATGCACAGGTTCTTAGATGTCATAAAAATGGAGAGCAAAGCTGGATGCCTCGGTTCAGTCACCCATCAAAGGCTCATAGCAGCCGTGCCACCCAGTGCGGCGAGCTCGGCGGGCATCGACTCCACCCAGAGAACGAGCACAGTGTACGCATGCTGCGTCACACCGCCGCCGCACATGTGTATGGCATGTGCCCAAGCCAGATTCAGGATGCTTTCCAGGAACGTTCTCTCACTTGCACTCGACTCGCCCTCTTTCTCTCTCTGTATGCATCTCTTTCTTTCTTGGTCTTTCCTTCTTTCTGTCTCTCTCTGTCTATCTTTATTTGTATGTCTCTCTCTCTTTGTTGCTTTTTCTGTGTGTCTCTCTATTTCTGTGTTCCCCCCCACACACACACACACCGTTTTCATTTTATCCAGTTCCCCATCTCCCCCATTTTTATGTGCATTTTTTCTACACAGTTGAATTGCTTTAAATAAAAACCAGTGAGCGCAGCGTTCACTCAGGTGAGCTCCCTGGTTTTTTTTCTTTCATTTTTTTTTTTTTTTTAACCGTGACCCTGCATGCATTTTTAATAAGGAAAAATATTTGCTGTAGCTCTCGCCACCGCTGCCCTTTTGCTAACCAGCCTTGTCAGTCTGGGTAAGAGACTTCCCCGTGATGTCCGTGCTGTTCCAGGTGATGGATGGAGGGCTTTACTAAATCTGGAATCAGTACACAGCCTTTTGTAATAGAGGGTATATTTGATAATAAAATGCAGTAGGGTAGCACTATAAATACCCTAGTGTCCTAGTTAGCGTGGCGTTATATACTGCACACATATATATATATATATGTGTGTGTGTGTGTGTGTGTGTGTGTGTGTGTGTGTGTGTGTGTGTGTGTGTGTGTGTGTATTGTTCATGAAAATAACTGAAGAAAATAAAACTGTAAGCTCAAGAAGAGAGAAATAAATCACTTTTAAAGTGCTCACTTAGGCAGGGACCTTTTTCCACTGAATTAAAGTTTACAGGGTTGTTGGGAGTTTCCTTTGGACGGTTTTACGTTACTAAAATAATATATAGTAAACATAGCTATTATTTATTCATTTATACATCCTATAATATATCTATTACACTATAAAAGTAAGCACCCTGTATTTTTATTTTCCTGTAACGGCATACAATAGATTAGTTCCCGTTAACACTTATTACAGCTATAAACACTCTGTCTCTCATCACTGTGTTTTTCTTTCCCTTCAAAAATGAATAAAACAAAAATACACAGCTTGTTGTGGTACTAAGAACTAAGGGAGCGTTCACACAGGAACTGATGAGCCACAAGCGACCATGCAAAGTCAGTGAAAGCCAGCGCAATGAGCGATGGGAGGATACGTTTTTTTTTAAGTGACACAAAGTACGGAGTTCAAGTGAGTAAAAATTAAATGTGATGTGATTCAAGCGATGGCCAATCAGAGCTTAGAGATGCAGCTGATTGACATAACAATCAGCCCTAAAACATTTTCTGTACAGAGACAACAATGTGGAGTTTAATGGTTCCACCTACATCAACATGGAACAGCAGCGCATTACTGCTGTATCTAAAGATCTCATGCTTCACGACTGCACACAAAAAAAAAAAAAATTAAAAGGATAATAACCAGAAACGTGATGCCTGCATTTTATTTAATTCTTTTATTTTACATACCGTATTAATTGCACAAGAAAAATTTGGCTTCGGCATTTAACCCACACAAAGTGAGTACACACACTTGGAGCAGTGGGCTGCCATACAATGCGGCTCCCGGAGAGCAGTTGGGGGACAGGTGCCTTGCTCAAGGTTACTTTAGTCATGAAGGTGAAAGAAGGAAGGTGCTACTTTCTCTACCTGTCTCCACCCATTTTTCCGACCTTTTGGTCCCAAACCTGCTTCTCTAACCATTAGACCACGGCTGCCCCCATTTCCTGTTAGTAAATATTTACATACATGTTTAAGTTCATGATGCATAAGAGTCTCCATTCTCATGGAGCTACTGTAGGAAACAAACTTGGTGCTGCTCATAGTTTCACGTGAGAGGGTTACCTAAGCAACAAGATCTGACAATACTTTAGCGGTAAACCGATTCACTTGCCCTACGAGGTCATTCGTGTGTACTCGTGTGTCTCTCATCACTAAAAAAACTTCTCCCGTGTCAGAAATTCTCATGGTCAAAATACCCATCACTGAAGACTCCTTTTGTAAAATGCTATATTAAAAATCCAATAAAAATAAACACTTTGCAAATGTGTTTATTTAGAGAGTTTATTTTGGCACAGCTATCACACATGCTGTTCTGACCAATCAGTTCTGAGAATATATGTATGTATTGTACTGTATACACACAGATGTGTAATGCAGACAGGCTCGTATTTATAATTATGTTGTTTTATTTACTCCATCTGAAAGCTGTTGCTCGGTATCCGCCAATATGAAGAGAGATTAATAAAGCAGCAGAAGCTCTGGAGACTGGACACTATGAAGACTGAGCTGGAGAAGACAGAGTGTTCCCCAGACCCTACGTTCCCCAGTCGCTATGTTCCCTAATCCCAATGTTCCCCAGTCCCGATGTTCCCCAGTCCCGATGTTCCCCAGTCCCTATGTTCCCCAGTCCCTATGTTCCCCAGTCCCTCTGTTCCCCAGACACTACATTCCCCAGTCCCTACGTTCCTAATCTCTATGTTTCCCAGTCCCTATGTTTCCCAGTCCCTATGTTCCCCAGTCCCTATGTTCCCCAGTCCCTATGTTCCCCAGACACTACATTCCCCAATCCCTATGTTCCCCGGTCCCTATGTTCCCGAATCCCTACGTTCCCCAGTCCCTATGTTCCCTAATCCCTATGTTTCCCAGACCCTATGTTCCCTAATCCCGATCTTCCCCAGTCCCTATGTTCCCTAATCCCTATCTTCCCTGGTCCCTATGTTCCCTAATCCCTATGTTTCCCAGACCCTATGTTCCCTAATCCCTATGTTTCCCAGACCCTATGTTCCCTAATCCCTATCTTCCCCAGTCCCTATGTTCCCTAATCCCTATGTTTCCCAGACCCTATGTTCCCTAATACCTATGTTCCCCAGACCCTATGTTCCCTAATCCCTATGTTTCCCAGACCCTATGTTCCCTAATCCCTATCTTCGCCAGTCCCTATGTTCCCCAATCCCTATGTTCCTCAGACCCTATGTTCCCTAATCCCTATGTTCCCCAGACCCTATGTTTCCCAATCCCTATGTTTCCCAGACCCTATGTTCCCTAATCCCTATGTTCCCCAGACCCTATGTTCCCTAATCCCTATGTTTCCCAGACCCTATGTTCCCTAATCCCTATCTTCGCCA
>JAOUQZ010000039.1:27532148-27554373 GCA_028564935.1 Neosilurus hyrtlii
CACACACACACACACACACACACACACACACACACACACACACACACACACACACACACACACACCCACACCCACCCTTAATCCTCTATTTGTGTTCACTACTTAGTAAGACTCTCAAATTCCTTATAATGGATTAAATGGATTACATTTCTTAGACGACCCAGGATGGACATAAACATCTTTATCATCATAACCTTTGAGGTACCTACGTATCAATCAGTCCGTATTCCACACAACCTCCAATTAACTACACACGCTCACTGTGAAATGACCGATATGTGATTAAGACGCTGTGTAGTTAATATAATTTTTCTCAGTATTATTGTGTCACGTCATCACTTTCTCGTCTCTCACTCATTTGCCGAACCGTGCAATCCTATTAGAGTCACGCGGAGGCTGGTGCCAGGAACAGCTCACCAGACCATCGCACGGCAACACGCACAACCATTCACACACACACTCACACCTAGGGGCAATTTGGAACAGCCAGTTAGCCTCATGTGGAAGTCTTTGGACTGTGGGAGGAAACCGGCGTTCCCGGAGGAAACCCACGCAAGCACGAGGAGAACTCCAAACAGAAACTTCCTGTGAAGTGGATGTGCTAACCACTGTACCAGATAGAACTGAAAAGACATTAGAAATCAGATCATGATCAAGAATCACATCAAAAATGGCAAAGAATGGAAATGGGTCTGGAAAAAAAAATTGGATTAGATTATTATTACCATGTTATGTCATAGCATTTTAATATAAAAAATAATAAAGAACGAAATTACTACTACTACTACTACTACTATTATTATAATAATTATTATAAGTATTATTATTGTGCATATTCTACGCTGCACCTTATCCTAATGTCAGTGATCCTGACATAACTTTGCCAGACACCCAACACCTTCCATGTGACAGGCACCTGCACTCTTCCCCAGCATTAGCTGCTAACGTAACCCATTTATGGCTATCCAAATTTAGACCGAGAGGAAATTAAATATGACTTCTTTGAGCGCCAGACGAAAGATTGTGCAGTCTCTCCCAAGCTCCAGCTATGTGCAGTTTCTAGGTCAAGTGAATAAACATTGGCACTGTCAAGCGTACCTTCACACGAGACGAGACAGACAGAGAATACAAGTGAGAAAGTGAGGGGAAACTTTTTTTTTCCTCTCCGCAACAAAGTTGCTGAGAAATCTGTTTCATCAAGGCAAAAAATAACCAGTACTGTGTAGAGTTGTGAAAACGTACCAAAGTGCTGACTCGTTAAAAAAAAAACCCGAGATGACGGGATTGACACGTCAACAGCTTTGATGACAACAAGCCGCTAATGTGTTTGCGCCATGCTACGCCATCGGCCTGCCTACGCTATATAAAATCTTTATGGATCGGAGAACTTGAATGTCTTATCAGATCAACGTCGTTCACAATAAGTGTCACGGATACAACGTTGTATGTAGGCCAGTGGGTAGGCCTCGTTCAATCCTATTAGCTGCAAGGAATTCAGTCTCATGGAATTTCAGCTGGGAATTTTTCCCCTCTCCCTTTCCAATAATGTTTTATACATGTGTAAGTAACAATCAGTCCCCACAGGCAAGAGGCATGCGGGAGCTATTTGTGTGGGCTCGGTGCATCTGGAGCCTTGCCCAGTCGCGTCTATATTGTGAAACTGGGAGTATTTTGGCTCTGTCGAGGCATGTACGGGAGTGCAGGTGGACATGCGCAAACGGTTTGTGTCGGTGTGGGATTCACTACATGTCCTTGATGGATGTTTCATCTCTGAATCGCGTGTCATTTCAAAACACTTGACATTAAAACAACAGTGACCGTTTCACACGTTGTCAGAAACACTATCCACTGAACAAATATGTGACGCAGTCTGGCAAAATGACCAGAAATTCAAAACTGAGTTAACCATACCATTTAAACGAGGAGACTCTAAGCTTTAAAATGGTTTGGCTAACTCAATTTTTAATTTTTGGTCACTGTGACTCATTTTGCCAGACTGGGTCACATATGGGATCAAACACAGTGCACGTGTTTGGACTGTGGGATGAAACTGGAATACCGGGAGGAAAACCATTCTTGCTGGGAGGCTTGCGGCATTGTGGCATAGTGCCAAGCACGCCCACCTCACAGCAAGAAGGTCGTGGATTCAAGTCCCGGGCTCGGTGAGGGTGTTTCTGTGTGCAGTTTGCGTGTTTTCCCTGTGCTTGCGTGGGTCTTCTCAGTGTACTCTGGTTTCCTCCCATACCCACAGTCCAAAGACATGCCCATTAGGCTAACTGCCTGCTCTAAATTGCCCCTAGGTGTGAATGTGAGTGTGAAGGGTTGTGTGTGAGTGTGTGTTGGACCTGGTCTAGTGAACTGTTTAGGGTGTACCCCTCCTTTGCCCAGTGACAACCGAGACAGGCTCCAGCCTCGCCGCGACCCTAGTAGGGTTGCATGGTTCAGGGTGAGTTTGACTTTGAGGTTCTGGCAACAAAAAATATTGGTTAATTTGAGAAATATTCTGACAGCTAATCACACTGTGTGAATCTGTTTATGCCGTGTGAGGGTTAAAAACAATATTCTAGACGGGACATTAAATAATGACGGTATTCGAGATGTTAGCGGTATAAGCTCCCATCCAAATTTTTAAAAAATTCACCCTGCACCTTAGAGGCTGTGTGTTCCAGACATTGCGACTTGCTCGTCATTTATAAAACCGTGCCCCTCAGTAATGACTAGAGAAGTGGATTGTTTCGGGTTGCTAATGAAGGAAAAAGCGAGGAGCGCTGTGTCATGGTGTTTCTGGTCATTACGCAGCTGCAGCACGAGGAGAAGGGTCAGAAAAGTTGACCTCGGCAATATCCAGGAGTCTCAATCTCCTATAGCCTCCATTACATTTCACTTCATTTAGCACTTTTCAGCACGACTGCGACGCTCCCGTATTCTATTAAAAACCAAAGCTTCAGTGTCTCTTCACTCCCATGCTCGCTTCGACTCCACGAGATGTCCGGACACACGTTTCCGTACTGTTCCGACTCCAGAACATTTGCACTCCATCTAATCTCGTTAGCGTGGCTTTAATGAACTGCGAGTCCCAGACGGCTGCTAAGGAGAAATGAATACGGTGTGATTTGTGTCATTTCCCGTGTAAACCGTCTGACTGGGACTGCAAATAGATGTGAGGATCAGGAGAGAGGTCAGAGGAAGGTCAGAAGGAAGTCACAGGGGTTAGACAGAGGTCACCCAGAGGTCAGAGAAAGTCTGGTTGCATTTACCAACTTCAATACCAGCATCTTTGTTTACATTCAACACCATGTATGTAGCCTTTTATACTCTCTCTCTCTCTCTCTTTCTCTCTCTCTCTTTCTCTCTCTCTCTCTATCTTTCTCTCTCTCTCTCACACACACACACACTCTCGCAGACGAACACACACTTTTTCTCTCACACACACACAAACTCTCACTGTTTATTTCTCTGTCTCTCTTTCTCTCTCTCTCTCACACACACACACACTCTCGCAGACGAACACACACTTTTTCTCTCACACACACAAACTCTCACTGTTTATTTCTCTCTCTCTCTCACACACTCTCTCTCTCTCTCTCTCTTTCTCGTGATCTCTCACTATTTATCTCTCTCTCACACACATATACACACATTCTCTCTCTCTCTCTAGTGTTCTGCTTCTCTCTCACACACATATACACACATTCTCTCTCTTTACATTATCCCTATTTCCTTCTTTCACTCCTCTTTTCCTCTCTTTGTCACCCCTCTCTCTACCTTTCTCTCTAACTTTCTTTCACCCTGTCTCACTACCTTTATCTGTCCTTCTCTCTTTCTTTTTGCTCTCACTCACCAGCCCTCTGTCTTTCCTACCACATGCCTCTTTTCCTTTCTCTTCCCCCTAAATCCCTCTCACATTTCTTTCTTCCCTCTCTCTCTCTCTCCACCCACCTTTTTTCAATCCCCTTCTTACCCCCCCTCTGTTCTCCCCCTCTCTCCATCCCATCTTTTAATCTCTCTTTTCCCATCTCTCTCCATTCCTCTCTCTTCTCCTCTTTCTGTTGCCCCTCTCTATCTATTCCTCTCTCTATTGTACCTCTCTCTCAATCCCTGTCTTTTTGTCTCTGCCCCTCTTTCTACATTTCTCTCTACATCCCGTTTTCCTCTTCTCTCGCTCTTTCTGTCTTATTTCTTCCTCCATTAGTTTCTTATTCATTCTTCCTGTATCTCTCGCTCCATACACTTGCCTCATATCCCTCCTTTTTTTCTTCTACTCCAACCACAGCCTTTCTTTTACTCTTGAATCCCTCCTTCTCTCTCGCTCTCTCTCTCCCTCTCTCAGTCTTTCCCTGCAAATCCCCTGCTGTCTCACCCACCCTCGTTTCAGTAAACCCGCGTTGGAACTGTAAAACACTGGGGGACGTAAATGAATTTAAATGGCACGACGGGAAAAACAGATTGCATGTAGATGTAGGTTAAATCAGTGCCGGAAGGCGCCTGCCATAAATCATATATTCACTTATTACAAAAGACAAAACTGCTGTCTTAAGAGCTCTGGGTTCCATCAGCTGCCGAAGGTTCGAGTCAAACAGTCATAAATTCCTGCAACAGTCATAAATGAACCATTTCAATTCTTTAAATGTAATCCTGAGACTTCAGATTGAACAATCAAAACCCTGATTTTTTCCTTCTTTTACACATTCACACTGAACAGTATCACATAGTTCTATACTCATATATAAATATTAGCAGTACTACAGTCAGGATGTCACAGTGGCTTACTGGTTAGCACGTTCGCCTCACGGCAAGACGGTAATAGGTTCAAGCCCTGGGGTTGGGCGTTCCTGTGCGGAGTTTCCATATTCTCCCCATGTTTGCGTGGGTTTCCTTCAGGTACTCCGGTTTTCTCCCAAAGTCCGAAAACATGCACGTTAAGCTAAATGACTGTTCCAAATTGTCCCTAGGCGTGAGTGTGAATTGTGTGTGTGTGTGTGTGTGTGTGTGTGTGTGTGTGTGTGTGTGTGTGTGTGTTGGCCCTGGGATGGTCAGGCGAGCTGTTCAGGGTGTACCCCACCTTTGCTGGTGGAGGGTGAGATAGGCTCCCACCCAATCCCAGCTGGCTTCAGGTGAGGAGCGGGGTTACACCATGAACAACAGTCTATCATAGGGTTAACACTGAAAAAACAACCGCTCACTCTTACATCCACAATGATGGACAATTTAAAGAAGCCAGGTGACCTAATGTCTTTGAACCGTTGGAGGAAACTGGAGTTCCTGGAGGTAACCCATGCAAACATTATGAAAACATGCTATATCCACAACCTGCTGTAAGGGATCAGCACCGTGACATAGTAGCATGAAGGTCCCGGGTTCAAGTCCTGGACTCCAGTGTGGAGTTCCCATGTTCTCTCTGCGCTTGAGTGGGTTTCCTCCAGGTACTCCGGTTTCCTCCCACAGTCCAAAAACATGCACAATAGGCTAACTGGCTGTTCCAAATTGTCCCTAGGTGTGAAGGAGAGTGTGAATGGTTTTGTGTGTGTGTGTGTGTGTGTGTGTGTGTGTGTGTGTGTGTGCTGGCCCTGCAATAGGGTCTGGCAAGCTGTACACTTACTTTGCCCAGAGTTGGCTAAGATAGGCTCCAGCCTCCCCGCAGCCCTAATAGGTTTAAGCAGTTCGGCAAATTAATGAGTGAGTCCTGAGAGGTTCACAGTGCAAAACACACGAAGCCACCAGGCAACACAGCTTTATACTCCAGTTTAATTTTTATTCGTCCAGTTTCCAAAAACAGAATACTTTTTAAAATATTAAAAAATCCACTTGATCCATATAACTTGATGTTTATTGGTCTGCTTGAGATTCGGAATCAAACCCTTTATGATTTCCTTCATTACAACTACATTTCAAAATAATCACAAACCTGCCGGCTACGTTTCATGGATTTCTGGTTGTCTGTCCATGGTCCGTACTTTAAAACCCACTGGCATAAATAATGAAGGTGTGTATATCTGGTTCTGCATTTAAAAACCCTTTTGCTGTGTTTACAGGAATCATACAACACAAACCAAGGAGTAAGTGCCCCTGTTTTTGGCCCCTGGGCGATTCACCACTCTGTCAGCAAACCCGTCAGCTCCAAACACCTTGAAATTTAGTGATAATTAGGTTGACATAGTATAAAAAAATGCAGATGGCTCTCTCTTTTTCTCCTAACACTTACTCTTTTTGCAGACAGGATATTTTTTTTCGCAGTGATGACGGCAGAGAAATGCATACACACCTTCCCATCCCGTCTCACCCATCCTTCTTGTGTCTATTCTCAGCACAAAGCACCCCTATTTTACTCCTTTACCATATTAGCCTAGCCAATATCTCCCCGTCCCAAGACCCCTCCCAGAGGCTCTGGGATGCGAGCTGTAATCTAAGGTTATGGGCTGAGTGGCAAGAATAAATGCCTCTCAATGGTCTTTGCAAAACTAAAGGCCAATTACTTTAATGGTCGGCCCAAAGGGGACACGATTCAATTCTGTACAGTCGGAGCCACTCTGGCAATTAATCACACCTGCCTCCTGAAAACAGAGAAACCATGCACACCATCCTGCCCAAGCGCAGCCTGACCTTCATTTAGCTGGAAGGCTTTTTAACACACACACACACACACACACACACACACACACACAGAGACCATTTTGCCGAGCATGCAAAAGGAGAAAGAGCAGTGACACGATCAGAAGACGAGAACAGACACACCGCATATTCTCATCACTATTTCCTTTGATTCCACCACTTTTCAATATTCTGCTAGGGGAAAAAAATAAAGATATATTAAACCAGACGTGAGGAGAGATGTAAGGCTGTGATAGTGCCACCTAGTTAACATTGGTAAGATTCGTATAGGTGAGAAAATTGATGTTATCGTGCGTTTATGTGGCGTGAAGTGGCTGGAATGCAAATCTGCACCTCTGTGTTCAAAATCATGGTTCTGCCTTGAAAATGGGCCGGATCCTCCACTTGTTGACGGAAGAGACTTTGTCCCGTTTGGGTCTAAGCAGCTCAATCCTATTCACAGGTAACAGCAAAAGGTAGTGTACGAGTGACGAATATTTTCTCTGGTCAACACCACCAGTTTTTGTGCTACTGTAGAAGTAAGTAGGACCTCAGTTTGCAGGTAAAGCTCGCTGTTTACTGATCGAACTATATGAGGATGAGGTAAGGGGTGCCTCCAGAGGGCTGTTGGGAAGTTGTATAGCTGCCATGATATGGTGTGCAAGTCAACAATTCAGGAGAACCTCTAAAACTCCCGATTGAGTGTTGGTGGTTTAGGAATCTTGCAAGAAACCCCCCTGGTCAAATTAGACTACAGCTGTACCAGGCAGTAGCAAAAGATAGTGTGAGCCTGACTACTAGTGTTAGCACCGCCGTAGAAGTCTGTGATCATAAGTAAGTAGGACCCCTGTTTGCAGATGATGCTCGTTATGAGAGGATGAGATGAAGAGGAAAAGGTGAGACTCCCAGTTAAGGCTATCTTGCAAAACTTCCCCCTGATCATATCAGACAAGAGATGTAACAGACACGTCCCTCTAGACCAAGATTCTGGGGAAGATCCAGGACCCATTGGAGAGAGTAGCGTTAGCTTGAGGTGCCTCACACAATGCCGATCATGATCCTGATTTGAGCCGATCATGTTCCGATGTTAGACCGATGTTTCAGCCGATTTTGTTACGCTATGATATATTGTTACCCAATGTAATTCCGATGTTATTCCGATGTTTCCTCTGACGTTATCACGATCTATACACGATATACACTTCGATTTGTTCCAATGTCTATCCTATACTGCATTAAAAAAGTGAATTTTTTAAAAACTTTATACCAATGGTACACCGATTACTACCAATGTTCTCAGATTTTTTCCTATGTCTTTTTCCTCCCCAGGGTACTCTACACACAAAAAAAGCACCAAAATTTTCAACATTCCCAAAATATTGTACACTACACCAAGATTCTGGGAAAGATCCAGGACGCATGGGAGAGATTGGATCTCACAGTTAGCTTAAGGTGCGTTTACACAATGCCGATCATGATCCCGATTTGAGCCAACCGTATTCCGTTGTGATTCCGATGTTTCATCCGATGTTATTACGATCTGTACCGATGTCACAAATTGTATCTATGTTGTTCCAATGTGCCTCCTATACTATATAATAGAAATTGTGAATTTTTTCCACATTTTTAACCAATGGTATGCCAATCACTACCGATGTGTACCGATGTTTATTCTCCGTACGCAAAAAACATCGCTGTATACCGATGTTTTCCAATGTCTACCGATGTCCTGCCCCCGGAACAAGCAGAAGCAGATGACAATGAAGGTGAAGGTGAGGACGGAAGTTCTCAGATTTCCTCTGATGTAACACTATCGTGTGAGTTTGGGAAAATCTAAAAATCCCAATAAAGATTGGGATAGAGAATCCTGGACTGTTGACCTGGTCAGCCTGTTGTCACCAAGACCTTCACACTAAATGAGTCCCCCAATTACACAACAGCTAACATTCATAGAGGCCTCCGAGAAATAAGAAGCCATTACATCTTTTTAAAGTACCGTTCCTGCAAAGTCATAGACACGCCATGCAAAATGCTTGAGCTTAGTGGGAACTTGAACTGCCTCATAATTCTGATCAGCAGGGTAATAACAAAGCCAAGCATGAGAGAATCTGACTGTTAGATACATTTCAACTTTGTGTTCAGAATTTCTTTTAAAATAGCAATAAAACTATTCAAATACAAAGCAAAGCAAGTCACAGTTCATTTCTGTCTCGACTCCCGTTTAGTGACGTACTGGTGTATCATCCTGCCTCATTTTTAGCACTTTATCATCATTCACCTTTAGCACTGACTTCAGCTAGCGTACCCTACATCCTTGCCTGTCTCATGAAAATAGTTTTGAGAACATTGGGAATTGAAGAGTCGCTACTTTTTTTTCCCAGCTTCCCAGATGTTTTCTATAAAAACAAAGCTGCAAAAAAGAAAAATAAGCAGCTGCACATGGATTACTAGAATATCTGAAACAAGCTCAGCGTTGGTGGGGGTGAAAGCAGAACCACCAGGAGCCTGAGTGGAACAACATGGCTGCAAAACAATTATACTGAAACCGTAAACACGCCGAGGAGAAATAGGGATTGACTGCGGCTGCAGTTAAGTCTCGAGTGCAGCACAAAGCGCCTCGGAGAGTTCTCAAGGGCTCTCGGGGGACCGTCGTCCCTTCTGAGTGACTCCTGCACGGCCTGCAGAGCTGGAATCGGAGGAGGGGCGCGTGAGTTAGGGAGTCAGTACTGCACCGAAAAACGACTCCCACGACACATGACTCAGCATGTCCTCGGTTGCCCTGGCCGTATTTGCAACTGCATTCTTTCCAACATGTGACTGTCACCATGGATTCCATGACAGAACAGGAAGTCAGGCTTCCGTACCTGAACGCTTAATTTGAATTTTTTTTTTTAATCTTCAGGACCAAAGCACAGCTTAATTTCATTAATTTACATGGTCTTTAAACGTCTCACTGAACAAGAAGTTGAAAAAAGTTATTCAAATCCGTCCCTCATCAAGGCAGTAATCTCCGCTCAACCCAATCCCTTCATCTAATTTTCCCAAACGCTGTCAATAAACGCAGAGGCAACTCTTCCTTTCATTCTCAAACTGCCTTATTTTAGCACATCGAATTTTTTTCCCCTCCCAGTCTGCGCCTGCTCGCGGGAATAACAGCTGAATCCACACTGAGGAGGAAAAAAAGAGATCCCTCTCCTCACAAGTTCCTGTTCTCTCCCTTTCGCTGGCCATTCCTGGCATGTTGGATCGTGGTGAGCTGCTGGTGCGATCTCATTGGGGGAAACACCTCTAGTTCACACGATACCTTTTTTCTTTCCTTTTTTTTTTTTTTTGCTTCATGAAGAAAAATGAACATCTGGCTCCTGCTGTAGACGATGCCACAACTGCATTCATGCATGTCTAATAAGCCTAGAAAAATCTTTCAAAACTGAAGACAGGACAGGGCCTTCGTCGTATTTTTAGCTGCTTTATTTGAGTTTGATAAGCAAACAGAACTTGGAATTTGCAGCATCCTGTCATCCAAGTGACTATTACGAACAGAGCTAGAAATGATGAGAGTTCTTTTTGGCACGACTGATCAACAACAACAAAAAAATGTAATTAGTAATAATGATTTTTGGGACCAGCTGTTTAATATCTCCTTACGCACGGGTTTGGATTGAAGAAAAAAAAAAAAAACGCAATGTAGTTTACTACTGAGTGTGATTGTAATGGACTTATTAATAGGTCTATAGCCATTTATGACTGCTGCGGGCAAGCTGCAGCAGGTTCCAGTGGGTTCTAAATGCATAATTTTGGGTTGGCAAAACATATTCAAATACGCCTTTGTGGGGGTGAACTCTGCAAAACAACAAAATGAAGTGCCGCCACTACACTTCACTCACTTATCACTCGTTTGTCAAAATACTTAATCCTATTAAGGTCGCAGGGGCGGCTGCAGCTTATCTCAGCCAAGCCTGGGCTAAGATGAGTTACACCCTGAACAGCTTGCCAGTCCATCACAGGGCCAACATACACATAACCATTCGCCACTCACGCCTAGGGGAAATTTGGAACATACATGTCTTTGGACTGTGAGAGGAAACTAGAGTACTCAGAGAAAACCTACACAAACTCCACACAGAAACGCCCAAGGCTGGTTCTCGTCGCTGTGAAGCGCATGGGCTGCCTGCCACCACTACAGAAAACTCAAATACCCGCTCCTTTGTAGAAATTAAACATCAATTCTCCTTTTCAAACTCAACCTGTGATGTTATGTGTTGTAAGAACATGGGAAGCTGGAGCCTATCTGAGCTGGAGCCAACAGTGGGTGAACGTGGGACACACTCGGAACAGCTCACCATGGCAGGGTCAACATGCCAACAAAAAATTACTCTCATACTTAGGGGCAATTCTGAACAGCCAACTGTGCTAATGCGCATGTCTTTGGACTGTAGGAGGAAACCAGAGTATCCGGAGGAAACCCACACAAGCACAGGGAGAGCATGCAAACTCCACACAGAAATGCCTTCGCCCAGCCCAGGACTCAAACCAAGGACTCTTTTGCCGTGAGGCGGATGTGCTCACCACTACACCACCGTGCTGCCCACCGAGACACTCCTAACAAACATGATGAAACACTCAAAAAATAATGAATTGTAGTTTAATTCATTCTATTTCCTGTTATTACTTACATCAGGGGTGTCCAAACTTATCCGCAAAGGGCCGGAGTGGGTGGAGGTTTTCACTTCAACCAACCAGTAGCCACACCTTCCACCTGTGTGAGCCACTGATCTCAGAAAGTGATTGGATCGTATATTCTATTGTTTGCATGTGGCAAAACCTGAAGCCAGCCTGGTGTCATCTTGGTGAGACCACTTTAATGTTATGAAAAAAAAGTTATACTCAGATAACATACAAAAATGGTGAAGAAAATGGAAATACTTACATCCAATGTGTACATTTCATTTTAAAACATTTAAACAGCTCCACTTTGAGATCCTAAAGCAAGGTGGTCTCACCAAGATGGCTGCCACCTGGCTTCAAACAGGAACACTATTGTGCGTCCTAGTGTTTTTTCTTTTTTTTTTTTTTTTCTTTTAAATCAATGCCCACAAAGGTGTGGCTACTTCTTGGTTGAAAAGAAAACCTGCACCCACACCGGCCCTTTGCGGAAAAGATTGGACACCCCTGACTTACATTATAGTAGCTATAAACAGTCGTTCCCTCGTTAGCACCTCTACATTGGTTTTTGGGCCAATCAGCATAAAATTGTAAGTTTTTCTATTCCTAAGTACATTTAAATATAACTCCCAACCGCTGTGTGTCGTTAAGAGTGTTACAGATCGAGTGGAAATAAATAGTACTACAGTGAATTAATTGTAGCACCCGTCTGTCATTCTTGTGTTGACAGCAGATGCACATTGCTGATTGAACCACATGCCATTCTTATCCGAGGTGGTAATGTTTCTCTAAGGCAGATAAAACTTTTTTGTGGAATATACAGTCAAGTTTTAGGCTCAGCGCAAGCTCTGTTCACAGTTCACAGCCTGTACTCGCCAATTAGGAACTGGATTTAAAAACGGTATGCACTGAAGGCTGAGGATAGGAACTCCATGAACTTCATGACAGCCTTTAACACTTCTGTACTTATTCATTTTTTGTTGTTTTTTAAGGGCCTCTGCAAGCCATGTGCGAAAGATTCACATGTCCTGTTGGGCGTTGGAAGGGATATCAGGTTCACACTGGTGGAGGAACGGCGTGGAGGGCAGGGCCTACCCTATTCCGTCAGTGCCAATGTTTCCCCACCTTTCCGATTTCCTATTAATCCCATTTTCCAAACCTTTCCTGACTGAGGTCACTGGTGCCTCAGATGGCCCCACGTACAAAAAGAATTGCATGCGTAGTTGACCCAACGCACCTGAAAGACATCGACAAAACCCGGGTAGACCTCGTTTTTCTCATCCACCTGAAAGCAGCAGCTTTACCAAGCACAGAAACATGTGCCACGTGCTGCATGCTGGCAGCATCCCAAACATTATTTCTGGAGTATAAAGGCATTAGCAACAGCACTGAGTTATAGCATCACTGAAGTGGGTTAATGGCCAGGCTGCCCATGTCAAAATAGCATTTTTTTACACTTTTTATGAGATCTAATAGAGGGTAGGCTCACACTAAGGTGTTTCTGACCTGGTCCATTTCCATGGCTTGACCAAGCAAACATAGGGTGAGCATTTAGTTCTCTTTAATGTTCTCACCAATGTGCTTGCTGGCTTTGCAAGCTCTATTGGAGCTATTCGTGGCAACCATAATGTAACAAATTAGCGCACCAGATGTAAGCTTGAGCTATGCCTGAAGCGTGGATTAAACGCTCATTTGCATTAGTAAGATTTATGCGGTGTGGAGGTTTATTGCATTAAGTCCTATATTTCAGCTGAGCAGTTGAGCATTTTTTTAAAGTTTGGTTTCTTTTATGAATTTTACTCTCCATCTAATCACATGTTAACATCAACCCGAACAAACTACCCTCTCTTCCACATCCATGAAGTCTCTTATGCCCATGATCAAGTGTTTAGACTGACGGGGGAGATAGTAATGCCCTAACCGCCACCTCAGGCATTCAGCCTCTTTGATGGTTAAGGCATCACCGGGATTCTAGGGAAACTGTAATATCCCTAGTACAGAGCTTTACTGATGCACTACTTGAGGGGCCAATAAATACCTTTACATTTATGGCATTTGGCAGAAGCCCTTATCCTTACATATTTTAAATCTCATTTATACAGATGAGAAATTGAAGGCTAAGCAGAGGTCTCACATGGCCGGTTGATACATGAGCACCATGTCTGGGACTAACATGGCCATTCTGTGATCATTCAGGCATATTTTGGAGGAAAATATGGGTGGAGGAAATATGCATACGACACAGCTATCATGCCTACCTGCAGTAACTGCAATGCATTATTGCCTCTGCATTTAACCCATCCAAAATGAGCACAAACACACGTAAACAGTGAGCACACACACACACACACACACACTCGGAGCAGTGGGCTGCCACACATTGGGGTACCCGGAGAGCAGTTGGGAGTTAGGTGCCTTGCTCAAGGGCACTTCAGCCATGAAGCAAAGGTGCAACCTGCCACTGGTCATTTTTTCCTGCTGGTCCGGGATGCGAACCAGCGACCTTTCAGTCCCAAAGCCACTTCACTAACCATTAGGCTACGGCCCCGTTTTATGCCGAATTTTACCATCATGGAAATCTACGGTAAAATCCAGTAGGCCATGTATGCCTCACAGATGCCTTCAAGACTGCAGTTGTTGAACTGATCCGGCACGTGACCCATAGTTAATTTCAATTGGAAGCCATGCCCTCTTGGTTCTCAGGGTAGCTCCCAGGTGTTCAAGGGCCTAACAGTGTCAGCTTGGTGATACAGAGGTTTGAAGCACAGCCTTCTGATCATTAACCGAGAAAACCACCGTGTCAACACTGCCCTTTCTAACTTGAAACTTACCGAGAAAACAAACATTTGCATATCTCATGATGCTCATATGTGAGCTGCGTACTTCTGTAGTGGTTTTGCAGACCATTTCCTATTTTCCTCTTGAAAACTGTCAGCAGTGGTCAAAAGGTCAGCTCCTTTGTTAGTGCTGCTTCAAGACTTGTAAATGTGCTCAGTACCCCTATTCCTTTTTGTTTTGTTTTTCTTTCCAGTCCTATTTCAGCCAAAGGGGAATTCTGTCTTGAACATTCCAACTGGAAGTGCAGAACTTGCTGCTTGATAGTTTCAGCCCAAACAAAACCCTGATTCTCTCTCTCTCTCTCTCTCTCACACACACACATTCTCCCATTCTCATGTCTCACGCTACATTTATCTGTTACTCTGCCTACCATTAGTGTGGCTCAGAAATCATTAGGAGAGAGAGCAGCAGATGGTAAAGAGCAGAAAAGGTAGGTCCAATTTAAACTTATCTCACGGCCACGTATCAGGTAGACAGAACAAGGCGACACAGCTAAGGTTTCCAAAGATTCATGGAAAAGTATTGTCATAGGCTACTTTCACACAGCAAGCCCAAGTGGCCTGAATCTGATTCCCCCCCCCTTATGTGACCAATATCCGATTTTTTCATGCCAGTGTGAACACCAAAAAGCACAACAAATCCGATCTTTTCAAATTGGATCTGGGCCACTTTTATACGTGGCACTAAATCGGATACAGATCGGATGTTTTGAAATGCGACCTCAGTCTGAACAGTAATGCAACCTGTATCGGAATTCAATGCGACCCTTGACGTCACTCTTGGTCTACATTCGTCATAATTATGCGACAGCCCCGAAGACAAAAAGAATACTTCCTTACAGACTTCTCTACAGTGGTAGCAGCTATTGCTCCAAAAAAAGCCACAGCCAGAGTTTTGGCTCTCTTTCTCTTCATTCTTCACCTCCTCGTCATCTGCTGACACATTTTTCTGCCTCCACTGCAAAATAACTTTAAAATAAAACTGTCAACACAGACATCTCTCAGCGCCACGTTTGCCATCGACTTCTGTGTATTTCCACTTCGGTAAACACCGTGCTACGTCAGACTCGTGTTTCTATTGCTCACGCTGGCCACATTGGGGTCTTAAACGGTTCACACTGCAGTCTGTTATAGGTCACATCTCTAAAATAACGTGAACAGCCACTCGAAAAAAATCGGATTCAAGCCATCTGGCTTGCAGTGTGAACGTAGTGTTGTGGCGATTTTCCACCTGAATTAAAAAGCATAAATTGGACCGATTATGGGCTCACTTGAAAGAGGACATCACAACAACCATTTTTTAAATAAATACCCATTTAAAGCATTTGGCAGACACCCTTATTCAGAGCGACTTACATTTGTCTTTTTATATAGCCAAGCAATTGAGACTCATGGGCCTTGCTCAAGTTCCTAATAGTGGCAGCTTGGTGATTATGGCGCTTGAACCCCCAACCGTCGGCTTGGTAACCTAGAGCCTTAAACACTGAGCCACATGCAATCTTTTCTACACATATATTAAACGTGTAACTTTTACTGCCGCACCACTACAAAAAATATCACCTATAATCATTTATTATTCTTTTCCTTCATGTAACTGGGTTACAGGGCTGTGCTTGATCTGAAGCCTATATATCAAATGGACTCAAGACTATAGGGACACAGGGAGAACTTACAGATCTTCACATAGACACTAACCAGAGCTTGACCACAAAGCTTTAAAAGAAAACCAAAAACTACCTGCTGCAGCCTATTTACTGTTATAATTAGTATTTACTTACTTGACTTGAATCTATTAAATGCTTCTTGGGCAGTGGTGGCAAGGTGGCAGGGTGCTGGCTTACTGGTCCGAAGATCGAGAATTCAAGCCCCACTAACACCAAGTTGTCACTGCTGTCCCCCAGCACAGCTAACTGGGTTATCAAAGGCCGGCCATGTCTCTCA
The DNA here is from genome assembly GCA_028564935.1 of Neosilurus hyrtlii. Lineage (NCBI taxonomy): Eukaryota > Metazoa > Chordata > Actinopteri > Siluriformes > Plotosidae > Neosilurus > Neosilurus hyrtlii. The sequence goes on from JAOUQZ010000039.1 coordinate 27,548,177, forward strand.
CTGTCTGTGGTGAGAGGCATATAAAAGAACCATTGCTGCCGTTCGTAAAGAACATGGCATTGGGTTGCCCCAATGCCCTGCTTGAGCCCAGAGTCGGCTGAGATGGGCGGCAGCCTCCCCGTGAGCCTGATTAGGATATAGTGGTTCAGAAACTGAAGGAATGCATAAATGCTTCTTTGTGTGGCGCAATGGTGCACTGGTTAGCGACGTTGACTTGCAAAAATAAGGCTTTGGCTTGAAGCATTGCAGCTGTTTGGGGCCTTTCTATGTGGAATCTGCATGTTTTTCCCTTGCCTGCATGGATTTCCTTCGTTCACATTGTTTTCCTCTCACGGTCCAACAACATGCTGATTAGGTGAAATGACTATTCTAAACTGAACACCCGAAGGTGTAAATAATAGTATGGATAGTCATTTGACTCTGTGGTGACTTTCCCAGAGTTTACCAACAACCTCAATGGATTAGTTTCATAAGGATGGAAGGATGGGTAATGAAAGGATGGATGGAAAGAATTATGGATTTGCTGGGATGGATGTATAGATGAATGGATAAATACACAGACAGAGGCATGGATGGATGGAAGGATTGATCGATAGAAGGATGGACGGATGGATGGATAAATAAAAAGTGCTATCTTACATTTGTACCAAATGACCAATGTTTCTTTACTTTTGGTTTCCAATAGTTTAAATATGGTCTTGATTTCAAGGTTACTAGGTTCTACCCAATAAGACTATTTTCCTGTAGTCTTAAGTCCTGTAGGTTAGGGTAACTGAACATCAGTAGGGTTTCATAAGAATCATGAATGTGTCTTTCTCCCACTTGGTTTTCCAACATAATCCCTTTCCTACAATCGGTCAGAACTTGTTGGATGCGAAGGATGACAAAAAGAAATGACATTCCCTCGCTCCAAGTCGATCAATGTAGGTCCATGTCTTACGTGTATACTGCCACCCAGTGTACGGCTGTCTGGAGAACGTCCTGCACTTGACGCTCTAGCAAAAAGAACCTTTATTAAGGTTGCACGCATCTGCACATCAATGGCTTCTTTACTTGTTATATCTCAGCACACCACAACAATACCGTTCCTTTCCCCTTAATTGTAAAGGACAGAATGTAGTACAGTGACCAACCACATTATTTCACTGACAGCATGAACCACTTTCGACCTCGCATACAGTGAACCCACGTGTGTACCAACTCTTGCTGGAAATCGTCTCACATCTGAAAAAAAAAAAGAGCTTCGGTGTTGAATTGTACACTATTGTGGTTAAACCCAGAAACCTGCCCTCGGTCCTAAATCTACTCTCTGCATTTGCGACCTAATTCACAGCTGTTGCTCCACACTGTTTTCGGGCTGGTGGCATTCTAACACCGACATCCTGCTAGCGTTTCCTCTTCAGCTTCTTTTCTTTGAGGCTCCTCTTTCGACATGTACACATGATATAGTGTCTTTTCTATGAAGTGCTGTCCACCACCTGCCTGTGTCTTTTTACCTGCTGGTTCAGTGAGTTGTTAGCTTTCACTCTAGGTCATGGACAGCATTGATTTATGACCTCAGTGCCCTATAGCCCAGATACGAAAAGATGAATAAGCGTGTCAACATTTTCTTCTCTTTTAATGGCCTGACAAGTGTGTGGCACTTGATGCCGCATGTGCATGGGGGTTGGGATACACATGGCTCACTTTCTAGGTCACATTCAGTGTTGCAACATTGGGCATTTTTTTTTTTTTTTTTTTGCATGTGCGCATTTGTGTATGTGCATGCACATAAAATGTGCTGGCAAAGTTCACTCGATTTCCACCCCCCTCCCCCTTGTTTAATTGAGATACACCGAGCCTGACCTACTTCGCCAGCAACCCATGCGGAACAATTACCTTTTTTTTTTTTTTTTTTTTTGAGAGCCTTCATTAACGGCTGCCGTTTCCGACCGCGTGGGTGAGTTTGCCTGGCTGCCTGGTTGAGCTTCATCCACAGACAAAGCAAAATACGTTTATCAGGAAGAGAGAGAGAGAGAGAGAGAAAACAAAACCACTTTATCATGAACACTTAAACAAACCTGCAATTAAACATGAATGATTGAGTTACGCTTTGTTTGTGCGTTCATGTACAGACAGTGGTCGTGACTGTCAAGCTTTTTTTCTTTCCACTACAGATCTGGACCGAATTATAAATATAATTTTCATTATTATTTTCATGTCCACAGACAAAAAAACTGACCGACAGACACACAGATAGACCTATATGTGGCTCATTAAACTGATGTTATCTAATGCATTATGTAATACTAATCCTAAAGTGAGCTTCAAGCACGATATTTAAGCGAGATATGCTAGTTTCCACCTAGCACACATTTCCACAGCTTCCATTAAATATGAGGAAAAGAAAACAGCAAAACAAAATGTTCCCTGAGAGAGGGGGGAAAAAAAAAACTTTTCAGCTAACTCATAGGTGAGAAGTGCCGGTCTGCATGCGAGATAGCAAGAGGCAGCGCAGGCACCGAGGCGAGCAATTCTCCTTGTGCCTCGCAGAAACCTGGCGCAGCTTCATCGAGGGAAAGTTCAAATGAGGACAGCCATTCTGAGTGCAGAATCCCTAGTGTGCAGGAACTACACTTTATTAGTGTGCCAACCCAGTGCTGTGAGTGTGCGTGCACGCATGCGCTGTGATTACCAAGAGAATGGGACACTGCGTCATTGTTCGTCTGGGGACAGTAATTTATTGCCAGAGCATTTTATTGGTTTTTTTTTGTTTTCCAGTTGAACCTGATTTCCAAAAACTCGTGTTTGTACCTTCTGGTATGATAATAGAGCTCTATTGAGCTACAAGGTTGTGGAATAGGGCCTGGATGGTTGTACCGTGTCCGTCCCGTGTCCATTCTGTCTCTATGTGTCAGTGTACCATCAACTTCCTTATGGATGGTTGTCCCATGTCTGAGCATCACTGAGTTAATGCTGATTAGCTATTATGTGTTGCTGAGTTGCATGGTTGTCAAGGATGATGAAACCTGTCTATGCATAACATAATAGAGTCGTACTCACTGATTGATAGGTACCTTCACCAGGCACAAATAGATTATTATAACTTGGCATAGACATAATGAAATGTCTCCCACTAGTGGGCATCAGATGAACATTTTGACACATATTAAAGAGTATAGGCATTTTTCAAAATTTCTGGATATATATTTATATTTTTACATTATTCCATGTATGGCTTACACAAAATGTAAACGTTTGTTAATTGTACCACACCCTACTCTAGAAACAAATTTCATCCAAACCAGTGATGACTTTTTGAGTTATCTTGCACACAAAGAGACAAACAACCCAACTAACTAACAAACTACCATAGGAGAAAACATTTATTACCTCCTGGCAGAGCTAATAAACACAATTTGCAAAGACATTATGGGAAGCAGCACTTTAAGACAGTGCCTAAATTAATATGTTATCCTAATTGATGGTCAGTGATGCTATTTCTACTTGGACAAAAGGGGATAGAGTAGCAGTGGTGTGGCCAACCTCTGTACTTTTTTTTTTTTTTGTACTTTTTATCTCTGCCATCGCTAAAACGTGATCTGTGCTACAAAAACAAATGCACTGCAACTGACTCATCAACTGGCGTTCCATTACTTTCTTAGCTTGTGAATTATCTGTTGCCTGACATGGCAGGTCATTTTTTGATCTTGCCGTTACAACCTCGACTCAGCCCACATGCTTAACACGGTCCTCTGAAGAGTTGATGAGTTTGACCTGGGAAAAAAAACCTTTTGATGATGGCGATGCTAAAGGAGCGTCATCTACGCCAAACGGCATGCAGCTGTATTCAAATATAAATCTGGGCCATCCTGTACAGGGTAGCAAAGCCGGTCACCATCACAAAGGTGAACTTTCACGTATCGTCAGAAGCAGAAAAGTTGTTTGAGAGGGTGGTTGAGAAATTGTATTCACAGAGCTATTGTTCTATAACAAAAAGTAATAGCACCCCATATGTCATTCACACATTTCATACCTGCTGCCATGTCTAAATTAGTACCACCTTATATCTCATTTAATATCACTTTCTTGCTTTAATATTTATTTAACTTGATTTAACAAAGAATGCAGGACTCTTGTTTCAGAAATAATTTATAAGTAATAAAACGGAATGTAAAACAGCACAGTGGCGCAGTGGTTGGATGTTGGCTTCACAGCAAGAAGGTCCTGGGTTCGATCTGAGGTCTCATGGCTTTTCTGTGTGGAGTTTGCATATTCTCTCTCCGGGTGCTCCGGTTTCCTCCCACAATCCAAAAACATGCACTGTAGGCTGACTCCTAGGGGTGAGAGTGAGTGAGAATGGTTGTGTGTGTGCATGTTAGCACTAAAATGGACTGGCAAACTGTTCAGGGTGAATCCTGCCTTGGCCCAGAGTCGGCTGAGATGGGCGCCAACCTCCCCGTGACCCAAATTAGGATTAAGCGGCTTAGAAAATGAATGAATGAATGAAACGGAATGTGTTTAAACCACATTACTTGAATCTCAGTAACTACATCTACTCAGCAGTAGGTGTGTGTGTGTGTGTGTGTGTGTGTGTGTGTGTGTGTGTGTGTGTGTGTGTGTGTGGTATGTGTGTGTGCAGTACAAAAGTCCAGCCCATAACCATCATGTACCGGGCCAGCTTTCGCAAGGTTGGGATTTAATTGGATATTAGCATCCTGCCGTGTCTGTATTAATCAAATCAATGCCGTCCATTAATTTTGTAGAAGAACATACAATTAAGTGGTGATTAGTGCTCTCACAGGGATATGCCCTTTCATCTGACTGAGGAACATTGAAATTTGGCTGGGTTCCAGTGCAAACTGTTCCCTTCCCTCCTGCCTGGCTGCTTCCTCAGCACTGTTTCCTCACACCAGGGCGGCTCTCGCCTGGAGAGCTGAACCTGTTCTGGCTCATGAAGCCCACAGTGCCACGCAATGCACAGAATGCATACGGGCTCCATATGCGTCAGAGCAAAGCGCACCGCTCACAGCTGCAGCTGCAGTATTCGAAGAACTATTTATATAGACTGATACATTACAGCCATTTATAGACTTCAACGCCATGCATCAAAGTCTATAAATATGGAATGCAGCAACGTACAAAATCAGTTCATGCATTCACTAGGTTATGAAAAAAAAATGAACTGTGGGTCATAGGCATTTCCAAACAAGATCGCTTTGAGCTGCTTTCCATTTTAACATGCGTTTAAAAAGGATTGTTTGCTCAGATCTGAGATCCTACAACATATAACGCATTGCTGACTTAGTGTCACTCCAAAGGTGTCCAAGGAAACCTGATGACAAAATCCTGGTCCATCCTGGTCAAGTCTGGATCGCATGAAGATGATTGATTACATTATCTAATTTGTTGAAGGCATGAAAAAATTGTGGGCTGTTTCTTTTTTGTTCATACGGGATTAATTATTTTGTCAATGTTTTCAAAGTTTAAGCCCGGTTCTCCTGAAAAAATCCGTAGCAGCATCACCAAAAATACTTTATCAAACAAGTTTTATTTGTTGTCAATTGAATATTGTTTCAGTAAAAAAAAAAAAAAAAAACATGTTTGTATACAGTCCAGGATATTGGCATGGATCACTTCCTGCCAAAGAGCAAACAGCCAATCAGCAGTGTGATGCATAATATTTACATTTACAACATTTGGCAAATGCCCTTATCCAGAGCAACTTACATTTTTTTATATAACTGAACAATTGAGGGTTAAGGGCCTTGCTCAGGGGCCCAACAGTGGCAGCTTGATGGTACTGTGGCTCGAACTGCCAACCCCTGGATCAGTAACTTCTCACTAACTAACTAATCACTAACCACTGGGCCACCATTGCCAATCAACATTGCGATGCATAACAGCCAATCAGTATCATGATGCCTAAAAGCCACTCGGCATTGTGATGTGCCACAGCCAATCAGCACTGAGATGCATTACAGCCAATCAGCACTGAGATGCATTACAGTCAATCAGCATCATGATGCATAACAGCCAATCAATATCATGATGCATAACTGACAATCAGCACTGTGATACTTAACAGCCAATCAGTATCATGATGCATAACAGCCAGTCGGTATCATGATGCATAACAGCCAATCAGCACTGTGATACTTAACAGCCAATCAGTATCATGATGCATAACAGCCAGTCGGTATCATGATGCATAACAG
>JAOUQZ010000039.1:27576018-27593486 GCA_028564935.1 Neosilurus hyrtlii
ATCAAAAAGAACGACCCTACTCCAGTCCTTATAGTCTTCGGTAATCTTCAGCCTGGCTTTTCTTTGCTTCTCATTGATGAAGGGCTTTTTTCTAGCTTCGCATCACCTGGACGAAGCTGTTTTAAACCTGAATCCTTGCCATGCGCTTAACCTCAGCTGCCATTTGCTGTTCTTTTTGTATGTTACTTGAAGACATCCTACAGTTGATGAGTGACATTTGAAGGAGTTGATGATCATCCTGGTTAGTGGAGAGTAGTATTTGCCCTCTGCCAGTCTGTAACTTTGTTGTCCCGAGTGTCAGCTACCTGAGCTTGTTCTTATTACCTGCCGTCTTTAAAATTTGGAGGACATAAACCTGACGCTCACTTTGCCAGGGAAGTGAAATCAAAATTTGTTTGAAAAACAAGTTCGTTATTATGAAATATTCATCCAGTGTCTTGAAAGAATTTCTATTATTATAAAAAAAATATAGTTCCATTATTCTGAAATGTGTATTTATTATCATGAAAAATATCACAATGTTTGTTTATTTCATAAAGAATCTTATTTCATAACTGGTTTTTATTTATTAACGTGATTTTTTTTTTTGAAAATGGTATTTTAGTTCATAATGCAGTTTTCCAGCAGAATGACTTTGTATTTCATTAGAATGACCTTTTACATAATAGTAGTTCTTTGTCAGTGGGAGGGACCAGTGGGTGGGACCTGAACACTCATTGGCTGATCTTTCGCTACTCGCTGGCTCTGATATCACCCACTAGTTTAAAACATACTGTAGCAATGGCAGAGGAGAAAACACTGTTGTTCTTTCATGGAACATAATGTAGTTTCAAGATGTCCTTGGGCATAAAGTTAGTCGTCCTAACTTGGAATCTGTGAGATAAAGCTCAATCCGACATTAGCTTCAGAGGTGTGCAGGGCCATTAACACTCACTTGGAGCAGGCAGAATCATCTTTATCATGTTTTTCTAACATATAAATCTGATTTTAGTTTGTTATTTTTGTGTTTTCATGGCGTTATATTTTGTAACGCCTCTACGAAGTGCAGTTTACTTTCGTTTCTGTGAACTATGAATGAGTAGGCTTAACAAATGCCTATAGCTTCACAAGCGCTTAGCTTGGCTTGAAGCACAGAACTTACCTGACCTGCCTTTGTCATGGTTAAAATATGCAAAAGTAAATAAATAAATAACTACGATAATCTTGTTTTGGTTTGCTTTTCTTTGTTTTTTCATGTAGTATATACTAAAAGAGTTATGCACGTCAGGTTTGGTGGATGTCGCTGAATTGAACAGTTCCTGAGACGGAAGATCAAGCAACATCCATCTTGCCTTTTATTTTGTAATGAATGTCAATTTTGTTTTCATTTCTCAATAATACTGCATTTAAAAACATAACGCAGTAAACAGTCGGGGTGGCACAGTGGCTTAGTGGTGAGCATGTCTGCCTCACATGCATAAGGTTCTGAGTTCGAGTCCCAGGCTTGCGCGTCTCTGTGTGGAGTTTGCTTGTTCTCCCTGTACCGGTGTGGGCTTCTTCCAGATACTCCTCTCACAGCCCAAAAACATACACATTAGCCTAACTGTATATTCTAAATTGACCCTAGGTGTGCGTGTGGGTGTGAATGGTTGTGTGTGTTTGACCTGCAGTGGATTGGCGAGCTGTTCAGGGTGTATCCTGCGTTTGGCGTGACCCTAATAAGATTAGGAATTTGGAAAATGAGTGAAAGTGCGAGTCTGCAATTGTCTTGAGTGCTAATATTCCCTTTTAAAGCTCCAGTTTGGTTGCACTGATATTAAACTTTGTAATAAACCCAAAATAAATTTAAAAAATGACACATTTGGCAAATAAAGTTGAATTCGCTGATTAGCATGATTCACTCTGTTGATGATATCTGTAGCCTAGTGACTTTTCATAGTTAAATGCTATGTACTGGAAAATGCCGGAAGGTCGTATGCAATTTCTTTCTAAAAATACCCACAAAAGTGAGTGTTATGTATTTTGTATGAGGTTATAAGGTTGTAAGGGCTTGGAGGATGACTGTAACTTTAAATTCAGGCCTTGAGTCAGGAGTCTCTTGGCTGAGCAGTTTTCTCGCTGTTTTTTTGAGCCCTGGCGGTCGGGTCATAGCTGCAGGGGGTTAACACACAAACACATAGTTTTCCCACCCAGAAACCTGCTTCGCTCACAGCTGCTCACCAACAGAACACTGCAAACACAAAGCTCTGAGTGTGTCAGTGTGGGTGTGTGTGTATGTGTGTGTATGTGTGCGTGTGTGTGTGTGTGTGAGAGAGAGAGAGAGAGATAGAGAGATAATGGAAAGTATGGGAGTCCATATAGTTGCGTTTATTTGAAACACTGGTTTGGTAATAGTCTGTTGTTGTTAATTTTCTAGCTGGGCTACAGCAGTGGAACTAAGAATTAGGGGGGTGCGGTTTGACCACCAGGGGGTGCTACAGTTCATTGCTGATTGTGAAGAAATTGAAACCCTGTTTCATCCATCCATATAACCATTATCTGTAACACTTATTCATTAGGGTCGTGGGGGGAAAACTGGAGCCAATCCCAGCTGAGTTCAGGTGAAAGGCGGAGTTACACCCTGAACAAGACGCTACTCTATTGCAGGGCTGACACAGACGTGACCTAATGTGCAAGCACCATATCCAACACTATCAGTCTGAGCATTCATTGTATCTTAAAGTGGGTGACATGGTGGTGTAGTGCTTAGCACGTCCGCCTCACAGCTAGAAGGTCCTGGGTTAGAGTCCTGAGCTTGGCGAGGGTTTCCTCCAAGTATTCTGGTTTCCTCCCACAGTCCAAAGACATGTGCATTAGGCATGATTTAGCCGGGTCGGCACGGTGGTGTAGTGGTTAGCATGTCCGCCTTACAGCGAAACCTTCCAGGTTTTGAGTCCTGGTTGTTTCTGTGTGGAGTTTGCATTTTCTTCTTGTGGTTGATCAGGTTTCCTCCAGGTACTCCGGTTCCCTCAGTGAGTGTTCAGCCTTCCTACAACTCTAGTAGGATCAAGCAGTTTGGAGGGGCAATTTGAAGCAGCCAATTAGCCTAATGTACATGTTTTTGTAATGTAGGAGGAAACCGGAGTATCCGAAGAAACCCACGCAAGCACAGGAAGACCATGCAGTCTCCATACAGAAATGCCCTTGTCGAGCCTGGAACTCGAACTCTGGACCTTCTTACTGTGAGGCGTAAGATAATCATGCAAAAAAAAATACAGAAATTAAAAAAACAGAGCTTACTTGAGCTCTTCTTGCAGCAACACATGAAACTCAAGCAGCCAATGAAATAAAATCACCATGAGAGGAATCAATGTTCTGCCATAACATTAAAAACATGAGCACTGACGGTGAAATGTATAACATGAATTATCTTGTTACAGTGGCGTCTGCCATGCAGTGGGATGTATTAGGCAGAAAATGAACAATTGGTTCTTGAAGTTGATGTGTAGGAAGCAGGAAAAATGAAAAAGTATAAGGATTAGCGTCTAAAACGTGGATTAGCGTCTAAAACGTGAGGTCTTGTAGGCTGTTCCTGGTATGCAGTGATGAGTAGTTGCTGTGTATGGGGCTGGCAAGCCACAAACCAGTCAAGTAGTGTTAATGTTACGGCTGATTGGTGTACATGGCACTGACATAGAGCACCACTCTATCAGTGCTAATGCTAAATACACGTCTCATTTATATTTACAGCATTTGGCAGACGCTTTTATCCAGAGCGACCTACAATTATCATTTTATACAACTGAGCACTTGAGGGTTAAGGGTCTTGCTCAAGGGCCCAACAGTGGTGATAGTGGGGATTGAACCGCTGACCTTCGGATCAGTAACCCATCACCTTAACCACTAAGCCACCGCTGCCCTCCTTACAGAAACTTCCCTTATAGAAACTTCACCAAGAGTTCATCATTAACAGTTATCACCTCCCAGCACTGATAGTCCGTCTGTGTCCGTATTTCAACCGCCGCATCTCCATCCACATTTCAAGAACTGCTGGGTGGATCACTCTTTTGCATGCAAGTTTTATATGGCGTGTAGACTTGTCAGTTCCTCATTTTGACCTTTGACCATGTCACAATGACCTTGAATTTTTACATTTTGTCCAGGCTATTTTTCAAGAACTGCTACGTGAATCATTCTGGAATTTTTCATGCAGGTTTCCTATGGTGTGTAGGTGTGCACAAGCTTGTCAGTTCCTCAGTTTGACCTTTGACCTTAACACGACCTTGACCTTTTAAATTTTGTCGGGGCTTTGTTTCAAGAACTGCTGGGTGGATCATTCTGAGGTTTTGCATGCAGGTTTCCTATGGTGTGTAGGTGTGCACAGGCTTGACAGATTCTCTGTTTGACCTTTGACCTTGTCACAATGACCATGACCTTTTAAAACATTTTCTGAGCTAGTGCTTAAAAACTGTTGTGGCGGCTGAGGTGTTTTGCTTTCTGAAGACTATATAGTTGTTTTGTTTGTTTTTGTTTTGATACATTTACAAAAAGGACTATTATTTTTATTCTTATTCCTATTCTTTTTTTTCTTATTATTATTTGTATTCATAACTACCTCCTGACCTGCTGACTAATCAGAATTAAGAATTCATAATGTACAACATTTTTTCCTAGTTTCAAGTCACCGGGACAAATAAAATATTATCCACAATGACACTGAAATCCCGTCCCCTGTGTAGCAGCCCTGAGTATTCCTCCTTCACTAAGAATTTCTATCAGTCTCTGGGACTATTGACTCACAGATGATGTTTTGGTGTTGGAGAAGATGAGTTTAGTCATTTCTGGAGCAGAATTTTTCAAGTAGGTGGTTATTAAAAATGAATCAACTTGTTTTCGAGTTCCACTATTCCATGGAACTGACTAACTCATTTTATTTATTCCATTCCTGATGGATAAAAAGTTTTATTACATTTAGAAAAAAAATATATTCAGTTTATTTTTAAAAAAATCAAAAAGTAGTTTACAAACAAATAAATATATAAAATATTTAAAATACATAATATTTTAAACATATTATTTAATTCATTACATTTTTCGCTGAGCCACTTAGTTCTTCTAGGGTCGCCCAACACACATAACCATTTACACTCACACTCACACCTTGGAGCAATTTGGAACAGTCAATTAGCCTAATGTGCATGTCTTTGGGCTCTGGGAGGAAACCAGAGTACCCAGAGGAAACCAACGCAAGCACACTTCACACAGAAACACTCTTGCCGAGCCCGGGACTTGAACCCAGGACCTTCTTGCTTTGAGATGGACGTGCGACCACTATGCCGCCATGCTGCCCACCTCCCATATATTATTTCACATTTAGCAAAATAATCCAACAAATGATGAAACAACTGGAAAATTGGTAAAGCCTCTTGATCCGTTCACAGCACAGCAGCGACTTCAGGGTCTCCAAGGCGGAAGGGCTACGATGCCCATTCAGTGCGCTCCCGGAGGCTAAGCGAACAGAGGTGATCACGCCACACATGCAAACAGTCTGGAGTGGAATCAGAAGGACTTTATACACACACATGGCATTGTTATTGTGTTCCAGTAGCCAGTACTTGCCATGTCTTCATTCTATGTATTTTGGATATCCCGGGGTTTGACCTGTTTCTGTCCTCCAGACTCTGTTACTCTGTTACACTGTACCCTAGAGTGTGTTTGACAATCCAGCCTGATCTTTGACCGTGAGTGTGTTTGTTCTCTGATGTTCTGTTTGCCCAATCATTTGACCTGTGCCTGCATGACAGTGAATTTGAAGAGTGACTTGGATACCTTTTCCTGGCTTATAATAAAACAGCTGTTTATGTACGCATTCTACATCTTTGCATCTGCCTTTGCATTTCAATGAAGCACATGACAAAATGTATGTATTATATTTATCATTCATTCATTTTCTTCGTCACTTAATCCTAATTCGGGTCACGGGGAGCCTGGTACCCTTCTCAGCCATCTCTGGGAGAAGGCGGGGTATACACTGAACAGCTCGCCAGACCATTGCCAGGCAAACACACATACAACTATTACCACATACAGCCACTATTTCTCACATCTAGGGGCAATTTGGAACAGCCATTCAGCCTACTGTGGGACTGTGCGAGGAAACCGGAGTACCGGAGGAAACCCACACATGCAAACATGGGGAGAAACACCCCAAGCCCGGGAATCCAACCATTAACAAACCATTAACAAACAAAACAAACATATTAAAACCTTAATTTATATCTAATACTGTGGTAATAAAAGTTTACACCTCACTTTAAGAAATGACTTCCTCAGACTCATACTTACCAGGTGGAAGGATCCAACCATTCGTCGTTTCTGGCTGGTGGCACCTGCAGGTTTGTCTCAAGCAACATACATAGTTTTCAGATCTTTACTGGAAGGAAGTCTTCACGCATGACACAGGCAGTAGAAAGAGACTGTAGTTAGTAGTTCATTATCAGTTCATTATCGAAGGCCATCTGTTGCTATGCAACAGAAAAGGGAACAACAAGGACTGATACTGACCAGATATTATCCGGGTGATGGACCATTCACACACTGTACATTTACTGCCATGTTTTAGCCAAAACTGTCTGGTTGGTCAGTTTGTAAATACTTCTACTACTACTACTACTACTAATTATTATTATAATCACTATTATTCTTATTTTTATCATAAACCTTTATATTAATTTAAAGTGTGAATGAAAAGTTTACCCCTTTAGCTATCATACATCCAGCTCATATTTGGCCCAAACCATGCATGATATGTGGAGTTTATCACTTTTATGTTTGTTGTTGTGATTTATTTGACTCGTTTTAATATATTTCCATTATTTAAAAAAAATTAATTCAAATAGGCTGTTCCGACAATCTGTCTGTTTATCCCGGCATTTTTTACAGTGCTGGGCATTTCCCGATTAGCCGTATCACACTGGTATATTTTGCTTTGCATCGTGTGCGCTGGTCTTAGTACATTTACATTTACAGCATTTGGCAGACACCCTTATCCAGAGTGACAATTAAGGGTTAAGGGACTTGCTCAAGGACCCAACAGTGGCACCTTGGTGGTACTGGGGCTTGACCCGCCAACATTCGGATCAGTAATCCAGAGCCTTACCCAGTGAGCTATATATGTTATATTTGACATACTGTATTAATTCTTCTATTTAATTATTTTAAATTTAAAAAATTAATTCTTCTTCATTTAACCCAATCAAAGTGAGCACACACACATAAACAGTGATCACGCACACACTCGGAGCAGTGGGCTGCCACAGGAGAGCAGTTGGTGGTCTTGCACTTCAGCCATGAAGGTGGAGGAAGGGAAGGTGCAGCTCACTCCCCCACCGCAACACATTTTCCTGCTGGTTCGGGAATCAAACCAGCAACCTTTTGGTCCCAAACCACCAGGCCATGCTATATATGCTGTAAAAGGATCAGTGCATTCGATTTCACCTGCAGAATTTTTGTACGTTTCACACCTTTCGGTCTCGTTGTTGTGTAACGCACCAAAATAAACTAGATAAGTTTACTTTAATAGGCCCTAATAATATCATGCGTGCGTCCACTTCATAGCAAGAAGTCCTGATGGCGGACGTTTCTGTGTGGAGTTTGCATGTTCTCCCCGTGCTTGCGTTGGTTTTTTTCCTGGTACTCTGGTTTCCTCCTACAGAACAAAAAACATGCACAGCAGACTGATTGGCTGTTCCAAGGTGTGCCCCTAGGTGTGAGAGTGCGTGTGAATGGTTGTATGTGTGTTGGCCTTGCGATGGCCTGGCGAGCTGTTCAGGGTATACCCCAAAATAGGCACCAGCCTCCCCGTGACCCATTGTTACCTGTATATGACAAATAAACTTGAAACTTGAAACTATTGGCATTAAGCGGCTTAGAAAATGAATGAATGAATATGTGTGAATGAATGTATGAATGAACAGCTGGCGTTAAGGTTTAGTTAATAAATAGATGATCTGATCTGGTTGAATCATCTTCAGTCATGTTATTGTTTGTGAGTTGGCTTCTGAAATACTCTGATATCAATAGAACTGCAACTTTATACATTTTTCCTACCAATACCACAGTTTCATGTTGAGCGCTAATAGGGGAAGATGATCAGATTGCATATCGTTCACATTTCATACCCGTAAAGGCTCTAGTCTAAACAGTGTAATAACAATACATAATATATAATAATATATAACAATCTAAAGTAATAACTGTTCAATAAAAACTATTTTTTGTACAATTGACAAGATTTCTGGCGGATTATAAGGGCAATGTTAGAATTTCAGATTCCGTGCCCATAAAAAAATAAATACAAATGCCCTGATTTGATGCCGGCAGGTAATAGGGGCAGATTTTCAGAAGGCATGCCCATAAAAAAAGTGACAGTCTATATCCATCATAACAATAACACATCACATTTAAAGACGTGCTATAATATTACCTATCCACGGGTATCACCAGAAATTATAATAATAATAATAATAATACTAATGCACTTAGGTGAGATCTTTTCTATGCAATAACACAACTAGAAATAAATTAAAAAAATAAAAAGACCCCGGTAAATAAAGTAATAATAATAATAAATAGTACATAAATTAATTTCCGCATGTCCGCCTCACAGCAAGAAGGCCATGGGTTCGATTCCCGGGCTCGGGCGTTTCTGTGTGGAGTTTGCATGTTCTCCCTGAGCTTGCATGGGTCTCCTCTGGATACTCTGGTTTCCTCCTGCAGTCCAAAAATATGCACAGTATTTATTTTAAAGTTGCTGTTCCAAATCACCCCGAGGTGTGAGAACGAGTGATACCTATCTATTTATTTATTTAGATACGTTTTTTTTCTGAAATCTCCCAAAGTGATTTATCCTGTTTTGCAATCAAGCCTCTCAAATACACAGGTAACCAATTAGTAAGCATTTGAACACTGAAACAATCCCAGTCACATACAGGAGAATCCCTGTGGTATGAACACCCAGAGAGATCTCATTATTCAGACCATCCCCTATGCTGTAGGTGATGGCGGTTGCCTTACAGCAACGCTCCACTGCCCTTGAGGCATTTGCAGAAACGGCAAATCACATCCTGTGTCTATGGTTGGTTTTACCTTCTTCGGAAATGACTTAAGAAATTGTGAAATCGAGCCTTGCTGAGTGAAACCTGAAATCCTCCCACTCCTTTTTCTTACAAAATGGAAAGCTCTACAGTATATCCCCCCTATAATCTGTTGATTCATTTCACCAGGAGTCCGGGCTTGACGCGCACATCATACTGTTGTTTTTATTCTTGCTTCATCCCAGCTGATGAATCTCATGAGTAAGGGTTTGGTAATGAGCTGAGGAATTGAGTTTGGAGTTTTGGAAAAGGAAAACACTCTGTAAAGTTCAATTCCGCAGACTCTAGGCTCGGGATATTCAGGATTTTAGCACAATTAATCCTCCAGCCATTACGTTTTCATCCTGTTCGGTGATATCTGACCTTCGCTTTATTCAAACATGAATGGAGAACTTGAGCAATGACGGGAAACTTCATATGTGCCACTTGTTGTCTTCCTGGTTTTCTACAGTTCGTGCTTCCTGTTTCCTGAATATTAATCAGTTATTGAATTTATACCACAGCATGGTTGAAGGCTCGCGTCTGATTAGCCTAAAATTCATATTATGATGTTCATTTTACTAACTTTGCAGGGCTGCACGGTGGCACAGGGGCAGTGATGGCTTGGTGGGTAAGGTGCTGGCTTACTGATCTGAAAGTCGGGGATATCACAGATCTCTATCACAGAGTTGTCACTGCTGCCTCCCCTTCCCCAGTGCAGCTAACTGGGTTATCAAAGGCTAGTCATGTCTCTCACTGTCTGTGGATTGTCGTCAGCGTCTTTCCGCCTGTCATGTCCCTGGTGAGCTGTCCGGGGTGTACCCCGCCCACGCCCAGAGTCAGCTGAGATGGGCGCCAGCCTCCCCGCGACCCTAATTAGGATTAAGTGGCTTAGAAAATGATGAGCACGATGGCGAATCTCAGGCCCAACGATGGCGTTTCTGTGTGGAGTGTGGAGTTCAGAGTGAAGTGAATGTTTCCTCCCACAGTCTAATATGTAGATTTCGGCACTGCCTAAAAGTGCAGCTCTCATATGATTCCCCTTACTTGACAGGTTTTTGATGGGAACTCTCAAACCCCGTCCACGTATCCTACGTATACCAGGATTAATTCATTTTATAATCACGTGTTTAAAGAAGGGAATGAAAAGGAGGGAACTAAACACGTGATCTTAGTCTCGGCGTGTAAAGTACACCATTTAGAACCCGTAGCTTCTAAAACACAAGAATATCATTGTTTATTTATTTATTTAATCTCATTAATGAGGGCGGCACAGCGGAGTAGTGGTTAGCATGTCCGCCCCACAGCAAGAAGGTCCTGGGTTCGATTCCCAGCTCGGGTGTTTCTGTGTGGAGTTCTCCCTGTGTTTCGGTTTCCTCCCACAGTCCAAAAAACATGCACAGTAGGCTAATTGGCTGTTCCAAATCACCCCTAGGTGTGAGTGTGAGTGTAAATGGTTGTGTGACTGTTGGCCCTGCGATGGCCTGGCGAGTTGTCCAGGGTGTACCCCACCCTCGCCCAGAGTTGTCTGAGATGGGCACCAGCCTCCCCGCGACCCTAATTAGGATTAAGCGGTTCAGAAAATGAATGAATGAATGAATCTCATTAACGATGTCGTCACATCACATGACCCGACTATAATACGCGTCCTTTTCTCTATATTACTCTCCTACACAAACATTTTCTTATGCTTTTCCTTTTTTGAGATATAAAATTTTCAAAGAATAACACAGGGTTCCCACGTGTACACGAACGGCAGAAGGACGGAGGGATGTACGCTGTAGGTTATTCTTAACGTTCCAAAAGCAATTCGATGGTTAGATGCTTTTTCCTTATCAATAGTGCACGTTAGGCTAATTGGCTGTTCCAGATTGCCCCTAGGTGTAACTATGTGTATAAATAGTTGTGTGTGATGGCCCTGTGATTAACTGGTTCTGGGTGTCCTTGCCTTTGCCCAGAGTTGGCTGAGATAGGCTCCGCATGACCCTAGTAGGATTTAGCAAAATAATGAAAGAATGATAGCAGTTTTCTTAGAATTTCTATAGTAAGTGGACGATGCAGCGTACTTTTAAAT
Source organism: Neosilurus hyrtlii (assembly GCA_028564935.1). Taxonomy (NCBI): domain Eukaryota; kingdom Metazoa; phylum Chordata; class Actinopteri; order Siluriformes; family Plotosidae; genus Neosilurus; species Neosilurus hyrtlii. The sequence goes on from JAOUQZ010000039.1 coordinate 27,587,185, forward strand.
GTGGTGTTGTATAACTAAGAAAAGCATACAATTGTTAAGACATTTTTGCATCAGGAAATATATATATATATAATACATAATGCATATACAGTATGGTTGGACTCTTTTTGTCATCCATCACCTCTGATGACCTTTAGCTTGAGTACCGGACTCCAGTTCTGAATTCGGATGATGTCCATCACCTCTTGATCTGGCTGGAGGTGGTAGGGCGGTCACAAACAGCTCTGAGCTAGAACACAGAGAACTCCAGGTAGCCCAGAACAGGCAGATTGGATAATGTGTTTATCCCATTATGCCTGTGATACATATTCAGAAGGAACACCAAATATGAGACGCGGCCCTGACTCCGGATCGGTGCATTATCCTTCTTGTGTTCATCACGGAATAATGTGATGTTTACTGAAATTGTGTCAAGTAGATTACAGATTAATATGCGACGTGTTTCCTCACATACATTCTGTTCCAGATGCCAGGCAAGCACATTACAGTCAGATGACAACAGTAATCAGGTGCTACAGAGCCCCCCAAAATATTCCCAAAGAACCAACACACAGATGTGACGATGGAATGGCGTATGTTTCTTATTCTTTTGTTTGTGTTAGCAGTGTTAGCCGAATGTCCTAGCTGTAGGTGGGAAATAATGCAGGGTATGCTCTTTATAGTAGTTAGCACTCGCACACCTCCAGCAAGAAGGTCATGGGTTCGAGTCCCGCGGCATGGTGAAGGTGCTTCTTTCAGTGTGGGGTTTGCATGATCTCCCCGTGCTTGCATGGGTTTCCTCTGGGTACTCCGGTTTCTGTGTAAATACCGAAAAAATCGAAGGTCACTTCCCAAATGAGTGTGTACGTAGTCTTGAAACCTTTGGTAAGCAGGTGAACTGAAGCTGATCTGTAATTGGTGTTTTTTATAACACTCTCTGCATCCCGGGTTAATCAGTATTATATTATTATATTATATTGGTTAATCAGTATTATATTATTTTGTTCAGTGTGATTGGTTCTCAACACCTGTCAATCAGAATCACAACTTTGTGTGCCAGATCCACAGGTATGACTGTCACTCTGAGCATGGCGTTATAGCCACCGCCAAGACCCCCCATAAAAAAAAATAATAATAATAATAAAATAAATATTATAATAAATAAATAAATAAATAATATTTCTGGAGCATCTAAGGACAGGGATACAGGACGAGATAAAGACCGCGAAGCATTGCCATACAAATAAATGGCACCTGTGTTAATTCCACCTCTTACTGCTGTTAATCATTCCTCATAGACAGACACGAGCTGATATCCACCCACGCGATACAAAGGGCTTAATCCTGGCAACACTAATCTAGTGTTGGTGTTGTGGGTGAAGCGGGTCAGTCAGACATCGATGTAACGTTCAGGTTGCTAAGAGGCAGAGAAGATTAGATAATCTCTCTCTCTCTCTCTCTCTCTCTCTCTCTCTCTCAACTTGCTCCATATTCACTGCTTGCATTCACTGATGCCCCCTCCCTCCCTCCCCTCCCCTCCCCTCTTCATGATACAGCCTTATAGTCTATTCCTATTGACTCCACCCCTGCAGCATCAAGGCACCTGACCAATTATTTAACCATGGTTCTCTCTATTAGCACCCTTTAAACTCCTATTCGGGAAGAATTTGTAACTAGTTATCAAGTGTAAGCTGATTGGTGGTTCCAAATTGAAGTGTGAATGCTTGTATGTGTGTTGGCCCTGCAATGGTCTGGCAAGCTGTCCAGGATGTACCCAGCCTTCACCTAGAGTAGGCTGAGATGGGTGCCAGCCTCCCCACGACCCGAATTAGAAAATGAATGAATGAATGGAAATGAATACATTGGATGAATGAACCCCGGAGCTTCTTGCTTTGAGATGACAGCACTAAAAACTGAGCCATTGTGTGCATTTTTGTCTTAATCGGTGAAAAATTCGCCACTCACTCTCACTCACTCATTTGCCAAATGATTTAATTCTACTAGGGTCATGGGGCGACACTGGGCGAAGGCAGGGTACACCCCGAACAGCCCGCCAGACCATCTCAGGGCCACACACACAACCAATCACACTCACACTCACACCTAGGGTCAATTTGGAACAGCCAGTTAGCCTAATGCGCATACTTTTGAGTGGTGGGAGGAAACTGGAGTACCCCGAGGAACTCCTGACCTTTACATCAGAAATCCAGAGCCTTAAGCTCTGAGCCACCACCAACCCCACCATTAGGAGGCAATTTGAATCAGCCACTTAGCCCAATGCGTATGTTTTCGGATTGTCGGAGGAAACCATAGTACCCCGATGAAACCCATACAAGCACAAGGAGAACATGCAAACTCCACACAGAAATGCCCGAGCACGGGAATCGAACCTAGGACCCTAAAATTTGCTAGTTTGGTGTGAAAAAGGCAATAAGTTAACTCTGTGTAAACGATTCCCACCACTAAATGTTATTGAACGTTTGCAAAACAGACAGGTTCAGATATCTCACTACTGTGTTCCTCTATGCTGTTTGCATCCTCATTTCTGTCAACATGTGACCCTTATCACACCGCCTGAACCTGAAACCAGTCTGGTGGCTTAGTCGTCTAACCAGAAGTAAAAGCGGATAGATGAAGACTTCCTTCCTGGCAACAGTTTATTATAATCACATAGAATGTGCACATGGCCACAATAGCTCTGAGTCAACATGGTTAAAACGGGAGTTTCTCAGAAGCCTGTTTTGGCAAAACAAGTCTCCAAACGTGTTACTGACGCCACTGAAAAGAAAATAAATAAAAATCCAGTGAAGCTGTAGTTCCTTGGTGTTTTTACAGACCATTTGTCTTTAAAGCGATCATGTTTCTTCCCCCCCCCACCCTTTTTTTGTTCTATTAGTAATAATCGGATTAAAGGCTGGGGATCGGAGCAGGTGTACAGAAGTCACGCACAAACCAAATGTCACTTTTGAGTTATTTCTTTCAATTATCTGACATAATGCTGTCCAAACGGACGAGCAGATCTCTAATGCAGTCTTTGTCTTCGTCTTTTATGCCCTGCTTTCTTCATATCACATTCACCAGTACACACACTCCATTCATCCTGAACATAACCATAAAAACCCTTCGCAGAAATTACTCAGAGAATTAAACTGGCACAAACCTTGGTGAGAGTAGGTGTGGAGGTGATCGAGTTCACATGCGCTAGCTACTGTTTTAAAAAGGAGGTCAGATCAGGACACAGACGTCACATGACTGCTTGGATTATTGACAACCTGCTGTAAAACGATGAAAAATATTCACACTCATTAAACACACCACCTCCGTTCTGAAACTAGCGCCTGAATCTGACACTGAATTCTTTTTAGTACCTGATAGCGCCGTCTTTTCACCCAAATGATTATTGTTCTATTGCAGAATAGGATCGTGTGCACGCAACACGTTTTTTACTTAAAGACGTGGTGTATAAAAGCAATAATTATTATCAAGGTCAACATATACACGTTTTTCAGCTTTTTATATTTATATAACAGAATACATGATTGGTTGCTTTTGTTTAGCGAGAAAAGGAAAGAGAGAGAGAGAGAGAGAGAGAGAGAGAGAGAGAGTGCTATGCACTTATGTTCAACTTTGACTCTGTTTACGGTAACCTTTTCACATAGTACGCAATAAGATGAACCCTGTGTGGCGAGGACATACAGATTGAATTACAATGGAGGAACTGATATTATTCTCACCTTCCAATTTTCAGATAAGGTCCTGATTTTAGTCCCAGGCACGGTGAGGATATTTTCTGTCCTCCCCGTGCTTGGGCGGGATGAAACTAGAGAACCTGGAGATGTGGACTGCCAAAGCTAATAGCCAATATCCTTGTTAGGGTGGGTTCCTTGTTGTTCTCAGTTTTCTCCGGAAAAAAAAACAATGACCGCATTAGGTTGAGTCTTCTGTTGTACTGGCATTCTTCTTGAGAGGGAATCCCATCATACCCAGTGTCCGATGTACGGAGTACGATGGCCTGGATGGTCGGCTTATTAAAGAAAAATAAACGATGGAGGAAATTTTATGCTTTTACATTGAGTATGAGGTCCGCACGGTGGCTAGCACATCCGCCTCGCCGCAAGCAGGTCCTGGGTTCGAGTCCCAGGATTGGTGAGGGCGTTTCTGTGTAGAGTTGGCATGTTCTCCCCGTGTGGGTTTCCTCCAGGTACTCTGGTTTCCTCCCACAGTCCAAAAACATGCACATTAGGCTAACTGACTGTTCCAAATTGACCGTAGGTGTGAGCGTGAGTGTGAATGGTTGTGTAAGTGTCACCTTGCAGTAAACAAACCTTGGCAAGCTGTTCAGGGTGTACCCCGCCTTCGCCCAGAGGCGGCTGAGATAGGCTCCAGCCTTCCAGTTATCTAAATAAAATTAAGCGGTTCGACAAATGGATGGACGGATGTTAAGCATGTGCATCTAGTCTTCTGAAAGCTGATGCTAATTAGGCTAGCTACTAATAAAAGTGTTAGCAGTAAAAATATAAATTGCATTTGATACAATTTCATTTCTATCCCAATGAGGAAGTGCTTTAACTTTAACAGTGGCAACTTTATTCCCACTGTACATAGTCACCATTGTTTGCTCTCTAACTGCACGTCTGTTGCCTTTTTAATTTCTTGCGCTGTCCTGTAGATGTACATCACCCCCTTTCACTGCCTGTGAGTCATTTTTATATATTGCATTTCCAGAGCGGACAGCCTGGAGCTCTGTTTCATTACACAACCCTACATTATACAATGACTATAAAGTTTACAGTTCCAACAGCTCCGGTTTTACAAAACGTGCCACATGGTTAATGTACATACGAATCGTTTTACAGTCTCGCTCATAGCCTGGGTTGTTACGATACCGTAAAAACCAGCCTGCAAGTTCTCAGAGGCTTTAGGATTTCTGATTTGAATTACAAAAGACGATCTGCCAAATATCGAGATCTGACACTTGTGTTGATGAATCATTTCGCGGGACACATTCTCCAAAGTGTCACATGCAATTAGCAGCCAGGGGTTGCGTAACATGCCATTCTGTGTGTTAGAGTGGGAGGCAGCTTGTTCGTCAGTGCCCTATTCATCCCATACTGCCTTTGGAAATGAAATAAAAGTCCTTTCATGGCTAGGTAACACTGCTGTAGCTGTTTGGAACTAATTACAGTGGTCACCTGTTGTGTGAGGCTTCATGGGCTTATGAAGTAAGGAGCAACCCAGGACACGCTATATTTTATGCCATGAAATGAGATACTTCAATTACACGGTCTTTTTTACGAGAACTGTAAAGAGTGTGATATAATTACAGGGATTATACAGGGATTCGATTTTACATGCTTGGTCACTATGAATGTGGTTGAGCGGTAGTTAAGGTGTAGGTTTGTTGGCTTGGGTTGAGTTTTGCATCAGTAATCCAATTTAATTCAGTCCAGCTTATCCTTTCAACCATGGCCTTGTGTTCTTACAGTAGAATCAATTAACTAAAGCTTTGTTTTATGACTTGATTTAAAGAGAAGGATGCTAATACAAAGGGCTGCACGGTGGCGTAGTGGTTTGCATGGTCGCCTCACAGCAAGAAGGTTCTGGGTTCGAATCCCGTGGCTCAGCGAGGGCATTTCTGTGTGGAGTTTACATGTTCTCTCCGTGGTTCCCTCCGAGGACTTCAGTTTACTTCAGGCTAAATGGCTGTTCCCCCAGGTACGGATTGCCCCTCGGTATAGATGTGAGTGCAAATGTTTGGGTGAATTTATGTCGGCCCCGCGATGCTCTGGCGAACTGTTCAGGATATACCCAGCCTTTTCCCAGTGTCAGCTGAGATATACTCCAGCCTCCCCGTGACCCTAATAGAATTAAGCTGCTCAGTAAATGAGTGAGTGAGATGATAACAAAACATAACATACTACACCTTACACACATTATGGGTTCATGACCTCGATTTGATGTCTTGTCCAATGCACAAGTATTATTATTATTATTATTATTATTATTATTATTAGTAGTAGTAGTAGTAGTAGTAGTAGTAGTAGTAGTAGTATTGTACCTAAATAACCTTTGCAGCTTCCTTTGCAGGGTGGCGGGGCTCTCCCGTGGAGATAGGGTAAAAAAGCTCAGCCATCCGGGAGGAGCTCGGAATAGAACCGCTGCTCTTCCGCGTTGAGAGGAGCCAGTTGAGGCGACTCGGGCATCTGATTAGAATGCCTCCCGAACGCCTTCCTGGTGTGGTGTTTTGGGCATGTCTGACCGGGAAGGGACCCCAGGGTTGACCCAGAACACGCTGGAGGGACTATGTCTCTCAGCTGGTCCGG
>JAOUQZ010000039.1:27600521-27618624 GCA_028564935.1 Neosilurus hyrtlii
AATCACCACAAATCACAGCCTGTACCAACACAAATCACCGCAAATCACAGCCTGTACCAACACAAATCACCGCAAATTACAGCCTGTACCAACACAAATCACAGCAAAGCACCGTCTTTACCAACACAAATCACCGCAAATCCCAGCCTGTACCAACACAAATCACAGCAAATCACAGCCTGTACCAACACAAATCACCGCAAATCACAGCCTGTATCAACACAAATCACCGCAAATCACAGCCTGTATCAACACAAATCAGAACAAATCACTGCCTGTATCAACACAAATCACCGCAAATCACAGCCTGTACCAACACAAATCACCGCAAATCACAGCCTCTTCGATATAATGGGAGGTCCAACACACGTCTGTATTTTCACAACAGATAATTGTTAAGCTCTGAAATTTGAAATGATAATCTGCATTTGATATAATCTACAATCAAAACCATGAATCCTTAGTAAGAGGTCGTAATAGTAATAGCTTTATTTATCCATCTTTATTGAAACATACGATGAGTTTACATTTCATTCATTCATTTGCCGAACTGCTCACTCCTACTGGGGTCGTAGGGAACATGGGGCCTATCTCAGCCGACTCTAAGTAAAAGCGGGGCACTCCCCTTAACGGCACGACATTCCATCACAGGCCAACAAACACAACCATTCACACTCACACTCATACCTAGAGGCAAGTTGGAACAGTCATTTAGCCTAACGTGGTTGTCTTTAGACTATGGGAGGAAACCGGAGTACTCTGAGGAAACCTACACAAGCCCGGGACTCGAACCCATCACTTTTTTAGCTGTGAGGTGGATGTGCTAACCACTACGCCACCATGCCTCCTTAAGTACATCATGTTCTTGGTTAGATACATCAGCGTTTCATCATTATACTATAGCTGTGACATGGCAGCCACTTTTAGCGATCCAAGCTTGCTGTAATGGGATTGACATTAAAATTACAATACTTACCTTAGTGCAGTTTTCACTCTGTCTAATTACTTTTTCTAAGGTAAATTGTGATGTTGACATTTCACTAGTCTTACAATTAGAGCAGTATTTTAGAGACGTTCATCTCATCCCATCATAAACGCCCAGTGCTTAATTACAATCTTTTTTGTCCCTTTCTTTGTCTAAAACCTTTTTTGTTTAAATCAATGCCTGAATTCAAAGCGATGTGTGTTATTGTCTCACAACCCTTTTTATCAGTGAACAGCACCGTTTAAACTCCGAAGCCCCTGCATCAAAAATTAACCCCCCACTGGCACAACCTCCCTTAATTGGAGCCCCTTATTAGCTTTAATTCCCTTTCAAATGAACATGCAACCTGACTGTGATGGAGGCTATTAGCACACGCTCGTCTCCTTCATGGGGGCTGTGGGAAAGATGTGCCTCTCGAGCCCACGCGCTCATTCCTGGCCAGCGGTGCAGACTGTTTGTGCCGTCTCTGAGTCCCGCGTGGCAGAGAGACAGGCACGCTCCTGGCACTGTGCCACAGCCTCCTGTTATCTGTTTAAACAATTTAGGCATCTATTTCAGGCACGTGGAACCGCCGTCCACCGCTCTTATTCTCTCAGCGTGTGGCCTCAGGCGATACCATGGCAACAGTCCACTTCGATCCCAATAACTCAGTGGGGTGAATTGGTGAGGCAAAGGCCACTGTGTAGTAGGTTTGATTACTGGGGTTTAGTTTATAATGCTAGTATATAAGCAAGAATTTGAGCATGTAAAGCAGGTTGTACATGTCTGTTTAAAAATAATTGATGTAAAATAAATGAGGTGGCCTGGAAAAGCTGTTCAAATGGTTAATTCATTCATTTGTCAAATTGCTATATGCTTTATTAGGGTCTCAGGGAGGCTGGAGCATATCTAGCCAAGTGTGGGCGACGGCTGGGTGCGCCCTGAACAGCTCACCAGTCCATCGCAGGGCCACACACACCATTTTCCAGTTCGGGTTAGGTGAGGGCGTTTCTGCATGGAGTTTTTATGTTCTCCCTGCGGTTGCTTGGGTTTCCTCCAGGTACTCCGGTTTTTCTCCCACAGTCCAAAAACATGCATAGTAGGCTAATTCCAAATTGCCCTAAGTTTATGAGTGTGTTGGGCCTGCAATGGAATGGCGAGCTCTTCAGGATGTATCCCACCTTCGCCTGGAGTCATTTTAGAAAGGCTCAGGTCTCCCCACGACCCTGAGTAGTGGATTAAGCAGTTTGGAAAATGAATGAATGAATAAATTAATGGATGTAATTTGCAGTGGGAGGTGGGAGGTGGGCGGAGGTGGGCGGAGGTGGGCAGTGGTGGCTCAGTGGTTAAGGTGTGATTAGTGATCCAGTGGTCTGGGGCTCAATCCTCAGTACCATCATGTTACCACTGTTGGGTCCCCTAGCAAGGCCCTTAGCCCTCAATTGAAATAAAAAATGATGAATGGAAGTCGCTCTGGATAAGAGCGCCTGCCAAATGCCGTCAATGTATCTCTGTCCCACCCCCCCCAGTACATCAAGTATGCTGACACCAAGCAAATGAGCCAAGTAGGTTTTTAAGGTAGCGGTTGTTTTTATTGTATTATTAACATTATTATTATTATTATTAATATTCAGATCCTCTATCCAGATTGACCTAGTGAGTATCCTCATTATGTTCTGGTGAGATCAGGCATAAATTACTGTAAATATCGCTACGTATGGAACAAGGGGTCGATTTGAGACACAGCCAGTAGCTTAGCTTCTTTGACCTGAACGTCGTTAATCAGCCTGTATTAACTGAACGCCAAGTTCATTACTGTACTGAGGCTGGGTTTCTCACTGGGGTTAATCACAGTATAATAGACGATCAATTCAATAGGGCTGAAGTGAGGTTGAGCTTTCACATTTGATCCATTGTGATATCAGTGACCAAGCTGACATTAACACCCCCCCCTCCTCATTAACATACTGTTATTAGGCTGAAATTGTCTGGCAATACAAAGGCAGAAAGGGCATGATACGCTTATTAAAAGTTTGTTCTTACAGCAGGAAGTGCATTACAGTCATACTTTTAAAGCATTTGATATGTGTACAGATGCGTTTAGATGGCGGGTGGCACAGTGAAATAGTAGGCCGGAGTATCCGGAGGAGACCCACACAGGCATGTGGAGAACATGCAAGCTTGACACAGAAAGAACCCAGGACTCGAACCCATAACCTTCTTGCTGTGAGGTGGACGTGGCAAGGACTACACCACCATAATATATTTTTTTAAGATATTATTTGCCAGCTTTTCCTTGTAAAAGTATTTACCCCTGGGTCAGAACAATGTTGTATTGGGATATGTCTCTATTTGCTTTATATATACAGAGCCCAATAATTATTTGCCTTCTTCTTGGCAACGCTGTTCAAGCTTTGTCAAATTGGATAAAAAGCACTAGCATGGTCCGTCTTGTCCTCAAGTCTGACAAGTTTCCCAGTCTGTGTTTATAAAAAAAGCATCTCAACACGATGCTACCACCATCATGCTTTATGCCAAAGCCAAAAATCTCAGTCTTGGCCTCAGTGTCTCCAAGTGGGATTTTGTATGGCTTTTCGCCAATAATGGCTTTCTTCTTTTTTGCCACCATTCCATAAACCCCAGCTTTGTGGAGTATCCAGGATTCAGTTGTCATGTGAACAGTTTCTCCCATCTGAACTGTGGATCTCTCCAGCTCTCTCAGAGCTAGCCTTGCCCTTTCAGTTGCTACGCTGGCTAATCCCCTCTTTAGCTTATCACTAATTTTGGTGGCTGTCGCCTTCTAGTTTTGGAGTTCACACTATTTTCTACATTATTCCATTTTGTTTCATGTTATTCAGTGAAGTGGGATAAATATTTGGGATTGTTTTTACTAATCTAAACCCTGACTGATAGATTTTAAAGGAAGATATGATGCTGTTTTTGCTTTTGTTTGACCCATACAGGGTGCTACATGGTGCTACTGTGTTAGATGGCACCAGATTGTCAAATAACGAGGTTAGCACTTGTTTATGTTTTGTGTCTGGGATTTTTGAGCTGGCTTCTGTTTTTCACCATTTTTTTTAGCTGCACTTGCAGTGATTAGAACAATGTCCGTTTCACAGCAAGAAGGTCCTAGGTTCGATTCTCGAACAGCGATTTATTATTTTTGTAAAACAGAGCAGTAGAGGGTTAAGGGCCTTGCTCAAGGGACCAACAGTGGCAGCTTGGTGGTACTTATTATGCTCCGACCTTTGGATCAGTAACCCAGAGCCTTAACCACTGAGCCACCTCTGCATGTTCTCTATACACTTGTGTGACAGTGACATGCACATTCGGCTAATTGGCTGTTTGAAATTGCCCCTTAAAAGGCATGAGTGTGAGTATGAATGGTTGTGTGTGTATGTCTTGGCCCTGCAGTGGACTAGTGAGCTGTTCAGGGTTTAACCCCCGCTGCATTTGCCCACAGTCTGCTGAGAAAGGTTCCACCCTCCCTGCAACACTAGTAGGTTTAAGCAGTTTGGCAAATGTATGGATGGATGTAAAGTTTTATGACAGTATCCTCATTTTCAAGTTGCACATTTTAGATAACACTCTAAAATGTGGAGTAGTTGTCGGCCACAATGTAAAAGATATGCAAAACTGGGATTTTCTTTTTTTATTAAATGCTTTAAGAAACAAATGAAATGCAAAGCAAGCCACGGTGGCAATGGCTCTTAGCTCAACTTAGAGAAAGAAAGCAAACACATGCAAAATAGGTCTAAAATGGCATGCGCGCACACACACACACACACACACACACACACACACACACACACACACACACACACACCCACACATGCATGCACACACACGCATGCACACACACACACACACGTTTCCTTCATATTTTATGATGGTAACCCAACCTTGTGTATTTTCGTCCAACTCCATTATAACAATCTGGTGAAAGAAGCTGCTCGGAGAAGTGGGTGTGCCGAGGAGTCAGGGAAACTCTACCGGCGCTTCATGGCCCTGAACTGGTTCTCACCTTCCAGTCATGTGAGGATTAGAAGGATCCCAAAAGAGGGATTAGTGACCTAGATTTTGCGGTTGTTAAAGGTCACCTAGTCAGTCACATGACCATGAGAAGCTGCTCTTACCCTACAAGATCTATAGGTGCAAGTTCACCCAAAAGTAAATAATTACGAGTGTACAGTTCAGTATCCACAGATTTACCATCTGTATGTTTGGATATTCATGACAACACTAGATATTTGCAAAGATCAAGTAAAACGACAACCCTAAACGACTTGCACAAAACTATTTATAATGATTTATCGAATAATTAATTAATGTGATCTTTAGTAGCATCAAAACCTATTTTGTTATTCAACTGAACTGTTTTTAGCTTAAACTTTTATCTACATGATGGTCTTTTTTACTTTGTCTACCTTGATTTCCTTGTTGGTGTAGTGGTTAACACGTCTAAGATTTGAGTCCTCGACCCAGTGAGTTAGCATGTTCTCCTCGTGCTTGCATGGGTTTTATCTGTGTACTCTGGTTTCCTCCCACAGTCCAAAGATTTGCAAATTAGGCTAATTGGTTGTTCCACAGTGCCCCTAGGTGTGACTGTGTGTAGCTGTGTTTGTGTTGGCCCTGCGATGGACTGGCAAGCTGTTCAGGGTGTATCCTCCCTTGACTCAGAATCGGCTGAAATAGGCTACCACCTCCCCACAACCCTAGTATGATAGAGCAATTTAGGAAATGGATGAATTGAAGGATGGATTTCCTACAGGTGCTGGTTATTTAACCCATGACTGGGGGCACTGGGTGGAGTAGATATGTTCCTCCCTTCCCAACCAGGAAACACCTGGTAGGGTACCCGTATGGAGTTTGGTCGACAGGGATGACGGGTGTGGCTGCCGTGCCCAGGCAGCAGCGAGGAGCCATGCCTAAAAGCTAGGGACCAGAGTGGTTGGACCATTGTATAACCATGTATCATTAATACATGTAAACATTTGAAGATTAAGGGCTTTGCACAAGGGTGGTACTGGGGCTTGAACCGCCGACCTTCCGATCAGTATCCCAAAGCCTTAAACACTGAGCCACCACTGCTAATAGCTCAAATATCATATAAATCTTTTTAATTCCCTTGCCAGACTCTTAATCATCCACACCCATTTTCTGTAGTCCTATGAGAGCTATTTAGATTTTAGCATGATTCCATCAAATCCTGTACTAGCAAAAACATCACCAGACCCTAGATGTCAAGATATCACCTGCAGCTGGTTCCAATCAATGGCACCTAATCTGAAACACTTTATTTTAATTTTATTGACTTAAAGGTGTGATAGATGTAAGGGTGTACTGTCTTTTTTCTCTCTGACCAACCTGACCAGAAAAAAAAACCCAGTGCTATGTCATTTATCGGAGTGTATCTCCTTTGTCTGTAGAAACTGTATGAAATGGCGTGAAACATTTGCTTTTTCAAATATAGGAATAAGTAGCCAAGCTGAGTATCTGCTGTTACTCGATGCAGCTCTGTTGTTCTCATTAATATAACCATGAACAATGATCATAAAGTAAGTAAAGTTAACAAGCTAACTTCGCTAAGCTAAAGTTTGGAATAGGTGCTAACAGTGAAACCTGACAGTAATAATTTTTTCTCTGATTATATGCATTGTATCTGAGCTAGCAATCATAATTTGATGCTTTACAGTATGACACCACAAAAGCAGATAAGTTGCTTCTTAAAGGGATACCAAATAAATCACCAACCAACATATTAGCACCAGAGTCACTAAATACATCACAGATACTTCATTTTTTAATTTTTTTTTATTTTGATATCCAAAGTGAGCACACACACTCGGAGCAGTGGCCTGCCACACACACTGGGGTGCCCAGAGAGCAGTTGGGGGTTCGGTGCCTTGCTCAGTGGCACTTCAGAAATGAAGGTGGAGGAAGGGAAGGCGCGGCTCACCGGGACTCAAACCCATGACCTTCTTGTTGTGAGGCAGATACGCAAACCACTGCCATGCAAACCCCTAATATTAATAAAACTATTCAATTCATTTTAGGGGGTCTATGGTCTGAAGAGCTGCCTTCATGTCACGTAAGTACATGTATCAACCACAACAAAGTATCTGCAGTGGTTCCTCTTTTGAGTTGCTAAAGCTTTGTTAGGCACAGCTACAGTTTTTTTTTCAAGCAGTCGCTTAAGTTAGCAGAAACACTTAACAGAAACACATTCCATCAGATGACAAAACCAGATCTACAATATATTCTCAGAATAGCTTTAGGTTGCCAAAACTTTATGACATTTATTGCTACCATCTGTGTCGGAAGTAAAAGTGTGTGTTAAGGTGGAGCAGGCATGGGAAACCATGACAGTGGCATTAGAGACCGAAGAGGATGGCCATAAAAAAGGTTACTCACGTTTACTCTGACCTTTGGCAGTCTTTCTGTTGGTGAATACTACAGTGTCTCCTGCCAACACAGCGCATGGAAACACAGGGCAGGAAAGGCATTGGCTCAAGGTCGGGAAAGGAAAACATGACCAGTTCATGCTAAGTAGTTTTTAATGAGTCCCAAAGCTCCACAGGTTTTAATAGTAGCTGCTCGAGGGTAGCCATGTAAGCATCATCGTATGAAAGAGGTGATACCTGTGATTTTTTTCCCAGGTGTGTATAATTTTATTACACTGGAAAGGTGCAATATGATTGGTTCACAATCTTGGGATTATGGGTATGGGAATCTTGGGTTCTGAATAGATAATGCTTGACACTCACATTTTTTCACACTTAATTTATGCAGGTGGTGTCTCCAGTATCATGCTTTAAATTGGAAAAATAAACCATTATTCATTTGATTACTTAACTTTTTTTTTGTAGGCTAAACAATGCATCACGGTGGCTCAGTGGCTCAGTGGTTAGCGTGTCCGCCTCACGACAAGAAGGCGTGGGTTCAATTCCCGTGCTCGGGCGTTTCTGTGTGGAGCTTACATGTTCTCCCGTTGTTTGCGTGGGTTTTCTCTGAGTACTCTGGTTTCTTCCCACAGTACAAAAACATGCACAGTAAGCTAATTGGCTGTTCCAAATTGCTCCTTGGTGTGAGTGTGAATAGTTGTGGTTCGTGTTGGCCCTGCGATGGCCTGGCTTGCTGTCCAGGGTGTACCCCGCCCTCGCCCAGAGTCGACTGAGATGGGCGCCAGCCTCCCCTAATTAGGATTAAGCGGCTTAGGAAATGGATGAATAAATCTAAGGCTGAACAGACACCTGACCTGCCGGTGTCTATAATCTAAAATATCTTTAAATATTTACATGTATATATCTAAATGTGTTTGTTTGTTCATTATGTTTCTGAGTAGTATATGTTTAAACCCTTTCTTGGCCTTCTGTCTCGAGAGACAATGGAAAATGTGCCAGGCTAGGGCACACAGTGCTTGCAAATGTATATACTTGAACCTGTAAAAAGAGTGAAAGTGACCACATGTGCACTCAGAGCTCCCTTGCATCTGTCCTGATTTAAAATATGCAGCATATTTACTACTATTCGATAAAATGTTTGCTTCACTTTACTTATTTTGTTCCCTTTCCCATGTAGCACATACTAAAACAATTCTGCACCTCAGTCTCGGTGGGTGTTTCTGAATAGAATAGTCCCATTCAGCGACATCCACCTCGGCTTAATAATGATATAATGATATATCAATATATTTTCTTACGTGCCTTTTGTAGAATGTTAATGGATTCTGAATACGTTGCTGTATATTATGTAATGTCACACTTTTGGATGGTAATTGGGAATGCATAAGTCAAGTTTCTGGTATTCTGAGGAAGAAGAAAAAAAAATCACTTAAGCTAATAGGTCTGTTAGAGCTGGCATGAGAAGAAGCAGTAAATCAGTTACACAAATTAACACCAATTGCACTTAAGTGCAGACTAAACAACAGGTCCAAGGTCTGAAACCGTCTGAACAAGGAGCCAAAGGACAGAGCTGGACTGGAGGGGAGTCGAAGATATCAACACAGAACCGAAGAGTTAAAAGTTAAAGTACAAGTCTTCTGTGAAACACATTACGTGATTCTGGTGCTAATTTGTTCGTTAGTGCTGTGCTTTCATTACAGTGGTGTTTTAACAGTCAGGTTTCACTCTTAGCGCCTAAAAACAGAAGAGCAGCAGCTTATTTTCTCACTTACTTTGTTCACCAACGTTATTTGTTACATTAACGAGAAATTCAGTGTAAAGCTAGTGTAGATATCAATGCATATATTACACTCCAACTTTAAGGGTACAGCACTGTTATATGAGCTATAACTAAGAATCAACGTGGCTAGTTAGTGATCTATGAGAAGACAAGAGGAATAGTACTGACGGTGGTATTAGCATGATGGGTAAAACTTTGGATCAGATCTGAAGTTACTGTAGGTGAGGAGTGTAAAACGTTTAGTAGGTAGAGATGAAGAAATGGCCACGGTCAGCATGTAGTCAAACAGTATTGTAGGTAATGTAGGAGTCTGTTAAACAAAGTGTAAAACCCTGGTGATATAAAGTTATTGAACCAAACCAAAGTCAGAATTTCATTACAGAATATACGGTGTCGCGAATCTTCTTATCATCTTCATGCATCAAATCATGAAGGATCATGTTAATCAGACAGGCTCACTGTTTAAAGGGAAATTAATCCCAAACTTAATAAAAGCTTGCACTGTATAAGTCTTCACATCAAAATGTGCTATTTTTATTACTAGCTTCTACGTGAGGATACAAAAATTAATAAATGAAAACTCAACACACAGGAGGGCGACATTGTGCCGCAAAAAGTCACAAAGAGTCACATGATTATCCATGTTTATCCAATGTTTCCATCAGCAATACAGAACTCAGTGGTTAAGGTGCTGGATTACTGATCCAAAGGTCGGGGGTTCAAGCCCCACTATCACCGAGTTGTCACTGCTGCCCCCCCAGTGCAGCTAACTGGGTTATCAAAGGCCAGCTATGTCTCTTACTGTCTGTGGTGAAAGGCATGTAAAAGAACCATTGCAGTCGTTTGTAAAGAGTAGGCCATTGGGTTGCCATCAACGTGTTTCTGCCCTGTGATGGCATGGCGAGCCGTCCAGAGTCACCCAGTGTCGGCTGAGATGGGCGCCAGCCTCCCCTCGACCCTAATTGGAATTTTGTTTGGAAAATGAATGATTAAATGAATAGAACAGTATACTTTTCCTTCGTTTAAACCTTGTTTGTTGTATGTGAACGAAAACTCGTGTGCATTTTTGCCTAATATTATTTTATTCAGAAGTTTATATCTGATTTGCCAGTTTAATATCCGTATGCCGTTCTTTATGCCATTAACTTTTAGTATTATATGAAGTGAGGGATTAATGTCCTGTTCTTGGAGTTTCACACACTCTCATGAGCAAAACAGCGATTTTTTCAAACTGGCCAATGCAAACTGTCAAACGGGTCTGAGCAGGTTGCAACTTCTAAAATTTAAAAACAACCTGATAATTAGCATATACATATGTTCAGGTGTAAAGGCTTGTCTTTCATTTTACATCATATAATACCCCAGTTTACTGATTAGAAGCTCGGGGAGTTCATGTCCCATTGCCAACAACCTGCCACTGTGGGGCCACTGAGAAAGTCCATAACCTTCAAATGCTCAGATGTATGAATCATTTTTTTAGTAAGTAAGTTAAAAGTAAGTCACTCTCTGTAAGGGCATCTGCTAAATGTCAAAGATTAACATGAGTATTTCAAGGTGGGTTTTCCTTGACATTTCTTGGTTAATAAGCACAAAACATATTTGAAAATTGTGATCATGTGAACCACTGAACAGCCATAAAATTGTATGAACTAGCTGGCAAATAATACATAAAAAATATATAGATATTTAGCGGCATGGTGGTGCAGTGGTTAGCATGTCTACCTTATAGCAAGAAGATCCTGAGTTTGAGCCCTGTGCCTGATGAGGATGTTTCTGTGGAGTTTGCATGTTCTCCATGTTTTTGCATGTTCTCCATGCTACCTGGATATTCTTGATAGGCGCTAGGTGTGCATGTGGGTGTGAATGGTTGTGTGTGTCATGAGGGCATGATGCGCTGTTCAAGTAGTACCACAGCTTTCACCCATAGTCGGCTGGGATGGGCACCAGCCTCCCTATGACCGTACTAAAAGATAACATGGTTTGAAAAATGGATTCAGCCTCACCATGATGCACAATCAGCCATTAGATGCCCAGGCCTGTTGATATCACTGCCACAATATACAACCACCTCCATAAATCTGCCACCGGCTCCAGACCACTGAATCTTCCCATGTTTATTCACAACGTCAGCCTTAGCACTCTCGCTGCACTACCCATGACCTGGCATGTATGTTTTATGGGTTTGGCATGTAGGCTAAAATTAATTCTCACATAGGCCTATCAGGCATATCCCCAGCCTGCCCACATTTATCATGATCTACACTGGTATTTATGTGTGCCAGAAATTCTAAGAAATGTTCAATGTGTTGGATGTTGTGTGGTTATTTTTGTTGAAGAATGCCATGACATGCGACTCATGATATCCTGATTTATGGGTCACACACTGATTATATTTTTAACACGCTTTTAATTATGCTGAACTAAAGATCTTAAATTGTCTCATCCCATTCTTGGTTGGTGTATCCAATATAATGTGCATGTTTTATAGCTTCTGGAGGGCTTTAAGAGGAAATGTGAAAGCCGTTAGTACAGTGTCATGACCCCAGTGACTATGAAAGCAGATGCCTACAGATGTGCCGTCATACAATTCAATTCAGTTTTATTTGTATAGCGCTTTTTACAACGGACTTTGTCGCAAAGCAGCTTTACAGAGCAAAAACAAATTTGGTAAAGAACTTCAACATTTCTTCTACAAACCCCACACATCCCCAATGAGCAAGCCCGCGGTAACGGTGGCACGGAAAAACTCCCTTTGTTGAACCCGACTCAAAAACCCATCCTCATTGGGTGAAACCAGATAAAAATACAAATACAAGACCCCTACCTACTGATACTGTTTTGGCTCTGATAAAATGTAAGTTCCTTAATTTTCTAATAAATGCATCTGTACATGGTCCACCTGTCAAGCTACGCGTAAGTTATAACTTCTGTCGCTAATGTTGCAAGTTACAGTTACACTTTTTTCTATCATGAACACACCAGCTGGAAACGTGTTACTGTGTTGTACCCGAGGCATTCTTGCTCCTATGCATCCCATAGGAGCTTTTAATTAATGAGCTTAAAAATTCTTTTTAGAGCTGATTTTACAAAACCTGTCCTATTTCTGCTGACACTGATTCTGTTTGGGTGGCACAATAGCATACTGTAGCAGCTAGCACATCTGTCTTGCAGAAAGAGGGTCCTGGGTCCGAGTCCTGGGCTCAGTTTGGGCATTTCTGTATAAAGTTTGCACCTTCTCTGGGTGCTTGTGTGAGTTTCTTCCAGGTACTCTGGTTTCCTTCCACAATCCATAGACATACACATTAGGCTAACTGGTTGTTGCAAATTGCCCCATGTTAAAGATAAGTATGTCAGGATTTTATTTTCTTTTGCCTAATCCCATGCATGAATCACCTTGAAAATATAATGTTTGTTTTCCAGGCCCAGGCCCCACCCCTCCACCAAATTTGATGAAAATCAGATTAGCAGTTTTTGCTTAATCCCACTAACAGAAAAACAAATCTTTAAATAAATGTCTGTTAAAAAACCTTTTATAAATTCCTGGATTTGGATCACAATCCGGATCTGCCTCAAAAAATTATGGGTTCTTTCCTGGACTATACCGCATCCCTTTACCAAGTTTGGTGAAAATCGGTTCTGTAGTTTTTGCTGACAAACAGACAAATGAATACTAACAAACAGACACTGTTGAAGCCAAGCAGAGGAGGTAATGAATGATTTCATTTCACTTCTTCTTCCTAATAGTACTTCAGAATTTTAAGTAAAAGAAACACTGTTATATCACAGTGCTGTTGTGTTAATTAATTTTCTAGAATGTCAGCTCTGATAATCGTTCCAGCAAAGTGTAGAGTAATGTGCTCAATCTAATACATTATTGACCCTGTAGTTCTCTGGGACTGCTTGGTTGGACATGGGTGATGTTTTTTTTTCTGCAAAGAGTGAAAAAAGTGGTCAGTGAGAAACTGTTTACAGTTTCCATAACATAAGCAACAAAAGCACTTGGAGAGCGCAAACCTCCACCAAACCAAGCAATCCCCCATATGTACCACAATGTCAATAATCGTTTGATCCTGCAGTGTTAAACAATTCTTTAAAAAAAATTCCTGCACTGAGAACTTCATCCGAATCATCTCCAAATCCCAATGGGGTCTTCCCTGTCCAAAGCTCCACCTCTGGTAGAAATTTCATGAAAATCTATACATAATTGTGTGCAAATAACAAGAAAGTGTACAGCACCCCCTGCTGGGCCTCCTGTAACACTATGATTAAAAATAACAACCTAAACAACAACAAAAAACAACTCATCACACAATGTTAAAGCATCCTTTAAAAAATATTTGGATTTGGAATTTGATCCAAAATTTAATTGAGTTTCCTTGTGCAAATCTCTGCTTCTGGTAGGAATCAAATGGACATTTGCACATAATGGTTGCATAATCTTCCAAACAAACACACAAACACAACCTCCAAGGTGGAAAAGCATTCATTCATTTATTCATTTTCAAAGCCGCTTAATCCTAATTAGGGTCGCGGGGAGGCTGGCGCCCGTCTCATCCGAAATTGGGTGAAGGCAGGGTACACCCTGGACTGCTCACCAGGCCACCAGACCACCGCATTGAAACTCACACTTAGGGGCAATTTGGAACAGCCAATTGGCCAAATGTGCATGTTTTTGGACTGGGGGAGGTAACGAGTACCTGGAGGAAACCAACGCAAGCAGGGGGACAACATGCAAAACCCACACAGAAACATCCCAAGCCTGGGAATGGAACCCAGGCCTTCCATAACATGCTAACCACTGTGCCACCATTTCGCCAGGTGAAAAATCAGAGGTTAGCAATAACATTTGATAATATTGTAGTATTTTCCTCATACGATTATGAAACTGTATCTGGTATTTTGTACTGAGTACAACTGCTTTAATGAGAAACCAATAAGGCTGTACACAGTGCATTACTTCAGCTGGTGAAGCTTGGAGCAGTCATCTTGCATTTTGAGGCCGGTGCTGGTGACGTTCTCTTGCCTTACCACTTCAGGAATCCAACTTCAGGGGTGTTCCAGTTGGAATTTCCCACTGGGAACCCAGTTCCAACGGAAAACACTAACAGTCTCTGGAGTTCTGATTACCCACACCTGATTTCAGTCATGAAATGGAACCAAATCTGGGGTGGCACAGTATCTTAATGGTTAGTACAGCCGCCTCACAGCAAGAAGGTTTGAGTCCCGGGCTTGGGCGGTTCTGTGTGAAGTTTGTACTTCTTTCTACCCGTGCATGCGTGAGTTTCCTCAGGGTTTTCTGGTTTCCTCTCAAAGTCCAAAGACATGCACGTTAGGCTAATCGGCCGTTCCAAATTTGCCCTAGGTGTGAGTGCGAACGTGAATTCTTGTGTGTGTCTATGTTGCCCTGCGATGGTCAGTGAGCTGTTTAGGGTGTACCCTACCTGTCGGCTGAGATAGGACTCATATAATAATTCATGTGTACACACACACACACACACACACACACACACACTATATATATATATATTCATTTATTTCGTAAGCTCCTAATTAGGTTTGTGGAGAGGTGTGAGTGCGAACTACTCCATAAATATATATGTATGTGATGGAGTGGTGTGGTGATGTATGTTTTGTTGAGAGTGTGTTCTGTTGACTGTTATTTAAATGAAGTTGTCCCCATGCTCTGACTTTACCTACAACCTGTAGGTAGTTTTATTCAATCTGCTGATCTCCTGAACTTCCGCCTGACATGAACCACGAGTTTGATCATCAAGATGTGCTTATAATATGATGAAATAAGAAAAAAATACACATTTACTCTGTGTAGGAGCAGCTCCTACACAAACACTATACTATTTACCAATAATCTTTGTACTCTAATGCTTGCCTGATTATCTGGGGCAGGTGAATTGGTTTAGGCACCTCCTTTCAGATTTCATATGCATGAGGAATGGTTGAAAAACTTTGTTTCAGCTTCCTTGTTAACCCTGAACCCACTACAGAGAGAGTGAGAGTCTGGAGGAGCAACGACAGCATGAGAGTCTCAGCTCAACGTGTGACATTTTTGACAGGTGTCCAGCAGAATCATCTCAGACAGTGAGACAGGGCCAGGAAGGAGGAATAGGGGTGTGGAGAGAGAGAGTTTGCTTTGATTTCCCCCCGAGGCTGTGCTAGTTACTGACTTTAACACTACTTGTGACTGGCAGACAGAGCAGAGGAGTGGTACAGGCGGTATATGGATGAGGGGAATGTGAGGGAATAGTGGATGAAGAACCAAAAAAAAAAGCAAGTTTCCATTCAAATATCATAAGAATTTGAGGTGAGTTTCTGGAAAGTTGACAAAAAAAATTATATTCTGATCAGCTCCTGGAATACAATATGCGTGATGAATATCACTGTTGCGGAATTCCGTCAAAACCCCCGAAAAGACCTCATGGTAAGAAACCGTGGAGTTTTTTAATTCATTGTTAGTTTTTTTTTCGTTTTTTCTAGTGTGCAGTGAATATCTTAGAAAGAAAAGAGACTAACGCACAGAGAAATAACGAGATCACCACATGAGAGGAAAGAATCTCCTTCCCCTCTGCCGCTCAGCGAATCTCCTCTGCCAGGGCCCTGGGACTGAACAAAGCTGACACAAGAAGCCTTCTCATTTCAACAAAGTTCTGTCTTTATTTAATAATGTTTAGCAATTAAAGATAATCTTGTAGGTAAAGGCAATATGAATTTAGAAGAACTACAAATATGAAAGTTGTGTAATTGACGACATAGCATGAAAATGGCTAACTGCCCGTTAGCCTAGATGCCCTCTCAACATGACCAGACTTATAATAGTTTTCACATCTATTAATATGTTGACCTTGTTCTGGAAGAAAGAGGCGAAATGTTCCACATTGACAGCCATGTTGGTGCAGGTTATGTATATTGTGTGCAATGAGAGATGGAGTTATTTGAGCGATTTCACACATGACTATTTTTTTCGACAAACTGCGACTTTATTGAGTTGCAAAATCAATTTTTAAATTGGCAAACAACATATGTGTAACTCACGGTGCAACTCAAACAGGATCAAGAGACGCATTCGCGTTCCTTCTAAAACAAGGTGCTATGGGGTAGAAGTATAGGGGAGGGGCTTGAGCTCTCTACTGAGCAATAGAGAAGTCAAAATATGGAAAAACACCAACATGGGGGAATAAAGGGTAGATACAAGCATTAATATATTTGGACTAATGATGTACTTAAGGTTGCACTGGAATACAAAGTGTTCATCTGGCACTAAGCCAAAATCTAGTTTGAGAGTACCAGGTACTGCCACTTGAGGGTTAGTGCAACAAGGTGAATTCAAATTTCAAGCATGTTATCAAATTAGAAAATTATAGACCACAAAGTAACCATCTGGACAGCAGCCAAAATGACTGGAGTGCTAATACATGCATAACACTCACAACAACACAATAAGCATGCATGGGTTCACTCTGTGATCTCAGGGTTTCGTTTTTAATGCACAGACTAAAACTGTAATATTGATCTTTTAAAATTTCTTTTCTTCTTAGGCCATTTTCACAAAGTTTCATACAGGGTGAAACAAAACATTTCAAAGGTAAATAAAAAAATGTTACAGATAATCAAATTATTATTCGCACACGCATTCAGTCAGTACAATTTTAATTAATCATTTTTTGTACATATGAAACTTAGTGAAGCAGGAGAGGTAGTGCTAAGGTCTGTTGGTAGCCCAACCCCAACTGTCCTCAGTTGTCAACAGGGTGTTGTCTTGAGCATAGTGCATTTGCTATTAAAGCATTTGTCACAAAAAATGCACTTCGTGATCAGTGCAAAGAAGGCCTTTCGAAGTCATTTCAGTATTCCACAGAACCAAAATGCTCCAGACTGGAAAACCATTTTGCAGCGGGTTAAGAATTTCAGAGGAACAGACTCGGCTTTGAAAGTACACTGCTTAAGGGAGTGTATCTGCGTGGAGTTTGCATGTTCTCCTTGTGCTTGTGTTGGTTTTCTCTGGGCACTCTGGTTTCCTCCCACAGTCCAGAGACATGCACAATAGGCTAACTGGCTGTTCAAAATTTCCCCTAAGTGTGAATGTGAAAAGTTGTGTATGTTTTGCCCTGCAGTGGTCTGGTGAGCATGCTTAAGGATGTACCTTGCCTTTGCCCAGTGTCGGCTGAGATAGGCTACAGCCTGCACTTGGCATCAACAGATTTTTCTTTAGAATTTCGCTGGTATAATTCAGAATTCATTTTTGTATTAATGATGCCAAGCCATCCTGGCCCAGAGGCAGCAAAACAGGCCCAAAGGTAAGAAAATATTATTATATATATGGTCAATCATTTTTGAGGAAAATTATCCAGGTTCTTGTACTTGTGAGTGGCAAAGAATATAAACCTTTACTTTTAGCCCCCCCCTTGAGCAAAGAGAATGAAACATACACCTACTAGAGTTCACAATTAACTTAATAAATTATTCCATATGCATTCCCCTTATGAGTGGTTCTGTCACAACCAAGCATGTTTCATCATCTTTTACAAATGATAAGGCAGGAACACGGAAACTACAATAAAGAGACACAGAGGAGACAAAGCAAGAAAAAGAGAAATGGCTCTATAACTAGCCCCTGAGGCCTCCCCTCCATCAACCATGACCCAGACGACAGATGCCAGCTTGGCTGCCATTGGCCTCATCACTCTGCTCTCCTGCCATCACCCCATCACGCCAGTGGGAGCCTCGTAAACATGATTCACCCTGCAGCTGACACATCCTACTCTCCACAACCCAATTAAACAATTAGGACAGTTCAGACAGCATCAGCTAGAGTGCACACACACACACACACACACACACACACACACACACACACATACACACACACACATATACACACACACACATATACACACACACACACACACACACACACACACACACACACACACACACACA
>JAOUQZ010000039.1:27618724-27630188 GCA_028564935.1 Neosilurus hyrtlii
ACACACACACACACACACACACACACACACACACACACACACACACACACACACACACATATACACACACACACATATACACACACACACACACACACACACACACACACACACACAAGTCCAGTCTGATAAATTCTGTTCCCTCACCTGAGGAAAACAAAGTAGGAAGCACTCACATCCTTTCCAATTAGACCACCAGTGAAAGTATAGATGTTATATAAAAGATATATTATATATTAATATATAAATGTCATTCTATTAATACATCTTTACTCATTTCTGGTTATTTTCAGTCAATAATAGACAGTACAGTTCTATGTATAAAGGTATATAGACTGTATGATGGTACTGTATGTATGAAGTTATGTAGACTGTACGATGGCATGTATGAAGGTATGAAAACTGTACAGTGGTATACACAAAGATATATAGACTGTATAATTGTATGTAAGAAGATATGTAGACTGTATGATGGTATGTATGAATAAAAGTTGACTATGATGATATGTACAAGATACTTAGATTGCACAATGTTATGTACGAAGGTATATAGACTGTACGATGGTATGTTGGGAGATATATAAACTGTACAGTGGTATGGACGAAGGTATGCAGACTGCAAAATGGTAAGTATGAAGGTATGAAGACTATGATAATATGCACAGAGGTGTATAGCCGGTACCATAGTACGTACAAAGGTATGTGGAGTGTACAATAGTATTTATGAAAGTATATGGACTGTACAGTGGTATGTATGAGGGTATGAATTCTGTGTGATGGTATGTACAAAGGTATGATGACTGTATGATGCTATTTATGAAGGGTGTACAATGGTATGTAGAGTTGTCTAGCATGGACCATGGTATATAAACTGTACGATGGTATGTTGGGAGATATATTAACTGTACAGTGGTATGTACAAAGGTATGTAGACTGTATGATGTTATGTACGATGTATGAAAGTATATAGACTGTCTGATGGTATGGATGAAGGTAAGGTGTACATTGGTATGTACAGAGGTGTCTAGCATGGACCATGGTATGTGTGAAGGTATATAGACTGTTCGATGATGACACCTATTGAAGGATAGGCTATGAGACAAATTATTGTAGAATAACAAAATGTCATTAGTGTGCTCTTTTGGTAATCACGATACCCCATCTTTTCATGTTTGCTGCAAAGCAGTCAGCACCCGGCTGTAGTCTGTTATTCCCAGGGCTTTCTTGGGTGTTTGCTGCCTGGAAGATGGGGTGACCAAGCATTTATATGTGGCTTGAGTATCTCAGGTACTGCTAGCTCTGCTGGTCCTACTTCTTCCAGATGTTTCAGGAATGGGTGCAGGGGGGTAGCAGATCAAGTAGGGTACATTCTTTTTTTCTGATGTGTGCCAATGTTCACCAATGTACACCAGTGTTATCTGGTGTTATTACGTTCTATATCTATCCAGTGTGTACTGATTTTCATACTACTGTACTGGAATGCAGACAAATTAATCGTGACATCATTCCCAGGCCTGACTTCTGACTTCAAGATGAAAGAAACACAGCATTAGCTGAAAGAGCATCCACAGCCATTTTTAAGGTATCTGTGTGGTACCATCTACAGTAAATCCATGATAATCAACTGTATAAACTTCCCATGTTGGGCCATCTTCAACAGCAGTGGGTGAATAATAATAATTAATAGTTTTAACATTTATTTTAATCCATTTTCTTCAAATTTTCCAAATTCCACCCAATTACTAGCGTTCCTAGAACCTTCTGAGATAACTGAAGCCACCATATCTCTTCAATCCGCAGCTCATGCTGCAACACAGGGCAGTGAAAAACAGACGAGGGAATGCACTATTTACTCTCTTCCACATACAGTACATGAGCTTAGAGACCCTCACAGTTGTTTAGTGTCAGTTTGGTTGACAGCTGAGTAAGAACTTCCCTTCTACACAGAAAGCACAAGCAATTTTTCTTTTCTGGACTCCTGGTCACAAATGGTTATGACACCTTGAGGATTTCAGGCCATGATCTTGATGACAAAGTGAATACATTTCTGTTGAACTACTCAGGAACCCAAAAGGTGATGTTTACCATGTGAACAGTTAAAACACAAGAATCAGGTAGAAATCCTATAACTGATTACAATAAGTCGTAAGGTTACGTTCGAAAAAAAAATACTAAGGATACCTTTACCCACAAACAGTGAGTCAGTATCTTGTGTGTGAGTGAACGACATCACAAGTCCATGGTGTGTTAGTGCTTTATGCAAATCCACCACCCAACCTCTTCAGAGTACCACTGAGTACCAATATAAAGATTGGGTGGCGTAGTCACAGCAAGAAGGTCCTGGGTTTGAGTCTCAGGCTTGGCAAGGGCGTTTCTGTGTGAAGTTCATATGTTCTCACCGTGCTTGTGTGGTTTTCCTCTGGTACTCCGGTTTCCTCCAACAGTTCATAGACATTAACATAAAACAGATTGGTTGTTCCAAACTGCCCTTAGGTGTGAGTGTGAATGGTTGTATGTGTGTTGACCCTGCGAGGGACTGGCGAGCTGTTAAAGGTGTAGTTCTCCTTCGCCCAGAGTCTGCTGAGGTTCTGTTGAACCCAAGTAGGATCAAGCAGTTCAGAAAGTGGATGTATGGATGAATCGTCAGTATAAAGATATAAATGAAAATGGATGTGAAAATAAACAAATATGAAGCCTTGTTATTATTTAGTACATTATTAGATTGTAGGGTGAAGTCAGTGGTCTGTCACCAAGCAACACTGAAAGCTGAAGTGGGAACCTGCTCATTAAAGGAGCGTGAGGTATGTATGAAGAAATCTTCACCTTAGGGCTTTAAATAAAAGTATAAACGAGATTGAAAAGCTAGACTGAGCAAATTAGGTTAATAAGCAGCTTATTTCATGCCATTTTAAAATGTCGGCCTTGTTTAATTTACTTCATGAGCTGCTATCTGCCCGCTTCTAAAATAGACGTCTTCTTCTTTGCTGGTTTTCATTGACTGGTTTTCTTTGCTGTGTTCTAGTTTTCTGATTTTATGTATATTCCACGTTCTTGGTGTTTTCTTTGCCTCGTGCTCGTTTTGCTTAGTTTGTAGTTGTTAGCCAGCTACATGCTATTCTTACTTATTTAAATCTGGGTTTCATTTCCTCTTGGGTTATCAGTTCACAATAAACTCCTCATCTAGCATGTACATCTTATCTTCACATGTATTGATGACAGGTAGTATTCAGCTTATTTCCCTTACTGTGACAATGTGCACAACTATCAACTCGGAGATCACAAGTTCGAATCCGCATTGATGCCACAGCCATCCGTGACCAGGAGCTAATTGGCTGAGCTCTCACGGGTTATATGTTCACCTCCCTGTCATTCACAGTGATCACCAGCCAATCATGGGCGTCTGTGTGCTCATTTGTATGAGGTACCCTCCGAGTGTGTTAGGCCACCCCCAAATACGCATGCGCAGCAGTTTGAAAAGAGGGGGGCGGTAGCGTCGCATGTCACGGAGCGGGCATATGCTTGCTTACACCCCTCCCTGGTCGGTGGTGGTCGTGTCATAGGGAAGGCAAAAAAGTTGATGGGTGGGAATAGGATATGACTAAAATCAGTAAAATAAATAAATAAATGAATGAATGAATGAATGAATGAATGAATGAATGAATAAATAAATAAACAAATAAATAAATAAATAACAATAAAAAGAGAATCATAGTGCATAGTACAGCTAGCTATATGACAAAGTTTTATGGCAATAGGCACCGGTCCAGGGCGATAACGCAAGTTACTGCCTGTGTTTCAACATAATCAGATTATGTGTGTGTATTTTTTTTGTTTGTTTGTTTTGTTTGTTTGTTTGTTTCTTTGTTTGTTTTAATGCTGCTTCATTCAATGAATCATTGATTACCAAATGGATCAGTTCCATCACCACTCCTGTTACATTACATTTATTGCTATGTGGAATCTAGGTGTTGGTGGTGTTTATGTTATGGTGTTGGTGTTCCTGTTTCCAGAAAAGATTTGTTTGTTTTGGAAGAATCAGATCCATGTTAGAGCCAAAATATCATAATAAGACATATTTTATTATATGGCAACAATAGGACATGCAATCTGCTTGCCAGAACATTGCAGGGCCAACACACACAATCATTCACACTCATATTCCCACCTAGTGGCAATTTGGAATACCCAATTAGTCTAATGTGCACGTCTGTAGACTGTGGGAGGAAACCAGACTACCTGTAGATAACCCCATGCAAACATAGGGTGTACATGCAAAGACACACAGAAACACCCTCGTTAAGCACTGAGCTTGATTCCAGGACCTTCTTTCTGTAAAGTAGAAGTTCTGAACACCACACCACCAGGCCATCTTGGTGAAATAAATCCCATTAGTTGAGAAAGCTTTATTTTTGGTACAGTGAGCACAGCCTCATTCCAAATGAAAATTGTGAAAAATTATTTTGAATGAATAACCTCATTAGTTTGGTCAATACAGGGAAATTCCAGACCTCAGCTTAACTACTGCTGCCAATACATCAACGCCTTAGTCTGGAATTTTCCAGTACCGACCTCACATCCAGTTAATAGGTAGTATTTATTGAATGCGAGACAGGTAAATAAGAAGTGCAGGGGCATTGTTACCATTTCAAAGCTCAGGAATCCCAAGATCAAGTTTCATATGTTTTATCTTTGTTAGGTTTTTCCCTTTCCAACAACATGGCAGTAGATATGAATGTGTGTGGAGCATGGCCATTTAGTGCCTAGGAATCCTAGAAAAAAGGATCCTAAGCTAAGCCCAGTGCTAACAAATAACATCACAGTGCTGATTCCAAAGCCAATTTCTAATCTGGAAGTGTTTAATGTTTTTATTTCAAAAGATTTGGTGCACAGTCATCAAAATTAGATTACTTCCAGTACCAAAATGTGTCTGGTGTGACTGTTATTAATCAAACAGTTTGAGAATGTTACCAGACCACCACTTGAACAAAACAATCAACTTAAAAACGATTACTGATTGAAGAATGAATGGATTGATGGGTTGAGCAGGCAGTTTAGATGCAATTGTATTGTCAGATACATTACACTTAATGATAGATACATTACTAATGCTAAACAAACTTTTAAAGTGCGAAAAGGAACAAAACATCTGCTATTATTGATGATCCCTCCAAAGACAATGAAGAAAAAAGAGGTATGTTCTCAAAACCAGAAGTGCACAACTCTTCTTTTTTTCTTTTGCAATTATTCTGCAATTATTCACTGAACCTCTTTATCCTACCAGGGTGGCGGGGAGGTTGGAGCCTATCTCAGCCAACGAAGTGCGAAGGCAGGATACACCATGAACCGCTCACCAGTCTAACACAACCATTCAGACCCCCATCAAGGGCAATTCCATTCATTCATTCATTCATTCATTCATTCAGTCATTTGCTGATCAACTTGATACTAACATAGCCATAGGGAGGCTGGATTGTATCTCAGCTGACTCTAAGCGAAGGTGGGGTCCACCCTGAACAGCTCGCCAGACCATTGCAGGGCCAACACACACACTACCATTCACACTCACACTCACGCCTACAGTCAACTTGGAACAGCCAGTTAGCCTAATGTCTTTGGACCGTATAAGCAAACCAGAGTACCCGAAGGAAACCCATGCAAACGTGGGATGAACATGCAAACTCCACACAGAAACGCCAAGCCTGGGACTCGAACCCAGGACCTTCTTGCTGTGAGGTGGACGTGCTAACGATTACGCCACCATGCAGCCCTCCCACGTTCAGTTCAACTGTATTTATATTTTGCGACTAGTCTTTTTCAAAACTCTGCCTTACAGAAATCTGGGTCTAGGTCCAGGCATATCTGATTGATTATGCTTTCAGTCTGGGTTTTAAAAAGCTTTGCTGGCAGCATGCTAGCGGAAAAGAAAGTTAGAACCACAGCTTCAAACTGCTATTAACACCAGCAAGAATTCCGGAAGACAGCACAAACAAAAACAGAGGTGCAACCATGTAAATGAGACCCAGCTGAAACATACTCAAGACAAATGAGAGCAATAATTACAGGGAGTCATGGCAGAGCCGGTGCAGAGGGGAGCCAAAACAAGAGCAAACAGGAACTTTCCACGACAGAATGCTAGAAGGTGCCAGACGGCTGGACCTACTTTTCTTAAGATCCCAGTGGAGAGGCAGGAGGAACATGAGAGTTATGCTGAAACATTTCAGATGAAAATATATAATCTAGGGCCAGGGTTCCCAAACTTTTTCAGCTCACTAAGCAAAAGAGAAATGTGGTCTCTCCTCAGGGAACCAACTTACAAATATATATCATACTTCTTTCTATTGACAAAACATTGCTGAATAAATGCAATTTGCTGCCTAATCCACATTAGGGTTAATCCTGCAGGATCACTGAGTTGATCACTGAGTACCTCCTTACAATAAACACAACTGCTAAATCTCAATTTTTGGTGCTGCATCCTCCGGGGACAGCATTCACAGAGGTGTGACTAGGTTTCTCATTTAACTATTGCTAAAAAAAGAAGGCTTTTTTCCCATGTGGCAAAGGTTCTACCTGTTGGAGCCTTTGCAACCAGAAAAAAAAGGCCGGATACCAAGATTCAATGGATGCAGCCATTCATTCATTCATTCATTCATTCAATTCAATCCTATTAGGATCATGGGGAGGCTGGAGCTAATCCCAGCCAACTCTGGGCAAAGGTGTGGTACACTGTGAACAGCTTACCAGACCATCACAGGGCCAACACTCACAGCCAAACACAATCACACCTAGGGGCTATATAGAGCTGCCAATTAGCCTAAAAGGTAGGAAAGTGGAGTGCCCAGGGGAACCCACACAAGCATGGGGCAAATTTACTAACTTCACACAGAAATGCCCTCGAGGAGCTCAGGATACAAACCCAGGACCTTCTTCCTTCCTGTGAGGTGGACATGCTAACCACTACACCATATATACTTGGAGCACTGGACTGCTACACACTGCAGTGCCCAGAGAGCAGTTGGAGGTTAGGTGCTTTGCTCAAGGGCACTTCATCTATGAATTTGGAAGAAGGGAAGGCGCAGCTCACTCCCCCCACCACCACTGGTTGTGGGAATCGAACCAGCGACCTTTCGGTCCCAAAGCCACTTCTCTAATCATTAGGCCATGGCTGCCCCACATAACATGATCATCTTCTATTTTAATAGGAAAATGATTTCACATATCATAGCAAGGACATGCCGGCCTTTGATAACCCAGTTTGCAGTACTTGGGGGGGGTGGCAGTGACAACTTTTTTCAAATGTATTTGTGGTCAAAGTCCTATGACCTTTCAAGGTCACCCAAGGTCAAAGGTAACTGTGTCATTTGAAAGCACGTATATGGTTTTCATTGCATTTTTCGCTTTATGTCATTTTGTTTCTGAGACCTAAGCAATTTTATTTTTACATGGGAAAAACTTACTCTGACCTTGACCTTTGACCTTGACATCACAAAATCAAATGATCTCTGGAACTCAGGTTGGGGAGTGTTCCCACCAAGTTTGGTGAAAATCCATGCACGGGCACAGACTCACGGACTTTGATTATTACAGTACCTTCTTCAAAGCTTTGTTCTGGATGAAGGTAATTAATGTCTAAACATTTAAACCTACAGCTTCAGATTTGACTGTTACCCGCCTCTGACACTGTAGTCTCCTTCCAAAAGCTGGTTAATGAACATGTCCTTATAGGAACCTTCACCATATCAACGATGAAATGTTTTTATGTTGTTTATGTGCAGCATCAGCTCCGCAAGTCCCAGTGAATGAGCTGTTACTATGGAAACAATACAACATTACAACCTGAGCTTGAAATGGTGCAGCAAACTGGCAAATGAGCTTTTTTTATGTGGTATACGGCAGCACACTTGGGAACTGCTCTAAAAGGTTGAAAGAAATAGAAATTAGAAAAACCACCTGAGTAAAGGACAGGCAGAAAGGAGGTAGCCGGGACAAATTTACTAGAGGAGAGACGGGTTTTAATCATGATAAAATTCAGAGTGAATTGTTGCTCACCTATAAAGTCCATCAAGATGGTTTATGGGAACAGCTGGGCCGCAGTGGATGGCATTTCGTATAAGTGTGGTGTACTTACGCACACAAAAGCTGAAGCACAACTGGCTATGGTTTAAAACCGGTAAACTTCCAATAATGCAGCTTAGCCACCGCATCTCTTCAGCCACCATAAACACACACTCATCACACACTCAAGCTACTCTGGCTGTTATGTGTGTATTTATCTCTTTAAATCCCATTTCTCATACAGTGTACAGCTCATTCAGAGAGGATTCACAGGGTCACAGGTTTCACCAGGCGTCGCTTCCGTCGAAGAAAAACAGAATCAAACACTCCCCGTGCAGCAGCTAATAAATCACATGCCTCACCTTTAAAATAGTGTTTGTCAAGTTTGTTGTTCTCAGACTGAGAAAAAAAGACAAACGTGAAAAATGTTGTTATGTAACATAAAGTATTTGTACACACCAGTGTTCCTTCATATCATTCATCTATTCATCATGTCTTTCTTTATATTTTCATCTGAGGCTGAAATGCTGTGTTATGTATTACTCCAAACTCTCTCTCTCTCTCTCTCTCTCTCTCTCCCATTCTCTCTCTCTCTCTTTCTCCCATTCTCTCTCTCTCTCTTTCTCCCATTCTCTCTCTCTCTCTCTCCCTTTCTCCCATTCTTTCTCTCTCTCTCTCTCTCCCATTCACTCTATCTCTTGCTCTCATTTTTT
This sequence comes from Neosilurus hyrtlii, assembly GCA_028564935.1. Taxonomy (NCBI): domain Eukaryota; kingdom Metazoa; phylum Chordata; class Actinopteri; order Siluriformes; family Plotosidae; genus Neosilurus; species Neosilurus hyrtlii. The sequence continues at coordinate 27,627,493 of JAOUQZ010000039.1, forward strand.
CTCACCCTCTCTCACTCTCTTTCTTTTTCTCTTTCACATTCTCTCTCACTCTCACTTGCTCGCTTTAATTTATCCTCAATCTCTCTCATTCTCACTCTCATTTTTCTCATCCTCTCTCTCTCTCTCTCTCTTTCTCTCTCTCGCTCTCTCTCTCTCTGTCTCATTTTCTCCCTCTCATTCTCTCTCAATCTCTTGCACACACATTTTTTCTTTCTTTTTCTCTCTCATTCATTCTCTGTCATTCTTTAGCTCTTTCATTCTCTTATTCTGTCTCTCTTGCACATTTCCTCTTTTCTCTCTCTCACACACTCTCTCTTTTTTTATATTTCATCTTAGTCTGTAACACTGTTATGTATTACTTCAAACCATCCCTCCCTCCCACTCTCTCTTTCTCTCTCTCTCTCCATAATATTCTTTCTCTCATTCTCTCTTTTATTCTCTCGTTCCCCTCCTCCTGTCTCTCATTCTCTCTCTCTCTCTCTCTCTCTCTCTCTCTCACACACACACACACACACACATTTTCCTCAGTCTCTCTCATTCTCTCTCATTCTCACTCTCTCTCTCTGTATCATGCTCTCTATTTCTCTCCTGCACACACATTTTTTCTCTCCTCTATCTCTTATTCTTTCTCTGTTATTCTCTCTAGCTCTTTCATTCTCTCTCTCTCTCTCTCTCTCTCTCTCTCTCTCACACATACACACACACACACCATGGGCAACATGAACTGGATTGGACCAGAATAAAAGGAAATGAGCAACAGATGGATGGCAAAGAAGCCACACAAGAGAAACGAGCGAGGATGAATCTGACACAGATTTTCATTTGCATGCTATTAATTAATATTTTCATCATGAGTCAATCTTAACCTTCCCAAATTAAATTAAAAATGTAAAAAAAAAGTTTTTGTGATACTCTCTACCTCAGACGGTGCCTTTTTTGTGTTCGCTTTGAACGTTTTTGTCTCTGCGTCACTTTAACCTTGATAGAACCATACTGCCACCTCTGGAAAGGTTGAGATCACGTGAGGAGGAGGAAGAGGAGGTATCCTGGCAACCACAGTGACCATCGTCTGGACCACGTGACTCAGAGAGCACAGTCACCAAACACTTCCATCACTATGTCGGTACCAGATCCGCTCATGATGGTGTGTAATTGATTAAAATGTATTGAACACATAGACTTTATTGTGATTTATAACTTTATTGTCATTTTTTTCAATTAAAGGTGATATAATGGCAGATTAATAATTAATCCTGTTAGAATTAATTTGACAGAAAACAAATCTTTATATTCAGACATTTAACACTGTTTAAACAGGTAATACATGCTTAAATGAAATTGATTACTTTTTAAGACTTTTATTTGATTTGATTTGATTTGATTTGATTTGATTTTTAAATTTTATTTTAAGAGTCTGTATTTACAGCAATAAATATATTTTATAAATTCATTTTCTAAGATGCTTAATCCAAATTAGGGTTGCGGGGAGGCTGGTGCCCATCTCAGCCGACTCTGGGTGAGGAACAGCCGGAATAGCTCGCCAGACCATCGCAGGGCCAACACACATACAACCATTCACACTCACACTCACACGTAGGTGAGATTTGGAACAGCCAATCAGCCTACTGTGCATGTTTTTGGACTGGGGGAGGAAACCAGAGTACCCGGAGGAAACCCACGCAAAGTAATAAAGATCTTGTCCAGAAAACCAGATTTAACGCAATAAAAGCTCATGTATGTTTCTCTTATATATCTCTTATAAAATCATTTTAGAGTATTTAAAAGGAGCCATGTTTATTTTTGAGAGGCACTGAGGTCATTTCTTTATATTTTGTTGGTTAAAGACAAAGAAATTGTGCGGCAAAGTGGCATAATGATAATTTCCACCACACTGCAAGAATGTCATGGGTTCACGTCCCGGGCTCGGCAAGGGCTCTGATGTTCCCACTGTGCTTGCATGGGTTTCACCTGGGAACTTCAGTTTCTTCCCACAGCCCAAAGACGTTAGTGTGAATGGCTGTGTGAGTGTTGGCCCAGCGATAGCCTGGAGAGTTGTCCAGGGTGTACCCCGCCCTCACCTAGAGTTGGCTGAGATAGGCTTCAGCCTCCCTGTGACCCTAACCAGGTTTAAGTGGTTTATAAAATGTATGAATGAATGAATATAAATGAATAAATATAAACCACCTCCTAACATTTCCTAACAGTAATTTGATTTAATTGTAAATATTTTCTGGAAAACTTTGAGGAAGCGTTTTATTTTGCACTACAGGAACAGCTGGGTAGCGTTTTTGACTAAATGTCACTCACTCATTCATTTGCTGTACATTTACATTTACAGCATTTAGCAGATGCTCTTATCCAGAGCGACTTACACAAGTACATTAAAGTCACTATCAGTGAATATATTGTTATACTGGTTTATCAGGACACAGACTAAGTATACCATCAGTCAAAAACTTAGTGGATAGGTGTTGTGTGCAGGTTTCTTGGGGTTTTTTGGTGTGTGTGTGTGTGTAAAAAGCATAGTGCTAATCTAAGCACTGCCGAAAAAGGTAGGTTTCCAGCCGTCGTTTGAAGATACCCAGTGACTCAGCAGTCTGAACATCCAGAAGAAGTTTGTTCCACCACCTTGGAGCCAAAACAGAGAAGAGTTTAGATGCATTTCTCCCTTGACCCTTGGTAGAAGGAGGGACCAG
>JAOUQZ010000039.1:27639175-27652094 GCA_028564935.1 Neosilurus hyrtlii
ATATATATATATATATATATATAAAAAATACATAATATATCCAGCTGTTTTGTTAAGGATAGAACTCATGCAGAGCTCAGTCCTGAGCTGCAGAGCTACAGAAGCTGGATTGCTCCTGGTCATCAGAAGAGCAAGAACCATCAGATCTGACATGGAGCAGCTGGTAACTTTTTCTCAGCCACTGAAGTTCTTCTTTTTCGTTCCTTCAACAGCTACACAACACACAGGAAAAAGTCCAAAAAACCTGGCAACCAGTTTATTCATTTGTTCATTCATTCATTTGCTGAGCCGCTTTATCCGATCAGGAGGAGGTTCAGCCAACTCTCAGCCACCTCTGGGCGAAGGCAATGCCCACACACATACAACCATCACATTCACACAGTCTGGACAAGTTGGAACAGCCAGTTAGCCTAATGTGCATCACTTTGGACTGTAAGAGGAAACCAAAGTACTCAGAGGAAACCCACACAAGCACAGGGAGAATATGCAAACGTCACACAGAAACGCCCTCGCTGAGCCCGGGACTCAACCCACAAACTGTTTTGCTGTGAGGCGGACATACTAACCACTACCCCATAGTGCTTCTTTGCACAAACCGAGCAAATGAAGTTGTTTTTATTTTCAGAGAGTGTAGTAAAGAAAACACGATGTGTGGGTATTTATTCATTCAGTCAATTTCTAAGCCTCTTTAATCCTAATTAGGGTCTCGGAGAGGCTGGCACCCATCTCAGCCGATTCTGGAAGAAGGCAGGGTACACCCTGGACATCTGGCGAGGCCATCGCAGGGCCAACACACATACATCCATTCACACTCACTTGAAACAGCCAATTAGACTACTGTGCATGTTTTTGGAATGTGGGAGGAAACCGAAGTACCCAGAGGAAACCCACACAAGCACGGGGAGAACATGCAAACTCCACACAGGAACGCCCGAGACCAGGAATCGAACCCGGGACCTTCTTACTGTGAGGCTAACATGCTCACTGTCATGTCTGTCTCCGCCCCTCTGGGTTTCTGAGACTGGTTTTGCTTTTCACTGCATCTCTTCCTGCACTCACTGACTTGTTTAATCACTTTCCAGGTTCCATTGGCTGTTCTGTGTTGTAGTTCTTGATTTTCTGCTGGCCTGATCTGGAGACCCGTGCCAGCAAATTGCCGAGAGTATGTGTCAGTCCACATGTAAATCTATAGAGTGAATAAAGTGGGTAAAAGTTCCACCACTGCTAAAGCAGTGGGGAGAAAAGGCTCAGATTGCTGAGTTAGTCCTACTTAGTGATGGTACCACCCGGTACCATCCACTCATATCTCAGATAGGTCTTTCTGTTTCTCCTGGAATGTTAAAGAGCAGAATGTGGCTAGGGAGACATGCTGCTACAGTGCCCACCAGGATTATTGGCAGCTCTTGTAAGGATTAGTAAACAAAAACAAATTTGTCACCAAAAACATGCGTGCAACCATTATTGGCACTCCTGTATTTAATACTTTGTACAGCCTTCCTTTGCCAGTAATACAGCACTAAGTTATTCTTGATTCTATGACATCATATAATTTTTGGAGAACACAGAGCAGGGCATCTGAGATCATCCATCTTTACAGAATCTCTCTAGATCAACCATGGTCCGACAGCATCTCTTCTGCACTCTCCTCTTCAGTTCACCCCACACGTTTCCAATGGGGACCAGGTCCGGAACAATAATGTCCTCCGCAGAAGTTTTTGTGGTTAATCAATCATTTTTGTGTTAATTTGTATTACTGTCCTGCTGGAAGAGTCACTGACTACCAGGTTTCAGTTTCCTGGTCGATTCAGAGATATTTCATGAATTCCATGATGCAGTGAACCCAAGTTGGTTTTCCACAGCTTTTTGAGGAAAAACAGCCCCACGGCATCACAGAACCCCCACCATATAAGAACTCATGATTATCATGTGGAACTGACCACATGATTACAGTTTGAAACTTTCTACACATTCAAATCAACTCAACAATCTACAATTTAAACTGTCAGAGAGCAGTCAGTAATTGTGGCACGTGAGCTTTTTGGCATTGTGGCACTGTGGTCTAGTTGGTTAAGGCGACTATCTAATAAACTGGAGATACTGGGTTCTAATCCCAGACTGTTCAGTCCTTCCTTAGAAAGCCTGTCTGTAGAGTCTGAATTACTGATCCGAAGGTCCGGGGGTTCAAGCTCCACTAACCCCAAGGTGCCATTATTGGGCCCTTGAGCGAGGCCTTTAACCCTCAACGCTTAGTTGTATAAAAATGTCAGATTTAAGTCACTCTGGATAAGGATGTCTGCCAAATGCTGTCTTGAGGAGGGATTTGTTTTTCTCTAAATAATTGTATTTCAGTATCTGGGCTTTCTTCATTTTTTTTTAGTGCACGGCAAAAAAGCCAATTTATCAAACAAGGGCCAGTAACAGTGTACTGAACAACAGTTGATAGTTTATTTAGGTAAAGCCTGTAATCATTTTGAAGCATGGTATGAGAGAGAGAGGAAGAGAAAAGGGGGAGGTTACCTATCTAATCTCACAAACCTCTAGGACTGCCAGCAGGGGGCATTACAGAGCAAGGTTTTGTTTTTTTTTCAGCCTCTGTGCACTGAGACACTCACTGTCCCTCACTTATTTGTCGAACTGTTTAATCCCATTAGGGTTGCGGGGAGGCTGGAGCCTATCGCAGCCTATTCTAGCCAAAGGTGTGGCACAAACTAAACAGCTAGCCAGACCATCACAGGGCCAACAGACACACATACTCACACCTAGGGGCAATTTATATGTGAAACATCTACATTACAGTCTGTAAGGAGTCTCCAGTGTAAGCACTTTAAAGTTAATGTTAATCCTGTAAGATTATAATAAGCTGCATATTTTTTGGTTAAATTAACATCAGAGAGAAAAAAACGACAGGCTGATGGCAGAAGTGTATTCAGTTGTGAAAGTATGCTGTTCATTCTTTCATTCGTTTTCTAAGCCACTTTATCCTAATTAGGGTCGCCGGGAGGCTGGTGCCTGTCTCAGCCGACTCTGGGCGAAGTCAGGGTACAGCCTGGACAGCTCTCCAGGCCATCGCAGGGCAGCACTCACACTACCATTCACACTCACTCTCATAACCAGGGGCATTTTAGAACAGACAGTTAGCCTGATGTGCATGTCATTTGGACTGTGGGAGGAAACCAGAGTACCCAGAGGAAACCCAAGCAAGCACGGGGAGAACATGCAAACTCCACACAGAAACTCCCCGAGCCCGGGAATCGAACCCAGGATCGTCTTGCTGTGCCGTGCCACTGCGCCGCCCAGGAAGCAATGTGTCTGTAAAAATCTTTTTCCAAAGCAAATTAGATTGATAGAATAATAGTCCAAATGCAACAAACAATAAAGAGAATGTTATTGTTAAGCCTGGTATAAATAGGTCCCCGTCCTCTGACTCGATCCTGGAAATGTATTCGCAATATGGAGTTTAATGATGTGTTCACTAGATGGCAGACTTGGATCAGTCACTACCATGTGCTGTCTGAAAATATAGTCTATTTATTCTGAATATTAAAATAGAATTTTAAATTTAAATAAAATAATTTATTATTATTATTATTATTATTATTATTATTATTATTATTATTACCATTATTATTAGGGTCACAAATAGGCTGAAGCCCATCCCAGCCTACTTTGGACAAATGCTGGGTACACCTTGAACAGCCCACCAGGCCAATGCAGGGCAAACACACACACACACACATTCACACTCACACCTTGGGCCCATTGCTTCCACCCAGAAATGCCCTTCCTCAAACCTAGGACCTCCTTGCTGTGATGTGCCCTTACTCACTCTCTCACTCACTCACTTGTTTGCTGAACCGCTTAATCCTACATTTAGGGTCGCAAGGAGGATGGAGCCTATCACAGCCAACACTGGGTGAAGGTCGGGTACACCATGAACGCACACAACCATTCACAAACACACTCACTCCTAGGGGCAATTTGGAACAGACAATTAAACTAATTAAACTGTTATGCATGTCTTTAGCCATTGAGAGAAAACCGGATGAAAGAAAGCCCTCGCCGAGTCCAGGACTCGAACCCAGGACCATCTTACTGTGAGATGGCCCTAGTAATATTCATAATTATTAAATATATATATATATATATTTATATATATATATATATATATATATAGTACTTAAGGTAACTTATGTCTATACATTCATTCATTTTCTGAATCGCTTAATCCTTAATAGGGTCGTGGGGAGGCTGGCACCCATCTCAGCCGATTCTGGGTGAGGGCAGAGTACACCCTGGACAGCTCGCCAGGCCATCGCAGGGCAGAAACACGCTGACAGTCTACTCTTGATGAAAATCAGCAATGGTTCTTTTACATTCCTCTCACCACAGGCAGTGAGAGACATGGCCTGCATTTGAACCCAGTTAGCTGCACTGGGGGGACAGCACTGAGAACCTGGTGATAGTGGGGCTTGAACCCCCGACCTTGGGATCAATAATCCAGCACCATATCACCAGGCCACCAACTCATGCCTACTAAATGAACAACTACATTTATAATGCTTGGTTTGTATAATTAAAATATAATAAGTGTAAAATAAATGCTTTATATGAACACGTTTAAGTTTATGACTCATTGGTGTGTTTGTGAGTGTTGTTGCTGGCTGCTTCCTCTTCCTCTTTAACCACTGTTAACCTTTCCCTTCTTGGCCTCTCCTCTGTTAAAGATAACAATACACAAGCACAAGTAAGAACACACAGTCACACAGAAGTAAACTCTTTACATGGTGCTGAATTAGACCTGCTAAGCTTGTGCAGATCCTTAGACTTCCGGTGGGTGTGAAGAACCTTTTTTCTTGCTGCAGTGTGTAGGACGCTAAAGTAAGACTGAAGGAAATGACTAAATACCATAATACTGTCATTCGTGTATATCTGCATTATATTAGAAGCTTCAACCTCATTTCTCTAAAACACTGGTTATGTCATGAAGTAAAAACAGACCTTAATCATGCGCATACTGCCCCTTGGTTTTTTTTTTATGAAACACAGCATTAGCATTATTGTACTCTTTTCTGTTAACAAGCTTTAAAGCATCAAAGACTGCAATCTATTACTATATTCATGACTTTCATAAAGAGTAGGTTGCATTGAGCTGCCGTCAGCGTGTTTCTGCCCTGCAATGGCCTGGTGAGCGTACAGGGTGTACTCTGCCCTCGCAAGCAGTTGGCTGAGATGGGCACCAGACTCCCTGCGACCCTAATTAGGATTGATCAGTTCAGAAAATGAATGAATGAATGAACTATATTCACACCGCTGTGTATACAGGGATGAAAACAGACAAACTGACAAGCAGGAAGACAGACAGCTGGAATTATAGATGGATGAGGAGTCATACGTACAGATTGATCATGAAATCATGGATTGCATACAGATGCACTGGCGCATTCAGGATGTTAAAAAACATTAACAACAACAAAAACAACAACAATAATAATAATAATTAGGGCGGCACGGTGGTGCAGTGGTTAGCACGTCCGCCTCACAGCAAGAAGGCCTGGGTTCAGTTTCTGGTCTCTGGTGTTTCTGTATGGAGTTTGTATGCTTGTGTGGGTTTCCTCTGGGTACTCCGGTTTCCCCCCACTGTCCAAAAACATGCACAGTAGGCTAACTGGCTGTGATGGCCTGGTGAGCTGTTCATGGTGTACCCCACCCTTCGCACAGAGTTCACATTGAGATGGGTGCCAGCCTCCCCACGACCCTAATTAGGATTTAAGCAGCTTTGAAAATGAATGATAGAATAATAATAATAATAATAATAATAATAATACGGCAGCACGGTGGTGCAGTGGTTAGCGGCGTTTCTATGTAGAGTTTGACTGTACTCCCCATGCTTGTGTGGGTTTCCTCCAGTTATTCCGGTTTCCTCCCACCTTCCAAAGACAAGAACATTAGGCTAATTGGCTGTTCCAAATTGCCCGGAGGTGTGAGTGTGAATGATTGTTTGTGTGTTGGCCCTGCGATGGACTGACAAGCTGTTCTTTGTGTACCACACTTTTGTCTAGAGTCGGCTAGGATAGGTTACCGCTTCCCTGCAACCCAGGTTGGATTAAACGCAAATGAATGAATCACTGATTATTATTATTATTATTATTATTATCATCATTATTATTATTATTATTATTATTATTATTATTATTATATAAATGTCAGCCTTGAAGGTCTTCTTCGGCACTACTTTATGTCTCCTTATCCTTTCCCCTTTCAGAGGGTGGGATTGCACCTTCGGCTGGATTAGTGAGCGTTTGTGATTGTGTTCTGGATTTCCTCTTCACTGGGACACTTCCTTCCCTTCAGCTCTATCCCAGCTGTGTGTATTTTAATTCATAAAAGAGCCTCCAAGTTTTCAATGTGTGCACGCACTTACAGTATTTTAGCTCAGTGTAAATGGCTACAAAACATGTACCAGAGGAAATCGGAGATTGGCCGATTAACAAGAACAAAATAATTCAAGGCTCTTCTTGGACAAATTTCCCTTTTTCCCACTGTAGAGCTCTAAATAAATGAATGAATAAATGAATTAATGAATGAATGAATAAACAAACAAACAAGCAAACAAACAAACAAACAAATAAATAGCATTTCTGATGAGACATAACAATAGGTCGTTAGCAGAGACGGGCAGGTTAAAAAAATATCTCAATTTCATCTGACTATTTGCTGTTAACAAATGCAAATTGTTTTAGATTTATTTGGAATGCAGTGAAACAGCACCAAGTATGAACACAGAATAACAAAATTATTAAAAACACTGAAGGTTATGAAGAAGTCAGAGATGAGGCTGGTGCTGATTTCTTTCTTGCCCATACTGTACATTTATACCAGTCATCTCACACAGAGTGGCAATGCCCAATAAATCAACATTTGGATTTAAACACATCATCAACAGTGATTAAAAGGGTTCTATCAGCGCTTTTGGTCGAATCTGACTCTTGGCAACTCAATTCTCATGAACATTTCTTGGCAGATTTTTCACAGGGTAGGTTGCCAGCTCTTTTCCCTTACTCTCCACAGTACCTGTTATTCCCACATGGCCTCCTATCCAAGTACTAACCAGGCCTGTTCCTTAGCTTTCGAGAGCAGACTGGATTGGGCCTCCGCAGGGTGAATGGAGGGTGATTGGATGAGTAAAGGGCTTCACTAATACTCAAACCAGATACACATCCATTCGAGCACTTTAGGCTAATTGGCTGTTCCAAATCACCCCTAGGTGTGAGTGTGAGTGGTTCTGTATGAGTTGGACCTGCGATGGCCTGGCAAACTGTCTAGGGTGTACTCCACTTTCTCCCATAGACGGCTGAGATAGGCTCCTACCTCCTGGCAACTCTTGTAGGATTAAGCAGTCCGATAAAGGAGTGGATGTTTGTCTACTAGTTGCCCTTGCCCAGGGTCGGCTGAGAAGTATGCATGTTCTCGCCGTGCTTGCATGGGTTTCTTCTGGGAAGTCGGGTTTCCTCCCACAGTACAAACACTAGCACATTATGCTAACAGGCTGGACCAAATTGTCCGTAGGTGTGAGTGTAAGTGTGAATGATTGTGTGGGGGTTGGACTGGCGAGCTGTTCAGGGTGTACCCTGCCTCCTCTCCAAGTCGGCTGAGGTAGGCGTCCCTAGTAGGACTAAGCGGTTCGGCAAATGAATGGAAGAATAAAGAAAGAAGATCTACATTACATATTTCTAGGCCATTGATGGCAGGGTATATAAAATATCAGCTAAAACATAAACCAAAATCAGCCTCCTCTCAAAGTATCAACCAAAAATCAGATTTCAACAACTAGAACATGACACAAAGGGAACTGTGTACCACCATGTTGTGAGATGATGTGTATCATAGAAGTCAGGCAAGTTGGACTGAGGATTCTGAGCTGAATCAGCGTTAATTCGCACTTTTCCATGTGGGAGTTCAGAGGATACGATTACTGCATAATTTCCCTCTTGAGCAAATGATGGATTTTAGGCCTCTGTCACACACTGACGGTGGTGTGGGTCGAATAAGTTATGGGTAAGTTTTGTGTAAGTTAACACCCGTGAAAGTCATAGTACTGCGAGGTCATGCACAAAAGTTTCAACCTATGCTAGCTTATGGCTCATACGTTACACGTACGCTAGCCATAAATTGTAGGTAAGTTATGCGGTCGTTCACACATGTTATTTGTACGTTACTCATAAGTTGAATATAATGACTGGTGTACTTTGGACCTATGTATAACTGATACGTGTTGGCGGTGTTCGCAACTTATGACCAACGATAGTCTAACTTATGCAGCAGTGTATCCCCGACGATCGATCACGTGACGTAGCCTATGAAAGGCTTGCAGATTCAAATCAGATCCATCGCAGTATCAACATCACCTCGCCTCAGCCTTGCTGGACCCTCCATCTCTCAGATGACGTGGACATCTGCTCCCCATGGAGTCTGGAGGAGTACTGACGGGATTCCTCGTTTCAACCCAATTTTAGTAAACCCATCCCCCTAAACGCTGCCAGCACACCCATAATACCCTTGCTGTAATTTAGAAAGACGTCTATTAAAAGTTCTCTCTAAATACGACGATATAGCTTCCTGTTTAATACCACAACAACCAGCTGTTTGATGCTGAACATCAGAATCCAGGAATGTAGGAAGCCTAGACAATGGCCGGGCTTCATTATTGTCTTCAATGTGCTTTTCTCAGCTTCACTCCTCAGGAAGTGAATATCACCCACATTGCTTTACATAACTGTTCACTTTCAGTGGAGTGAATACCCCCTACAGTGGCTGAAACGTGAGCTACACAGACATGATAACCAGGAAGATAAGTGGGGTTTGAACCAGGAATGAAACACACAAAGACCCTTTAATATCCTGAAGGTGGTGGGTGCACACTTCCGAGTTCTTCTGTAAAGGATGGACCAAGTGAATCAGTTTGGGTTGGAAAGAGCCGATTCTTTAAGTCTGACTCATCAAGACTCAGGACTGCTCCGACCAATCGTGGGAGAACAGATTGAGAGAGGGCGTGTTTAGGGTACAGTACTGTGTGTGTGTGTGTGTGTGTGTGTGTGAGAGAGAGAGAGAGAGAGAGAGAGAGAGCGGCTGCCTGGAGTTTTCATGTGGAGGGTTTGCATTCCTGATCACCAGCTTCACAGCTGTATGGATGCTTTACATCAGGATTCCCACCTTCCAGACCAATGAAACAGATTTTGGGAATTTGGTACTAATCCCAGGAGGTGACTTTGGATTTTTGGAATTTTTTTATTATATATGTCTTTTTTTTTGGAGCATATGGAGATCAGATACCCAACTTGTATCCAAGTCTAAAGTAATTCGTTCAGACCTCAGAAGCTCATTCTTTCTGAATTGATGAGCTTTATGTATAAAGACGGTTCGGTGGCACAAAACCGGGCCGCTTGATCCAACCGGCGGACGCGCAAGATCCAGTCGTTCCCACGTCCCGCATCCCTGCATCATGTCTTTAAGCAGAACTATCGAGTGGGAGCACTTTGAGGAGAGGGACAAGGCGCCACGATCGGGCCGTGGAAGTGCGGCCAGCTCTCGCGGCGCGTCACGGGGCAACGGGAACGGCTACGGCTCCGTGGCGAGTCCGGCGCACAGCGCGCACTGCAGCTTCTACCGGGCGCGCACCCTGCGCTCACTGGCTGCCGAGAAGAAGGCGCGGAAAGTGCGCTTCTACCGTAACGGAGACCGGCACTTTGAGGGCTTGGCGTACGCCGTGTCCGGTGACCGTTTCCGCTCTCTGGACGCACTGCTCGCCGAACTCACGCGCTCTCTGTGGGACGGTGCGAGCTTACCGCAAGGAGTGCGCTGTATTTATACTATAGACGGAACGAGGAAGGTCACCAGCCTGGACGAGCTTGTAGAAGGTGTGTGTATGTGTGTGTGTGTGTGTGTGTGTGTGTGTGTGTGTGTGTGTTTATACCAATGCAATGAGTTATAAAGACCCGCACTTTCACTCTGAGGGTAAAGTCGCATCCTCTGTTACCCATCAAGGGTTCAAGATCAAAAGGAAAGAAGCAGTCAGGAACACTTTACATAAACCAATCAAAAATATATCCATTATAAGCATTGTATAAACTTCATTAATGCTTCATGAGGCTGTTATGAACAGCCAATTTCTGGATTACGCAATCATGTTCTAAAGCATTATTATATTTATATTTATATTATAATAGCTATTTATTATAATTCCATGTGCTCTACAGCACAGATGGAAGAACCACAAACAGTACAGTTTCCACAGCACTTTAGGGGGTGTCACATAAGAGGTGTGGTGGAAAAGAGACTGATGCGAACTGCAATTCACGGCTGTCGCTTCTCATTCTGAAAATGTTCGCGAATTTGTCGCACGACATTCGCATTTCTGTTGCCTGGTTCGTGAACTCATCCCAAAGATGAAGTTTGAAATTTCTGCCAACGTCGCAAAACGAGGCTCTGACACGGAATGGTCTCAAGCACCCCTCAGACAGTCCACGCATGCCGCGAGAAGGTCACAAAGTTGTCGTTCTGTTGGCCGATTGTTTGTTTTTGGTTCGCAAGGAAAAGCGACGATTTGGAGTCTTCGGCGCAGGAAGTTTGAAAAGAGTTGTAGACTTGCTGGTGGCATTAGCAATATTCCGTGTATAATCGTTAGTATTATAAGTTTATTCGGCTTTTGTTTCGTGCTAATAACGCGTGAATAAGAAGCGAATGGTTTGAGAGCAAAAAGCGAACAAAACGCAAACATTCCGCCAAACATATCGCAGATTACTTGCAAATCAGTCGCAAAAACTGTCAGGCAACTTTCTCGAACTTTCATGCGATTTGCGTTTTTAGGCCGCAAAATATTTGCTTGCATGCGGGGTCAAAAAACTTAAAATCGTGACGCGAATTTAAGAATAAGCAAAAAAAATTACAAGAGAAATCTGTTCACGTCAGTCGCTTTTCTATTGCACCTCTAGTGTGATCTCCCAAAACTTCTTCTATGGTCCCCTAATAAATACATTTAACTGCACTACTGTACCCACCTGGACTAATTATTGCACCTCAAGGTAATTATGTGCATCTTTTTACAGCCAAAATGTTACATATATGTTCCCGAGCAATATTTTATGGGCCCCAGTGCTGTACCTATAAAAGGATAATAATGAAGTTTATTTTCTGAGAGTGCGGTGTTAAGTACATAATTATCTGTAGCACATGGACCATACGCTATACTGACAGATTTTATTTCATATTTATTTACTCAAAGTGATTGTGCTGTGCCAGTTCGTCTAGACAAGAAAACCCCAGTTTAAATATGGGAGAAAGTGGGTGGGGCTTCTGCAGGGTCGCTTAATGTCAAAGAGATCAAAAGTGTTACATAATTTTTAGTCAATTCAAATTCATACGTCGATTTTATCTGATGCTTTTCAAAGCAGAAAATATTTGATTGTTTTGCTGTTTTATTTTTTGAGTGCTAACTCAGACCAACATGCTATAATACCAAAATGTGCAGCCCCAGTGCAAAAAAACATAAAGGATAGCAGCAGTAGCAGTTTGTCTGCAAGGACAGATGGAGCAGAGCTTCACCATCAGGTATTCAGCTGATGTTAATCTCCTCATAAACAAGTCCATGCATTTTAAATGTAGCTGCAGTACTTTACTAGTTACCTGTTATGGGTAAATGAAGGAAATTTCAAGGTGAATCTTCTGACGGCAGGCAGCACGGTGGCATAGTCCGCCCCACAGCAAAAAGGTCCCGGGCTGGGGCATTTCTGTGTGGAGTTTGCATTTTCTCCCTGTGTTTGTGTGGGTTTCCTCCGGGTACTCAGGTTTTCTCCTACAGTCCAAAGACATGCACATTAAGTTAATTTTCTGTTCTAAACTGCTCCTGGGTGTGGATGGGAGTGTGAACGGTTGTGTGTGTTGTCTTGCAATGGTCGGGCGAGCTGTTCAGGGTGTACACTCCACCTTCGCCCAGTGTTAGCTGAGATAGGCTCCAACTTCCCCGTAACCAAGTTAGGATTAGGGAGTACCACAAATGGATGAATGAATGCACAGACAGCCTTAGCTCCCTCATTATTGCCCCTAGTGGCTACAAACGGAACTGCAACAAGTACTATTAGAAGCCCATTTGGGCAGGAATCACACTGCCCCTTGTATGCTCTAGGAGGAATAGTGGAGAGGGTAGTTAATGATGAATGGAACAGCCAATTATTCTACTGTGCATGTCTTTACACTGTGGGAGGAAACTGGAGTGCCAAGAGGAAACCCACGCAAGCATGTGGAGAACACAGCAATGCCCGAGCCCGGGAATCGAACCTGGATATGCTAACCACTGCAACAGCGTGCTGCACTCCTTGACAACTGAAATTTCATACATTTCCTAGGGATCATTAGAAGTCCTGAAAGTGGATATAAATGAACCCAGTAAAGCAAATGAGACAAAAAAAATATTTTGTTCTTTATTTATTGTGAAAATTGTTCAGTTTTACATATCTCAGAGTGACACGGTGGCGTAGTGTTTAGCATGTCTGCCTCGCCTCAAGAAGGTCCTGCGCTCAAGCCCCATGGTCACCACCAATTTATATATTCTCTCTGTGTTTGTGTGGACTTCGTCAGGGTGCTACGGTTTCCTCCTGCCGTCCAAACCCATGTCCACTGAGCTAACTGGAAACTCTTGATCCCCAAGTTGTGAATGGTTGTTTGTCTGTGTTGATCCTTCGATGGTCTGATGAGCTGTTCAGGGTATACACTGTCTTTGCCTGGAGTTGGCTGGGATGGGCTCCAGTCTCCCCATGACCCTAAAAAATAAAATAAAATGTAAATGGGGTTAGGGCGGCACGGTGGCGCAGTGGTTAGCACGTCCGCCTCACAGCAAGAAGGTCCTGGGTTCGATTCCCAGCTCGGG
>JAOUQZ010000039.1:27652194-27667219 GCA_028564935.1 Neosilurus hyrtlii
CCACAGTCCAAAAACATGCACAGTAGGCTAATTGGCTGTTCCAAATCACCCCTAGGTGTGAGTGTAAATGGTTGTGTCACTGATGGCCCTGCAATGGCCAGGGTGTACCCCGCCAGTCTTCCCGCGACCCTAATTAGGAATAAGCGCTTCAGAAGCTGAATGAATGAATGAATATGGGGTTACAGATGAAAGTAAAGGTAGATGCCTACTGTGCATGTTTTTGGACTGTGGGAGGAAACCGGAGTACCAGAAGGAAACCCACACAGAAACGCCCCGAGCCTGGGAATCGAACCCAGGACCTTGCTGTGAAGTGGACGTGCTAGCATGGATGACGTCCTCTAAAATAAAATCCTCTAAAATGACCCTAGAACACATATCAACTCATATTGACTCTGTTAATGTACAGCTGAGTCAGTAGAATTGATTGGTGTCCAGGGAGCAGCTGTAAGTACCGCTGAGTTTTTAACACCCCCGCTGTTATAGTAGAACATTTCAGAACCATGCTCTCCGGATCCATATTTCCATATGGCACGCCGAGATCAAGTTCTGCCTCCAGGGGGTTAGTCAGAAAGTCACTCCATGTGCGCTGTAATGTTACTGATCGTGAGTCCAAACTAAAGTGGGGTAAATTTGTGTAAATGCGACGTGAGTCATGCAGAAGGGATGATACTGCTCCCAAGCTAGAACCACAGCCTGAATGTATCTATATCTATGTATATGAAGCATCTGAAAAGTGTGAGAGTGCTCTGGTTTTAGATTTTATTCATTCTGTCAGTATGATGCTTCTGTCGCAGCCAGATATTTATCAAAATGACATGTCACAAGATGAGTTTCATTTAGCATATTATCTTAACAGGAGGAGAGAGAGAGAGAGAGAGCTAGTTCACTGTGATGCTCGCTCTACCGTTTAATGTGAATCTTTTTTGCTGTGATGCTTTGGGGAAATGTCAGCCCTGATCTCTGCAGTCCTCTATAATAATCGTGCCCAAAGTAATGCACCAGTATACTATATTTAGGCCCTGCATGAATGCAGAGCTCCCTATAAGATCTTTGTGAGCTGAGTTGTGTTTAAAGTTAATCACTGTGCAGAGGATTTAAAAGTTGAAGCCGTGCTCTCAGGAACAATCAGCAGACGCATTGGAACACATTCTGTTTACTCCGTATTACTGATATAAGGATTTTGGTGAAGTGAAGTGCACTTCAGTCATTGATTTGGGAATAAATATGGAAGGTTTCACTTTAAAAAAAATTTTTTCTGATTTTCAGACAAGATCGAGATGTCAGCAGGTTTTATGTTTCGAGACATGAAAAATCTAATCGTCGCTTTACTGTTTGTCTATTTTGAGCATCTAATGAGAGAATATTTAGAGAGATACTACACATTTGGATGTGTTTTATTTGCTGACTCACTCTTTTCGACTCAATTGCTTAATCCTTGTCGGGCCATGGGGAGGCTGGTTTCACCCGACACCAGGCGAAGGTGGGGTACACCGGCTCACAAGACTGTCAGAGGGCAACACACCAACCATTCACACTCACACTCATACCCAGGGTCAAAAAAAGTGCATGTTTGTGGACTGTTGGAGGGACCCAAAGACAACACGGGACCTAAACACTTCTTACTGTAAGGCAGGCGTGCTAATCGCTATGCCATGGAGCCGCTTGTGCTTTATTTGCTGTAAAATTAAGGACGGAGTTATACAGTGATTAAACACATCACTCTTCATGCTAATATTGACATTTATGACTAACTAAAAAAAATTTAATCTTTTTTTTTAAGATAAATATGCCCCAGTATCTTAAATACTGCTTAATATTCATCCTCAACCTTGCAAGGCCCATGCTGACATAGAATAACTTTTTTGGTACTTCTCTATTCCATGAAAATTTTTTTTGAAAAAATAAAAAAATAAGAAAAAAAACCACCCCAAGCTTTTTATGATTTTGTATAACATTGTATGTAGAATGAAGCTTTTAATAATAAAAGCGCTAAACATTTTGCTGATTATCAATAGCACTGATTCATCCTGAAAGATTCCTCTACTTTTCTTTATTTACTCAATGAAACTTATAACAGTCAACTGAAAGATATTATAGGAACTGTTCAGAAAAAAAGATGTCATCTCTTAAAAAATAAAATGGCATCGGCCACAATATCTTTCTGAAACCATTTGCTTACTCCTACATGCAAGTGTCAATGACCCCTGCTTCGGGGGCCATGGTACGAGTAAACATCACCATCTTCTTAAATTGTCTTGAAATCATACAGCGTCTTCTGTTTCTTAACTGTTCATCTCTGACCTTTATACATTTTACTACTCAGTGTTGCACTGCCAAGTTAATGTACTTCTGCAAGATCATCCTTCTGGTAAACAGACGCAGAACCAATGCAAGATGTAAAACGGATGAATAGGAGACACTAAGCCCATGAGCTGGGGTAGTTTCACCAGGAAACCTTTGTATTTAGCCAAAGTGAACTGATAATAAGAGATAAAACACACAGAGTGTTCAGCAGTGGATGGTTACCTTTAAATATAAATATATACGAATAACAATTATGAGTTGCCTTTCTAAAATTAATTACAAATCTAGTAAGGGCAGTGGTGGCTTAGTGGTTAAGGCGATGGGTTACTGGTCCGAAGGTCAGCGGTTCAATCCCCACTTTCACCACTGTTGGGCCCTTGAGCAGGGCCCTTAACCCTCAGTTAAGTCAGATTGCTCAGTTGTATAAAAAGTGATAATTCTGGATAAGAGCGTCTGCCGAATGCTGAAAATGTAAATGAAATGTGATGTAAGGAGAATAAAACACTTCAGGATGTGCTGTCAAGGGAAAATAATCAACTTCAGGGTGATTGCAATACCTCCTCTTCTTTGTCTTTTACTTGTTGGTAAATTTGTTAAAGAATGTGATGCAGAAATGTTTGAAATGTTTATCTAGTTACCAAAATAGACTAATTTTTCTATCCCAATTATTGCATCACCTATTTTCCAGAGACTACAGTCCATGTTCAAGCAAACACAGCAGCTGATTGTCCTCAAAGGCCACACATCGTATATCACGATGACAGACAAAGCGTCCCAGCTGATGTTTAAAAACCAGTAAATGTGACGTCTCAGCTGGACACCAGGAGAACTCTTGTTTAGTGAAATAGGGTGCACGGTCGCTAATCGCTGTGGGAATTTCACACCTGAGTCTCACGTCAAGGCCGCCTTTGTATCCGACAATTCCCGCTGGGATCATTACCAGTTCCCGTCCCTTCCTTATGGGCTAAACTGCTCATTTGTGTCACTCTTCTCATCAGTAACTGTGACCCCCATCTGGAGCAGAGCGGCTAATTTAGTCTTTTGTTAATTCGTCAGCTTAATAAAGCCGGGTGTTTGGGGAGTCTGTTCTCTTGTTATGTTGAAATGGAATTGGGACTTTATTATAATGATAATGATAATAATAATATTAATATTATCAGTGGGCACATGAAGCTTTTAAAGTGTATTTATAGCTGGCGCTTTCGGAGCACCATACTTAAGAAAAATATGTTATAAGAACAATTAGATTTTTTGTGTCCGTCCGTCCATTCATCCGTCCATATGGTGGAATGTCGCTACCCTGCGGTGATGTTGTGTTTACATTAAAGAAATCGCATCTCAACAGCATAACACCTTCAGATAATATCAAAATGTTGAAGAGGGGACGGTTACTATGTAATGGCATCATCAAAACGAATTCACATTGAAACTATTCAGCGATATTCACCAAGCCTGAGGTAGATAACTGTTTTTAGTTTATACGACACATGAACATAAGAAAAGCAAACCAGACTGTGTGGTAAAACCAGGTTTTATGGTTTATTTTTACATTTTTAATTGATTCAAGCACTATCCCGAGTTTTTAGGGTGGATAATGTCCATAAGAATATACCACACAAGAACAAATCTATTCGATTGCTCCGTTTTTGGTAATTAAAAAACATTATCTGAAGTGAATAATGCTTGATTTTTTTTTAGTATATAGTATACAAGAACATAAGAAAAAAAAGCAGATTAAACTGAGATTTTTATGGTTTATTAGTGACACAGGGAAACGCCATACTGAGCAAGTGTGTTAGTCCTGTGTAACAGTGACTTCTTGCACTCATTTAAAATTCTAGTATATACTACATGAAAACATAAAGAAAAACAAAAGGACCTTAAGTTAGCGCTATTTTCTCTGAAAACGCACTTTATTACAAAATAATAAATTATTTTTACAAAAACATGTGTAATGATTATCAAACGTAGGATGAGAATACCGTAACTTTAGTGCTAGGTGATTACCTAGCTACGTTTAATGGTACACTTACCGTTTGTTCTATAATATAACAATTATTTTATACTAGCAGCCAAAAATTTATAATTTCAAAAATAATTATTCAAAGCTTAATCTAATCTGTGATATTTTCTACAAAAAAATAAAAATAAATAAAAATCGTATTTATTACATGCCATATTTTTGCCTTAAATGACGTTAGTTAGTGTACTTGTTAGCATGCTAACATTTGGCTATTAGCACAACTTACTAAAGATACGAAAGATTATAAGACCATATTAATGTTGACTGTAGTATGACTTCAAATGGCTTGACTAAATTACAGATTACATTAATTTTGAAATAAAACATACATTATGTATGTAGCTGCAGCTGATTTTAATATTTTAGTTTCCAGACTTTACCTGATTGCGACTTTTTCTTATGAGGCACCCTGGAACATTCCAGAAAATGAATTGGTATGTCCCAAAATCTGAATATGTTGTATTTCCCCATTATTATAAACCCAATATGGGTCAAACTGCCTGACCCAACAACCTCATTCATCACCTCAACAAAGGGGAATCTGAAAGGTTCCATGTGAAATCCTAAAAGGGTTTTCCAATTAGAGAGTGTTCCAAATATGACCTATTTAGGAAGCTTACTCACTCATTTGCCGAGCCATTTAATCTATTAGTCTGGAACCTATCTCACATCTACACCTAGGGGCAATTTGGAACAGCCAGTTAGCCTGGTATGCATGTCTATGGACCTGGGAGGAAACTGGAGTATCCGGAGGGAACCCCTTGCAAGCACGGGAGAACATGCAAACTCCACACAGAAATGCACGAGCCCTAGACTCGAACCCAGGACCTTCTTGCTGTGAGGTGGACATGCTAACCACTACGCCACCGTGCCGCATCTATTTAGAAAACTAAGAATATTCAGCCACACTTCCCAATAAAAAAAGCCAGAAAATCTTAAATGATTGACAGTGGTTCATGATATTAACTGACACCCCTTGAAACTCCGCCCCCTCTTCCCATTTCGTCTAGTTTTGTGTGGCGAACCAAGGTGTGTTTTCCATTGTTGTTTTTCCATCTACTTGACACACCTCCTGATCTCAGTTACATTCTTTTCTTCAACCTTTCTATCACATCATGTACTGGCTTTCATAGACCCAGTCCAGCCACCACCTCACTCAGCTGCTGAAACCCATCCAAACTCCTGCCGCAGGCTCAGCACTTTCACTGCCTCTAGTCTCACAGAGTCTTGATAAATTTGAAGGGCATTGGAGGAGACGGACAGAAAATAGCCACCTGAGTCTTAACACGAAGCATCATGATGAGTAGCACTCTTTTTGCCTGATGGGACGCCAGCACTCGCTTCTGACACACTTCTGCTGCTGTGACTCCTCTCACTCTCAGGACCTCCCTGATTCAGCCTGATGCTCTTCTTCTTTATGGCATCACTTTCTGCCGCTGCTTTGCTCACGGTCCTGTGTGCTCACTGACAAAAATCTGATGTCTGTATACTTTCTTGGCTCTGTACACTAGATGAGAACCAAACAGCATGGATTGGATGCAGCCACACAACACTATTCCAGCCAATCAGCAACAGGGTGTGTTGTGGGGGAGGGGTGCTTGGGTGGGATGTACTTAGTGTCATTGCTTTGGCATTGTGAGTCCATGAATTTGGGGATGTAGCTCCTGAAAGTGCACTGAAAGGATGTCTTGTATTTGTGTGACTTTATCATATACGTTGTTGGCAGTGGGCTAATCTCCTAAGTCACACAAGTCTCGTGGCACCTGGGGAAACCCTCTGCAATTTGTCAAAATTCTCAGGAATGGTCATGTCATGTCATTTTCTGAAGCGCTTAATCCTAATTAGGGTCACGGGGAGGCTGGTGCCTATCTCAGCCGACGAGGGCAGAGTACACCCTGGACAGCTCGCCAGGCCATCGCAGGGCTCTCGGGAATGGTGTTGATTATAAATTCATAAATTAGCTTAGTAATAACCTCCCTCAAAAAAGTATTTATTTTTTTGTCTTGAAATGTTTACTTTAGTACTAAACGTCTACATTTGTACACAGGAAGTGAAAAGAACATGTTTATTCAGTATAATGCACTTCCTGGGTTGGTTGGATGCAAAAAAACAGTTCACCCTTTGACATATTTCTGCTAAAACCCTAACCTAACCAGAATAGCATCCAATGCTCCCAAGGATATGTTCAAATGGTGGAACCCACTGGGAATAACCGATGAAGTTCCGAATGGTCACACAGATTGGAGGCATGGTGCTAATGCTATTTCAAAATAAAAGTCCCTGTTTTTAATTAAGCGATCTGATTTACAATGGTGCAGAATGGAAATGAAGATGGATGGATGGATGGATGGATGGATATGAAACGTATCTGATCACTTGCAATCATACTGGAGCAAGAAACACGATGGCTACTGTATGTGACAGCTAGCTAATTATTAACTAGCTCTATGTTCACATTTCCCAGTTACCTAGCAACAGTGTTCTCATGGCATTATCACTTGTAAAGCAAGTGTTTTGTGTTTTCACCTATTGAATGCAACAAAAAAAAGAACTGAAAGTCCATCATGCATCACGAGGGGAGAAATATGGCATTAATAACTGCACTGATATAATATTGTGGTTTTTTTACCCTCATCTGATGCTCCACCATGTTGTCGGTCCCTGTGTGACAAAGGTCCATTTTCAGAGCAGCTGCATGTGCCGTAGTGCCAAGCTGTGCCTCCCCCCACCAACACACACACACACACACACACACACACAGTAAACTTTCATCAGTTACTTCAGATGTGTGGATTAACCACAGTTTTACAGCACGCAGCAGTTTAATCTCATGAGTACATTGAGCTCGAGTTATGCCGGACAGATTGTCTTCTTGTGGAATTGGTTCTTCATTCATTCACTGATTTAATTATCCCTACTCGTGGTTTCCATTTGCCGTCAGAGTTTGGATTTGAGTAGGCCTTTGGGAAAGGGAGGGCTCGACTTAGCACTGTTTCCCTGGAATGTCGGTGAAAATACTTGGGACGACGGCCAACACCACAAGAGTAAGTGACGAGAAGAGAGGAGAGAGGAGAGGGAAGTGGCCTCGGCGTGCTCTGCGTTCCTCCCGGTTATGTGAACTGTTCAAGAGACTATGTGAACTCAAGAGTCTCCCAAAGTAATGTGTGAAAAAAAAAAAACTGGCAGTCCCTGCGATACGCAGGAAGCGTGTGTTTGTGAGATAAAAGAGCTGGTAAATTTCTGATAGCGCTTTTAGAGCGTTCCACAAATTGTGGCAGGCTATGAAAGCCTCTTTCATCTGCAGTGCAAGTCTTCCTGGAGATACCCAATTAGTGGAAAAGAGCTTGTTTGTGGATGTCAGAGGAATGAGGCCTACAAGCACAAAACGAGCATTTGCCTTCATGTTTTAATGCATAACACAAGACCCTGCTATTTAATTTAAAATACAATTCATTCAGTGCCAAAAAAGTTGAATCCTACTAGGGTCGTAGGGAGGCTGGAGCGAAGGCAGGGAACACCCTGAATAACTTGCCAGTTTATTGTGGGTCAACACACAACCATTCACATATACACTCACACATCGGGGCGATTTGGAACAGCCAGTTAGCCTATTGTGCATGTCTCTGGACTGTGTGAGGAAACTGGAGTACCCTGAGTAAACCCACACAAGCATATTTACATTTACGGCAGCTGGCCACAGCAACTTACAGTTATCATTTTTAATTAATTTAAAATTTTTAATTTTAAATTTTAATTTTACAACTGAGCATTGAACCCCCAACCTTCAGTCAGTAACCCACTGCCTTAACCACTGAGCCACCACTGCCCATGGGGAGAACAAAAAAGGGGGTATTACCTCCAATAGTTCGAAGAACTATTTAAAAGTCTGAAAGTGCTTTATGTGACCATGTTAGGAAGCGGAGAACCCTTCAAGTGAAATGAATGGCAAGCCTTGCAAACTCTCCTGTTAAACATGAACATATGTATATTTTCATTATCAGGTGGTTTTTACTTACATTTTCGAGGTTTCCGAAATCCATTTCATAATTTGCATTAGCCAGTTTAAAAAGGCTGCAGTTTCACTCTCACGAGTGCATGAAATCCTGAGAATAGGACACGGATCCCCCAGTTCATATAAGGCAAGTTAATGGCAACAATAACAGTATACAGATATTAAACTAACAAATCAGATATATACCAGTGAACTTCTGAATAAAATAAAACTAAGCACAAATACAAATTATACACGAATACATATGATCATTTACATGAAAAATAGAATGATTCAATAGAAATAGACAGATATTATGCATGCAAGTTTTTAATAAGTTTGGGTGTAATTTCCTTTTAATTACACAATGAACCCTTTAAACAACTCTTGAAAAAACCCTTTGGGAAGAAAGCTGTTACTTCTAAAACAAAATTGATATATATAGTATAAATATGAATATGTAAGAAACAAAACCCAGCAGAGCATGATGGGATAGGAAATTAATCAATGACACGGGGGTGTGTTGTGGTATTAGTTATTATTTTTAATACAATAACAGCACATCCCAAAGTGAGGTTTTCCACTTAAACTACAACAATGTGTTAATGAAAGTCACATCATTCTTTTCACCTATTTACAGTTATAACAAATTTATTGAACCTTCAAAAAACAAGTTAGTAAAATGTCACAATATCAAAAATTACCCTTTGCTTGTGTGGGTTTCCTCTGGGTACCCCAGTTTCCTCCTACAGTCCAAAGCTATGCAATGCTACAGAAAATGATTCACCATCAACATAATAATACAGGATAAAATATTCATGGTAAAAACTTCACAAACATAAAAAGATCAAAACATACAGATCTAACTGTCCCCCTATTCTTCCCCCTGACAGGTGAAAGCTACGTCTGCGCCTCTAACGAACCCTACCGCAAAGTAGACTACACCAAGAACGTCAACCCTAACTGGTCAGTGAACGTCAGAACGTCACGCTCTCTCTCGTCTTTACCCATACTAAAGAACGAGCTAAGGGAGAGGGAAAACAAGGACTTCATCCGGCCCAAGCTAGTGACGGTGATCCGGAGTGGCGTGAAGCCACGTAAGGCTGTTCGCATTCTCCTGAACAAAAAGACGGCTCACTCGTTCGACCAAGTGCTTACGGACATCAGCGATGCCATCAAACTGGACTCCGGAGTTGTAAAGAGACTCTACACTCTGGACGGGAAGCAGGTACGAGGGTACATTAGTCATCAGTCATGGATGTTAGTGGGCAAAAATGCTCATTCATTTACTCATTCATTTTTCAAGCGACGTAATCCTAATTAGGGTCACGGGGAGGCTGGCGCCCATCTCAGCCGACATCTCAGCTGGGTGAGGGCGGGGTACACCTTGGACAGCTCACCAGACCATTGCAGGACCAACACACATACAATCACACTCACACCTAGGGGTGATGTGAAACAGCTCGTTAGCCTACTGTGCATGTGGACTGTGGGAAGAAACCGGAGTACCCAGAGGAAACCCACGCAAGTGCAGAGAGAACATGCAAAACATGCAGACTCCACACAGAAACACCCTTGCTGAGCCCGGGACTTGAATCCAGGACCTTCTTGTTGAGAGGAGGATGTGCTGACCACTACGCCACCATGCCACCTAGCAAACAAATGATTGCATGTCTTTGACCAGTGGGAGAAAACCAGAGTACCCAGAGGAAACCCATGCAAGCACAGGGAGAAGATGCAAATTCGCCAAGCCAGGGAAACAAACCCAGGACCTTCTTGTTTTACCAATCTCCACCGTACCACCCATTTTTTGTCACACTTACATCCTTTGATAGACCGTAGGTTTTCTGGACCACTGAATAACGCCAGCATGTACAACCATTGTGCATGACATTAAGCATGAGAGAGTATTAATGTTAAGAGGCATGTTATAGCATTATATACATTTAGATCATTCAGCCTTATGCATCAGCAGCTGTTAATGGCCACCTGCTCCCTCTTTCACTTGGCGCTCAGATGGACGTTCTCTCCACACGAGCTGGGTGTAAATAGGATTCTAGTCATGCATGTGATATGGCTTATAAATTAATACTTATGGTCTAATAAATATCTTTCAACAATCTTCAAGCAATCTATTCCATCCAAAAAGATTTTGTTTAAATAATATTCACTTTATGTGTTCATGCAAACATCCTCATGCACATTTACAACTTCTAAATATATATCAGGAAAGGTGAATCAGTATTGTAATAAAGCTTAAACGAAAAAAATAAGAGCTGCACTGCAGCATCCTGCAGTGAAAAGAGGAGTAAACACACAGATGGGCTTGAAATTCCCAGACGTTTTATTTATTTATTTATTTATTTATTTATTTATTTATTTATTATATCCCCAAATTTTAAAAACTTTCTTCTGCTCAGCATTTTCCCTTCCATTCTGTAAGAAAGAAATAAAACGCTTCAGGGAGTGCTGAAAAATAATCAACAGCGTGCTTCGAATTGTTACTCTCACTACCCCAGAGTGAAAAAGAAGACGTGAGGGTGTGTGTTACAGCGACTTTCTTCACAGCCGAGGTTCTTTTTAAGGCTGGATATAAAGCATCACCATCAGAACCCCTTCAGACTTAATTCACACTATCGACACTTTCCCAAAAAAACGCAACAGACAAATACTTGATCCTGATTGGCCGATCGCAGCATTCTGCGGTCTCACTCACTCCTTCATTAGCCGAACCGATCCATTCTACTAGTGTCACAGCACGACACCCGGTGAAGGCGGGGAACAGCTCGCCAGCCCATCGCAGGGCACCATACACACAACCATCGATTTGGAACAGCCTGCTAGTCTAATGTGTATGTCTTTGTACTGTGGGAGAAAACCAGAATAACCGGAGGAAACCCACTCAAGCTGAAGAAGAATATGTAAACTCCACACCGAAACGAACCTGGGACTTGAACCCAGGACCTTCTTTCTGTGAAGTGGACATGCTAACCATTATGCTACCATACCACCCATTCTTCAGTCTATTTCTTTATAAATATTGTTGATAAGTACAACAGGCTGTTACTATGGAGATTGTCATTAGTGAAAGCAATCAAATTAGTTTTAAACAAGAACAAACCTCTGCCGTGATGAACAAAAAAACAAAACATACACAGCACCCCCTGCTGGGCGTCCTCTAGTTACACATTTAAAAAAATATATAAATAAAATCATCCTATTTCACAATGTTAAACAATCCTTTAAAAACCCAAATGGAAGAATTTGATCCGGATCCTCTCCAAAATCGAACAGAGTTTTTCTTGTCCAAAACCCCACCTCTGGTACAAATTTTATGAAAATTCACCCATAACCCATTTCTATGTAATTCTGCAAAGAAACACACAAACAAACAAATAAACAAACAAAATGAAGGTGAGAAAGAGGTAATCATTATTTCATTTTTATTATCACATCAATGGGTGGCATGGTGGCGTAGTGATTAGCACGTCCGCCTCACAGCAGGAAGGTCCTGGGTTCGAGTCCCGGGTGTGGAGTTTGCATGTTCTCCCTGTGCTTGTGTGGGTTTCCTCCATGTATTCCGGTTTCCTCCCACACTCCAAAGACAAGCACATTAGACTAACTGGCTGTTCCAAATTTCACCTAGGCGTGTGTGAGTGTGATTAGTTGTGTGTGTTGGCCCTGCAGCGGTCTGGAGAGTTGTTCAGGGTGTACGGCACCTTCGCCCAATGTCGGCTGAGATAGGCTCCAGCCTTGCTGTTTGTTGTAACAGGTAGTTGCTATGGAGCGTGTGATTATTGGAAGCAGTAAAATAGTTTTAAATCAATTCAATAATTTGACAAACTTTTCTATTGTGAGTCAAATAATATATCCCTGAAAAACACGGGTGTAATTTTTATTTTTCTTATAAACAGAGTGATATTGAGTCCAGAAGTGAGTGAGTTTCTTGTGTGAGCTTGAAGCAGTTTGAGGTTTAGTAATGAAAAATATTCCATGATTCTGATGATGTCAGCAGTAGTGGGTTTGAGAGCTCCAGGCAGTCACGAGGAAGGTTTCCTCAGCATGCCGACTCAGTACGCTGCGATTATGCAAAAAATAAATAAATAAATAAATAAAATCACCCAGAAGAAGAGTCAAGCAGTGCAACGATTATTATAATACGAAGTCGAGACGAGCTCTGAAACTCAAAGCAACGTTCTGATTTCCATGTTAATCTTTCTGTGTGTCTGTACCGGGGGATTGTTATTTAGTTCGGTGAAGTGAGACCTCAGCGATGAAAATGTGTTTATTATTTGACTCTTAGTGGATGTTCTGAAGCACTGGGGTTTTCAACACTTAAATGAATTCAAATCCAAATTTTTATTATACCAGCGAAACCTCAAGGACGTTTTTATGCATTTTGAACAAAACAAGGCGAGAAAAAAAATGCACCACTGACTTTATTTGCAGCAGCAAAATCTCAAGGCCTTCAAGAACAAAACAAAGTAAGCAGTTTAAAGGTAGTGTAGGAAATCAGTGGGTTAATCCCTTCGAAATATAAAATAATATACAATAAAATGATGCACTCCAGTGTGATGAATATGACTCTTACGCCGCAGTTATCAGCAGAACAGTGATGATTGTGCAAATCTCACAGGCAGGAGTCACATAGCAGGAAAGTGACACAAACAATATAAAGGACGCTTAAAAATGCTTCGTAAGGAAAAGCTCAGCGAGCAGCGAGGTTAAGAAAAGTCTGAAGGGAAGGGAAGTAAACCTCAGGGTTTAAATATCAACTTCACCACATTTCTATTTCACAACTGTAATAAGTTTTACATCACGTCCCAGTGACGCCTCTGTGTCTGTCAGTGTCAGAGAGATGTGGTCTCTAGCAGTCCCAGTAAAGAAGTTGTGGCCACTGTTTATGTCACAAAGGGGGTGTGCTCCCTGTCTCTTTTAGTCCCAGTGAAGGTGGTGTGGCCTCTGGGTATGTCACGAAGGAGTGTAGTCTCCTTGTCAGTTCCCGTGAAGGAGGTGTGGCCTCTGTAACTATCAGTCCTAGCGATGGAGGGATGGCCCCTGTGTCTGTTCCGTGTCAGAGAAAGGGATGCGGTCTCTAGCAATCCCAATGAAAGAGGTGTGGCCTCTGTGTATGTCACAAAGGGGTGTGGTCTCTTTGACAAGTCCATCAGTCGTAGTGAGGGAGGTGTGGCCTCAGTCTATGTTACGAAAAGGTGTGGTCCCTTGGTCAGTTCAAGTGAAGGAGGTGTGGCCTCAGTCTGTGTCATGAAGGGGTGTGGTCTCTTGGTCAATTCCAGTGAAGGAGGTGTGGTCTCTACCAGTCCCAGTGAAGGAGGTGTGGGCTCTGTGTATGTCATGGACGGTTGTGGTCTCTTTGTTCTAATGAAGGTGTGGCCTCTTTCTCCAGTGAAGGTGCTGTGGCCTCTCTGTATGAAGGGGGCGTGGTCTCTTTGCCAGTTCCGATGAAGGGGGTGTGGCCCAGTGAAGGAGGTGTGGCTGCTGTGTCTAGCAGTCTTTGTAAAGGAGGTGTGGCATGTGTGTCTGTCAGCCCTAGTGAAGTAGGTGTGGCCTATGTGTCTATTATTAGACTTGGTATAAAACATGTGATCTTTTTCAGACTTACAGTTTCACAGTTAGCCCCAATGAAGTAGGTGTGGCCCTTTGTGTATGTCAGTCTCAGAGAGGGAGGTGTGGCCTCTGTAACTATCAGCCCCAGTGAAGGAGGTGTGGCCACTGTGTCCATCAGTCTTGATGAACGAGGTGTGGCCTCTGTAACTATCAGTTTCAGTGAAGGAGGTGTGGCCTCTCTGTCAGTGTCAGTGAATGGGGTGTGGCCTCTGTGTCAATTCAGTTTCAAGGGGCGTGGCCTCTGTGTCTATTAGTTTTAATGAAGGGGGTGTGGCCTCTGTTTTAATCAGACTGTTATGATTGTTTATTATGTTGTACCCTATACTGTGCTAGACTGGACCACAACGTAAATCAGGCTATTTTTGTCATTCTGGGCAGCACGGTGGTGTAGTGGTTAGCATGTATGCCTCACAGCAAGAAGGTCCTGGGCATGTTCTCTCTGGGTACTTTGGTTTCCTCCCACAATCTAAAAACATGCATATTAGGCTAATTGAGCAGAGGTAGCTCAGGGGTTAAGGCTCTGGATTACTGATCTGAAGTGGGCTCTTGAGTACTGTGGGCCCTTAAGCAAGGCCCTCAACCCTCAGTTGCTCAGGTGTATATGTAAGTCACTCTGGATAAGAGTGTCTGCCAAATGCCATGAATGTAAATGATTCTAGTCGGCTGTTCCAAATTTGTCACTGGGTGTGAATGTGAACGGTTGTGTGTGTGTTGGCACTGATGGATTAGCGAGCAGGTCAGGGTGTACCCCACCTTTGCTCAGATTAATCTGAAATAGGTTGCAGCCTCCTCATGGCCCTAGCAGGATTAAGCGGTTGGGCAAATGAATGAAGATATGAGTGATCTCATTTATAAAGAGGGTATTTTTAGCCTACCGTAGCTACTACATAGAATTCCACTCATTTTCTCAAAGACGGTCAGTGATTGCGTTTCCTAAATCTGCTTCTCCACCTGCTACTCTACAGTTAAAAGTTGGCCATTTGACCCTCTGCTTAATCGGGTTTTATATATATATATATATATATATATATATATATATATATATATATATATATATATATATATATACACACCCACAT
>JAOUQZ010000039.1:27670062-27682759 GCA_028564935.1 Neosilurus hyrtlii
TTATATATATATATATATATATATATATATATATATATATATATATATATATATATATATATATACACACACACATTCATATATACATACAATATAGTATAGTACATGCATACAAACAAACATGCATACATTCATTCATTTATACATGTACAACCCCAAACTAGAAAAAATGGAACAGTATTAAACAAGCAAATAAAAAAGAAAGCAGTGAATTCTAGATGTACTTTGACTTAATTTGATATTTCATGTTTTGTTGTTCATCTTCATTAAATTTTTTTAGTAGACTATGTAACCAATTCTTCACTTTAGGCCTCTTATTGTCATGCAGCAACCTAGATAGTAATGAAAAAAAAATAGTTAAACAGTGATGTGTTTTGAAACAGGCGTTTCTGTGTGAAGTTTGCATGTTCTCTCCGTGCTTGTGTGGGCTTCCTCTGGGTACTCCAGTTTCCACCCACAGTCCAAAAACATGTACAGTTAACAGCTAACTGGCTGTTCCAAATCACCCCTAGGTGTGAGAGTTAGTTTGAATGGTTGTGTGTGTGTCTGTGTGTGTGTGTGTGTGTGTGTGTGTGTGTGTGTGTGTGTTGGCCCTTCGATGTCCTGACAAGATGTCCAGGGCGTACCCCGCCTTCGCCCAGAGTTGGCCGAGATGGGCGCCAGCCTCCCCTCGACTCTAATTAGGATTAAGTGGTTTAGAACATGAATAGTAAATAATAATAATTATTATTATTATATAAATAAATAACAAATACAATTATCAGTGGGCGAACGGCGCACTCTTGATAAGGAAAAGGCATGTAACCATCGAATTGCTTTTGGAACGTCAATAAAAATCCTGCGGCGTACGTGTACACATAGGAACCCTGAGTCATTGAAAATTTTGTATCTCGAAAAAGGAAAAACATAAGAAAATGTTTCTGCGGGAGAGTAATATAAAGAACAAGAGGCATATAATAGTCGGGTCATGTGATGTGACGACATCGATAGTGATGTGAAATGAAATAAATAAATAAACAATGATATTCTTGTGTTATTGAAATGTCCTCTAAAGCTGCGGGTTCCAAACGGCGTACTTTACATGACGAGACGAAGATCGCGTGTTTGGTTCCCTCATTTTTATTCCCTTCTATAAACAGGTTATATAAATGAATTAATCTTAATATACGTAGGATACGTGTACGGGGTTTGAGAGTTCGCACCAAAAACTTGTCAAATCATATAAGAGCTCCACTTTTAGGCAGCGGCAAGATCTATATATTAATCATAATTTGGTTTAAAAGCCGTGTCCAGGAAAGCAGGAAAGGATCTCCAGTTTTTCAACAAATGTATGAGGAGATAATTGAAATATTTAAAAACAATGTTCGTCAAAAAAAGACAGGAAGAGATTTGGATATTTCACTCTCTACGGTGGTTAATATTATTAAACAATTCAGGGAATCCGGAGGAATTTCAGAGCACAAACGGCAAGGGCTCAAGCCTAAGCTGTCTCCCATGATCTTCGATCCCACAGACAGCAATGAGTTCAGAAGCATCGTCACCTTCTTTGAGCTTGGTGGAATGAACCATCTCACCCTGGAAATGGGTATTGTGGTCAGACGAAGGCGTATTCCATGTGCTTTTGGGAGAAATGGATGGTGTTTTATGAAGCAAAGAAACAAAACCCAAAACAAAAAAAACAGTAAAACTTATTGGTTTCAGCAAACCATCCCAACTTGTCTCTAATTTGGGAGATGCACAAAAAAGCCGTGTGTGTGTGTGTGTTTGTAGATGACAGGATGGGTCATGGGGATTTGGGGGATTTGGGAATGTCAGACATTCCCGCAGTTGGATCAGCGTGGAGTTCAAGGCATTTCTGCTTGTCACATACAATTACAGCAGATGCCTCGTGATGGGCGGGTGCATGCTCTGAGGCGGTGTCTCCTAAAAGTAGGCCACCAAAACGCCCACAGTGCAAAGAGATGTCTGCTGTTCATATCCTTTTACCTACAGGCACTTCTCCTCTTTTGCAGATCAGACACAAAAAAAAAACCCATGAAATATTCATTAATTATTAATATTTATATCTTATGCACTGATAGCACTGATATCACCCCGAGCCTCACATATTAGCCGATGAGAAGCAACTTACCCATTAACAGTCAGTGACTGTTATAAGCATGCTACAGGGCTAACACAAAGGCCAGTAAACTGCCATCTGCTTCGGAGCATTCCGAGGCCAGGTTTTAGTAGGAGGAGGGGGAAGACCTCAGCTGGACTCCCTGCCGAGACTCTGTCCAGCTCAGTGGTAATTAGATCCAAAGTCTGCGAGGGCGGATTTCAACTTCAGCTGGCAGGTGGAAGGCACTGAGATGAACACAGCTCCGCTAATACAACACCTTCTCACTCCAGCAACACTCTAGATTAAAGATGTATCCAAGCGCTAATATAGCTAAAGGGATGCGTTTTGCATCTTAAAGCTTTGGCTAGAGAGAAGTGTGCTACAGGATTGGGATCTTGGGGTATTTTTTTCCCATTAAAATCTATAGAAATATGATCCAATGATGGTCATGTTAAAAACTTAGCAAGATTGATGTTCCTTTTACAAACGAAGTCCAAAACCACAAAGGTTCCAAATGATCTCAGCATTAGCACAGCCTTGAGACACTCTTAGAAAACTGGGTACAAACGATATGACAAAAATATTATATCCTGATTATCGGAAGACATTTCTATGAAACGATATGTCACATGATGTACACATTTCCCACCAATAATATAATAAATTAGTATATACTAACTGCTATCTCTGGATTATAAAAAGCATTATCCCAGGTGTATAATGTTTGCAGCGGAATGATGTTTGTCATGGTCACTTAGAGCAGATGATGTCATTGCTATCACACTTTAAACGGGAAAAATAACTCATAAAATCTTGTGATAATAGACGTTATCCACCCTGCAAACATGGGATAATTCTTGTATCAATTAAAGATGTAAAATCTTGTTTGTTTTGTTTTGTTTGCTGTTTGTTTGTTTCTGTGTATTATATACCTAAACAGTTATTCACCTTAGGCTTGGTTTATATCGCTGTCTCTCCAGTGTTCCGTCTGAAAAACATTAATAGAAGGAGTTACTAGTCTGTTTGGTTTTTCTGTAACATGACAAGCTGTGATTTTTGTTTCTTTTTATTTGGGGGGGTAAGAGAGAGAGGAGTGAGGTCAGAAAGGGGTAAGTGATCATCAGAAGAGGATGAAATGAAACTAGAATTGGATATGAATGGAAATCTATGGCACGCTGACATAGTGGTGAGTTCATCTGCCTCACTGCAAGAAGGTCTTGGGTTCGAGTCCCGGGCTCAGGTGTTTCAGTGTGGGGTTTGCATAATCTCCCCATGTTTGCATAGGTTTCCTCTGGGTACTCCAGTTTCCTCCCACAGTCCAAAGACTCTTAAAATAAAATCTCTTCAAATAATTTTTGGGGGTCGTGGTGACAGTTACTTTGCTCTACATGCTCCACATGACGGCAGCCACCTGTTGATGACTTTCCTGTAAGCACTCACCTCTGAGTGCTTTATTCATTACACACTATGTACAAGAACAAAACAAGAACAAAATCTGAAATAAAGAATCCATGCTGACCTTCCAGTGATGCTTGAGGCTTCACAGATAAAATACATTCAACACCAGGGTCACTGTGAAAAATGAAATGACCAATCATGAACTGTATTATTGCTCAGTGTTTATAGACGTGCTTGACCCAATTTGTCGGCGTAGAATTGCGTTATAATGTGTATTACCCCTGCTCTCAGCTGTGCTTCTTGTGATTAGCTGTTAATGGCTGCTGTTGACATGCTAATAGGGTCTGTAATGATTTTGGGGGGGCGTATGAGGACGGTCGGTTTGTCTCTAGGGGAGAAGCAGAAAGACACATGGGATAGAAGCTCATAAACATTTTATAGCAGCATGATGATTGGAAGGGGGCTTGAGAAAGGGGCTTAGACCCATGAGACGTTCTTCACAGTCGCACACTGGGTGTCTCTGGTGGGGTGTAAATGTGTGAGTGTGTTGATAATCATGCAAATTATTCTTACATAAATAAATAAAAAATATTTTTGCAAGATTATGTATCAATTTTATTATTAATACATGCACGTTTAAATTTTTTTCCCATTTTTCTGATGTTTACAAGACTTTTATGTTCAATAAACAATTTAATAATTTGACTTTTTTTTTACAAAGGATATTTTAATTTCTATTTCTATTTTTTTAAGCGTTTTCTCCGTTAATTTTAGTTGTATCCAATTCCCACCCATCAGGTATTGCCTTTGTTGTCACATGACCACCACCAACTGTGCATGCTTGTAAGAAGGCAAACTGCTACATTTACCTAACACACTCAAGGGGAAAGCCCGCCCCCTCGTACGAATGAACTCACAGACGCCCATGACTGGCTGGTGTTCGCTGTGAGCGATAGGGAAGTGAGCGTATGCCATCCCTCCCTCCCATGAGAGCTCAACCAATTAGCTCCCATGGACTCCTGTTCACGGATGGCTGTGGCATCAACCCGGATCGTGAATGATATTTTAAATGCAACTTTTATGGAAACCAAATAGCCATCAGAATGATGAAAAGTAATCCTTAATCTTTAAATCGAAATTGTTTATTACATTTAATAGAATAAATGTAAATAAAAACATCATATGTAGTGTTATTGTTCACACATTTAACAATCGCTGTAGTTGTAGATTCTAATATGACACCATATTATAACTGTTGTGAGAAATTAAGTTGTAAAATTTGCAAGAATTAAACATAAACAAATCTATATAAATATTTTCATAAACATTTTAAGTTTAACCTCAAAATATAAAAGATAAAATGGGGAGGTTTTTAGAAAAAAATGGGAAGATTTGAAAGTAAAATAAGTTTTTACCTGCAAGCTGAAATTCGTACAGGGAGAAACTTGGTTTATATTACAATGACTTGTACTGCCTTTAAAAATGAAGTTACCTTTTTTGTTGGAGTTACAGGAAGTGATGCTCTACATTGCTATTGAATGACGACATGCAGTTTCTCAGGAGACATTAGGAACAATCAGAAAAATTGTTCCTGCTAAAGGAGTGGAATTATTCATTCTATTTCTATTTATTATTAGTTATTTATTTATATTTGTAATATATTATATTTCCTAACTTTAATTCTTCATTCTGGAAATATTACCACTTTCACTTGTTCATAATATTGCAACTTGGAATATCATAATCGATAACTGTACAGATATTTGAAATGTCAATGCTTCATTTATTTCAATTCAATTCAGTTTTATTTGTATGGCGCATTTTACAGTTGACATTGTCACAAAGCAGCTTTACATCATAAAAATGCAATTTAAGGAGGAATCTAAAAACTTTTCACCAACCCCCTACACATTATTTAATACTTAAAAACTTTGACTTGTAAAATACTTTGATGCCCTGCAATGGCCTGGCGAGCTGTCCAGGGTGTACTCTGACCTCACTCAGAGTCGGCTGAGATGGGCGCCAGACTCACCACGACCCCATTTAGGATTAAACAATTCAGAAAATGAATGAATAGTTCTGTAGGACTCCCGCAGGACTGGAGACAATATGATTATTTCCAGATGGAATAACATCATTTTTCTTTTTTTGGTGAAAGAAGGATGGGAGAGGAGTCAAAATCCTCTCCTGTACTGTGCTCTACTCTGCATAATTTACTGAGGAATGAATGCAATTTAGTCTGAGCAATAAAATTATGTCTTTTCTTACTTCTAACCCTTTATTGGTGAACTTAAAGGTCATTTGGAAAAAGTTTGCAAAATGTAAAACCAAAATCTGTGATTTGTTAATTCATGGTTCCTTAATGAACCTTTTTTTAAATGACAAAAAGTACAAAGAAAATATTTTAAAGATTTTTATTGGCCAGTTTAACTGTAGCTTGTAAATAAAAAGTTGCCCTCAATACAGTCAGTAAATGTTGGTAACTGTTGTAAAGTAACTGTCTTATAGTAATCAATCCTGATTAGGTATAAAAGTAGCATTAACCAAAGGCTCAGTCTTTGCAAGAGAGGATGGGTGGTGGCTCATCCCTTTATGCAAAACTTGTGAGGGAATTTTTATTTAGTTCATAAAGATCATTTCTCACATTTCTAAACACATCAAGTCTATGTGGAAACACACCCAAGGTATCTGGGCCAGAGCACATCTCAGATGGAATGAATTATAGTGGAATCATGTGCTATGGTCAGATAAGCTCATATTTCAGGTTTTTATGAAAAACAGACAGGGGGTTCTCCATGCCAAAGATGAAAATGATCATTCAGATTTTTACCAGTGAAAGGTGCACAAGCAATGAGTATACAGTATGTGAAGCTATGGGGATGCATCAGTGCCCACTGCATGAGTGAGCTTTATGTGCATGAAAGTACCATTGACATGGAGGCGACATACGCTGCCATTAAGGCAAGGTTTCTTCTCAGAAATCCCGTACTTATTTATGAGGAATAATGTTAAGCCTCATTCTGCACAAGCTACAACAGCATGAAGCAAAAGCTGTGACACCCCCCCTCCCCACACACACACACACACAAACTTTCATCAGCTTGACATTCATGTATGCCTTGGTCTGACCGATGTGTGTGTGTGTGTGTGTGTGTGTGTGTGTGTGTGTGTGTGTGTGTGTGTGGGTGGGTGGGTGGGTGAGGGTGATGATGGCCATAATTCCCTTTTGTAGTTAGCAGTCTGCTTATATATATTTTTTTGTTGATTTTTTAGGATTTAGGAATCAGTAACTGTGACAGAAACCTGTCGGCAACAACCACGCAACATAACTTCATACACATGGGGTGGCATGGTGGCGTAGTGGGTAGTATGTCCATCTCACAGCAAGAAGGTCCTGAGTTCGAATCCCGGGCTCAGGCATTTCTGTGTGGAGTTTGCATGTTCTCTTCATGCTTGCATGAGTTTCCTCCGGGCACTCTGGTTTCCTCCCACAGTCCAAAGACAATCACAGTAGGCTAATTGGTGGTTTCAAAATGCACAGGTACGGATGCGTTTGAATGGTTGTGTTTGTGTTACCCTGTAATGATCTGGTGAGCTGTTCAGGGTGTACCCCACCTTCGCCCAGTGTAGGCTCAGTGTAGGCTCCAGGCCCCGCAACCCTAATGGGATTATGCGGTTCGGCAAATGAGTGAGTGAGTTTTTTACTCTCGATCTGTGTTGTAGTAGTTGTACGTGTCACATATCCACTTATAGTGTGAAGGTTCTTGTTTTTACAGTTTTGTTTTTGCTTTATCTTCTCTGATATACAGTATTACCTCCACTTGTCGTTCTAATCCCTGACACTGGGATAGGCGCTTGATCCACCACGGTCCTGGATAAAAGATTAGCAAAGATTAGTGCCTGAATGAGATAATGAGACTTAATGTTGACTGAAGAAAGAGTATGAAGACTATACACTGCACAGCTAAAAGGTAGTAATAAATGCTCCCTAATATTTTGTTGGTTCGCCTTTAGCCTTGATTACAGCTTAAGCAGCACCACAGCATTTATTTCCATCCAGTGTTGGGTTTATTTTTCACCGTCATCTTGAATTGATGATGAGAAAACTGAACCACTCCATAAAGTCTTTTCCAGCACATCCTAAAGACTTTCAACAGGGTTAAGGTCTGCCCTCTGTGGTACCAGTTCATGTGTGAAAATGATTCCTCATGCTCCCTGAACCACTCTTTCTTTATTTGAGCTCATTCAGTACATTCAGGTGGTCAGCTGACATTATTTTACTGCCATGTAATGTTGCTGAGCCTCGACCGGACCCACTGTAGCAACAACTCCTTGGCGATTACACGCTGTAATCAAGGCTAAAGGTGCTCCAACAAAATGTTAGAGTGTGGCACTTATTTTTGCCCAGGCAGTGCATTTACACTTAAAACCCTCACATGTGCAAAACTACAAAAAACTTCCCCCTGAAGTTTTCCTAAAATTCTGGAGACATAAAACAGCCAAATTAGCATCAGTAAGGGAGATGTTTCTGCTCCTATATGAATAAAACCCTGAAGTGTTTCATTAATAATCATCATCACAGCGAAGTCTGTCGCTTAAGCACCATGCTTGGGGTAGTCACTGGAAGGCGCCATTATTTTTGGCCAGGCTGATGATGTTAGTGCGGTCTGACAGCACGACTCAGCACTCTGTGAAATCAAAGCTGATATCCTGCTCTCTGTCCTTCTCCTCTGCTTCCACTTCTGCTCCTATCGGCTTTTCTGTGACCTCGTTGAGTTCACGAAAGCACACACATGATTATTACTTCTCTCTCCAAAACTCCACGCTTCGTTTCAGATGCTTTGAGAAAGCCGTGTGTCGCAGTGGCTCTTTTTGTGACTTAAAAAAAAGAACAGAGGTGTGATGTTAAATCCTTCACAGGCTGCAGAATCACGCCAGCAAACGATGAGTCACGGCAAACACTCGCTGCGAAATGAAACGACATCAAGCCTTGAGGAAAGACTCGAGACGTTTTTTCACCCTATAATACAATAATGCATTGGCCTCTCAGCAAGAAGGTCCTGGGTTCAAGTCCTTGGCTTAGTGATGGCGTTTCTGTGTGAAGTTTGTATGTTCTCCCCGTGTTTGGGTGGGTTTTTTCCGGGTACTTCGGTTTCCTCCCACAGTCCAAAGTCATGCAGATTAGTCTGTTCTAGGCATTGGCTGTCCCACATTGCCCCTATGTGTGGATATGAGTGCAATTGACTGGTGAGCTCTTCAAGGTGTTCCTTGCCTTTGCCCAGAGTCGGCTGAAATAGGCTCCTGCCTCCCTGCGACTATAATAGGATTCCAGCAAATGATTTAAATAAGCAAAGAAAAATATGGTGAAGGTTTCTGCTGATGTTTTACCGAAGGAGTCTGCAGTGTCAGTGTAGTAACAGTCATTGTTTGGGTGGGTTTCCTCTGGGCACTCCAGTTTCCTCCCACAATCCGAAGACATCCTCATTAGGCTAACTGGCTGTTTCAAATTGCCCCTAGGTGTGAGTGTGAATGGCTGTGAGTGTGTTGCCATTGGCGATTGACTGACAAGCTGTTCAGGATAGGTTCCAGCCTTTCCGCGACCCTAGTAAGATTAAGATGATGTCTTTGGACTGTAGGAGGAAACCGGAGTGCCAGGAGGAAACCCACACACTCTTCGGAAGAACATGCAAACTTCACACGGAAATGCCCTCGCTGAGCATGGGACTCGAATCCCGGACCCTCTTGCAGTGAGAAGGAAGTGCTAACCACTACGCCTCCATGCGCCATGTTTGATCCTTTCACACTTAATAAAGTAGACCTGGAAGCTTTTTAAAACTGCAGTGTCATGGTCCTGCAAGACGGGTGTTGTTTGGTTACTTAATTAACCTCCTTACGTTATTTCCTTAAGAAGATTTTCCTCCATAAACTCACTCACTCTCTCTCTCTCTCTCTCTCTCTCTCTCTTGTTCTTCGACCTCAGGGCTTCTAGCCAAGTCTTATCAATGGCATGCTATTTGTCCTCACTACGTCGACACCTTCCATTATTAATGTCTTTTGAAGCAGTGATGTGAATGAGCTGTTCTTGCTTCTGTGCTTGTCTCAGAGGTCCTGAGTAGCTGATTGCAGTTCGCTTCAGTTTGACTGATGTGAGCTCGTTAGGCAGAAAAAAGCCGAGGTGCTGAAAACAGCACGTTATCTCTAATCTCACACGCTTGAAGTAGCAATCAATAGGCTGCACTCGATCTCAACACTGTTTTTCTTTAAACGCTCAGGATTTTCGATGAGTCAGTGACTGGAGTTGAGTTGTAAGAAATTTACTAGTCACAGTCATGCAGTCTGCAAAGGAGCAAGTATACGGACCACTTACTTGTTATTTGATCTAGTGCATTGTGGAATTGAAGTGTTATCCTCATGGCAGTTGAACACACCAAGGAATTCTATAAAATCTTAATTGACTTTTAACCCATGAGAGGAAGCAGCCAGGGAGCCTCACAAAGCTCAGCTCACACCTCCCTTTGGAGACATTTTTATCCAGAGTGTCTTACATTTATCATTTTTTCTACAACTGAGCGACTGACGGATAAGGGCCTTGCTCAAGGGCCCAACAGTGGCTGCTTGCTGATACTGGGGCTTAAACCCCTGACCTTCGGATCAGTAATCCAGATCCTTAGTTTATGTGCTTGCAATATTCCCAGTACGACCTCCTCCTTTTCTTCCTTCTGGAGCATGGTAGGAGTGTGACAGCCCTCTTACCCCTCTTACCCCTCATTATCATCAGCAGGATGAGACGAAGCTGTCGCAGCCTCTCATTAGAGCCGTCGCACTGTCAGCGCACTGAGACGTCAGCCCTGTACTTTATCCAGTTTAGAGGACAGAGGCGCATGAGATAAACCCTAATTAAAGGCTTAGAGGTTCTTAAATTAAAACACCATCGTTAAGAGACACAACGTGCGATGGGATACTGTGGAGTTACATGAGAGCCTGTTGGAATTTGAACTCTAATGTTCTGAAATCGTGTCGCTCAGACTGTGTTGATGGATTGCGTGTAATAGTGTCACATCAGACTCCTCTTCTTGGCTGACAGGACTGGATCCCTTGTGCCGTAGCCCGTCCAACTTGAGGTTTTGCAAAACTCCATGATATCCATCCATCCATCGCCGAAATGCTTAATCCAACTATAGTGGCGGTGACTCTGCAGCCTATCTCAGGTTCTGGGCGAAGGCGGGGTACATCCTGAGCAGCACGCCAGTCCATTGCAGGGCCAAAACATACTACCTTTCACACTCACACCAGGGGCAATTTGAAAACACCAGTTCTTGAAAAATAGCCCAGACAAAATTTATACGATCAAGGACATTTTGGCAAGGTCAAAGGTCAAACAAAGAAAACGACAAACCTATGCATGCCTACACACTACAGGAAACCTGCATCAAGATATCAGAGTGATTTGAGAGCAGCTCTTGTGAAATAGCCCAGACAAAATGGGGACATCGACACTGATGGTGCGGGTGTGTGTCCAGTGCGGACACAGTCAATGTAATCACAATACCCCGACAGCCTGAAGGGACTGACAAGCGAATTCCATTCAGGTTTTTAGAATAAACTGTATTCTTTAAAGATTCTGCACAGTGCTGATTGATAACACCTTGCTGCTTAGGCTTAGGTTAGGTCAACCCAAAGTGTGTGTGTGTGTGTGTGTGTGCGAGGCATGGGCTGGGCTTTGAGTGACAGGGTTAGTCAGCCATTTAGGCAGATTGGATCGACTTTGTGTCCTCACATGTCCTCATAACGACGCCGTCGTGTATGCAGATGTGCTGGGATTTTATCTCGAGGCACACTGGACATGGTTTTTCCACTCAGGGTTTTACAAATGGAACGAACTGCCGAGTCTGCACAAAAATGTCCTACAGGGACACGGTGGAGTTAAACCAAGTGCTGCTCTTTGTGTAAATTAGCAAAGGTCAATATTTGATGGATTTTTCGCAAATAACAATAATCATCCATGCAGAACGACCACAGAAATGCAAACTGACACAGCTGGATAAATTCTGACTGTCGACAGTTTGGGTTATTTTTGGAATTTTTTTCTTTTTATGTTTAGAGAAAAAACTTCACTCTGAAACACTTTTCATTATGATTAGAATACATCGATATGATTAGAATACATAGATAACAACCTGGGTTCCCTGCCCTGCGATGGCCTGGCGAGCTGTCCAGGGTGTAGAGTACCCTCACCCACAGTCGACTAACATGGGCGCCAGCCTACCCACGGCCCTAATTAGGATTAAGCAGTTCAGAAAATTAATGAATAACTGAATGAACCTAATCTGGAAGCAGATCTGTTTGAATGAGGTGCAAGAGAAGGACCGATTAAAAGACCAACGCTTGAGTCTTGTTGCCGGATGATGTGTGAGAACTGTGGCTGAGACTAGTGCTGACTTCCAGAAGGAACAAAATCACTTCCTGTGGTGGACAGTGAAGTAATTCCAGGGTGTAAAGTGCCCCGCCCTTGCTATCTTTAGGTTGCTGCCTTCATGTGCTGTCGGAATTATGGAAAATACGAGATTCTTACTCGGAAATTGCATGAACACCCCCCCCAACCAAGGTGGAATGTCGAGTAGGAAATTTAAGAACGATTTTGAGTCCCCAAGTTGGGGCGACCTTTAACCTTTCAACATGGCAAATAAAAAGACAGGTTCAGTAAGGAATGGTATATTATTATTATTATTATTTTAACAGTATATTGCTAGCTGTTGCTCGAGTTGCTTGAATTTTTAATCGGCAATTTATGTGCACGTAACTTGATGTAGAACTGTTCATCGTTCTACTGATAGCAA
The DNA here is from genome assembly GCA_028564935.1 of Neosilurus hyrtlii. Taxonomy (NCBI): domain Eukaryota; kingdom Metazoa; phylum Chordata; class Actinopteri; order Siluriformes; family Plotosidae; genus Neosilurus; species Neosilurus hyrtlii. The sequence continues at coordinate 27,682,399 of JAOUQZ010000039.1, forward strand.
ACGGATGAGTCTAGTGGTGCAGTGCAAAGTTCTAATAGGGAAGCGGTTGTCATGGGAACAGTGTACACTCCGACACCAAAGCACTTGAACGTGACATACTCATAAATCCGACCTCACAAGTGGGATCTAGAATTTTTTCAGTAGTACGTGAAGGCTGTATAAATCCCATTGTACCATTCTCAACAGGCAGAACAGCATTGTGGGTAATGTAGGAAACTACGAAGTGATATTAGAACAGCATGCTGTTTTTTTTAATTTTTTTTGGGGGGGGTTGTTTAGTTTTGAAGATAATGTTTTAGAAGGTAAGTTATTAAAAATATATTTCTATTAATTGTGACCTTCTTCAGAAGTATGCTGCATA